>QRFJ01002835.1:67500-173040 GCA_006176705.1 Cocos nucifera | reverse complement strand
TCATTCTATAATAAATTGACAATGATAATGATGTCTGATTGAAGTAAAATTTTGATAGCATACTATAAATATCATCAAGATCATTATTATAAGTTTTTAAATTCATCGGTGGTCTCTGTCTATCAGATCATCAAGTGATCATTCATGGCCATTAAAATTAAATTTTATTGATCGACATAGCTAGAACTATTAGATTAAGACAGTCTTTTGTGATGGTTCTCTAACAATAATTATTTAGATAATAAATGATGAAGATGAATTTTAAATTTTAAAATTATATCATATTTATAAAAAATAAAAAAATATTAATAATAATTTTTTTACCGACGGCATTAGCAATGGCAAGTTTGCCATCGCTAATAAAAATTATGAAAAAAAATAATTATCTAATAAAAGTATTAGCGATGGATTTTTTTTTTAGCAACGGAGTCCGTCACTAATACTTTTATCGACAACATTAGCAACGCCAAGTCTGTCGTCGCTAATAGTCTACAACATCAAAACAACCGAGAGAGAAAAAAATTTTACTTTCATGCTCATTTTCTCTCGTTCCCACTCCTCATCTGTTAGATATATGTGCTCTAGAAGCCAGAATTGGTTGACACTTGTAATACATTTCTAGGGGCAAAATTATAATTTTAACTAATATCAATAAAATAGGTTATTTCTATCACATATGTGTATTTAGTGTCTGTGATACATCCTTTGGGTTAATGGTAATGATAATTCATATTTTCAAGAGTTGAAAATTGAAGACACGAATAATCATTATTAACTCATAAAATGTTTCCGACCATAGGATCATCACGAGGATGGCGATTGATCCGGAAGGTTGGTGTACAATCGCTTCTCTTTAGTAGATGAGTCTTGAGTCTATGGTGTGGAGACACCGGAGCGAGAGTACAGGTACTCGTTAGAGAACGAGGGCACTGAGCGTGACCACCTCGAGTAGTCATTAGGGAGTCTACTTTCTCGTCAATGACTGACTCGATGCTGCAGTAGTGTATCAGATTCTTTGATCTGAGGTGCATCGGCAGTTCACCTTGAGGGTGTTAAACTATTTTGTAGTATTGCATGTTCCTGATTAAGGCGTTCCTCTTGGCCGTCCAATCATAAGAACGAAGAAGGGTTTAAAGGCCCTCTCTTTTCATTCGATGGGATGTTCTTATGATGTGTAGAGGTGCTGCGCGTTCGTCCTTAATCAGAAATCCAAAACTTATTTTCTGCAAAATCCTAGATCCTGAAACCCTAGGATTTATTGTGCATATTTTGTTTATGAATCCTACTTAATTAAGAATTAAGTTTATGAAATATTAATTAGGTCTAAAATTAAGAATTTTAGATCTAAGACATATTCATAATACTGGGTTCGGGCTTGGGTAGCTTAATTAGGTCTAAGCGGTTGATCAAACCGAATCAAGAGTTGGTTAGATGGGATCAACAATGCTTAAATTGACCAGCCTAATAGGATTAAGTCTAGGTCAAGATCGAGTCATGATCAAGCAAGACCTAATTAGGCTCAGAGGTTAGAGTCTGGATTGTAGGCAAACCCAATTGATTCTGGCTCAATAATTTGGTGTCTAAGGTAAGTTTGACACATACGATCGACTGATTTTTAATTGGAAGCTACTCGACCTAAATGCATTCTTGTACGAGTTAATGGCATATTCCTTCCAGCGATCTCACTTATCTGGCCATATCTGTTGACACAGTTCTGATCTGAGGTGGTCAATAATCCGAGCTAACCCATGCCACTAGGTTAGTCATAATTGTTATGACTAAGCCAAGTCTAGTTTAATGAGATCTGAATCAATTCTCCCTAAGAAAAGATTAAGTATGAGATCTTCCATCATTGTAGATGTATGGGCCCTTCCCGAGGTTGATTGTTCTCGATTGGATACAGTGGCTCAGTTGCATCGGAAAGACGCAACCATGTCTATTAGGCATTGGATGCTATGGGCTGGAGGATGAGTTGGACTTAATATTCCGAATACAGTGAGAGACTCAATTAGAAACTCAGTCTATGCAAATGGTGGGTCTGACTTAACTAAGGAGTGGATCAATATTCCGGATACAGTGAGATTCATGAATTAGAGACCAAGTTTGGGTGCACCATGATTAGAGAATCATTGAACAAGAGTTGTTCACTCATTAGCTAACCCATCATCAATAACTGTTAGGTGAGGTGATGAGTCAGTTGGTGAGACCGCACCACCCACTAGAAATCATTAATCGTGGAGATTTTTGCATCTCTACAGAGGGAGTGTAGGAATTCAAGAAAATAGTGGGAGATAATTTATTTAAAAATAAAATTCCTAAATAAATTGGTCAAGTCAAAATTACAGTATCTAACTAGAATCTTTGACTCTCTATAGAAAAATATCTGCGTCCAATCCATTGGTACGTATCCTGGACACACATAGACTGACTGAACCCAATTATAAAGATTGGCTCAGAAAGTACAAAATAGTTTTGTGTTTCGAGAAGTTAACCCATGTTTTGGACTAGGACCCTCCCACCTTACCAGCCCGTCCATCTGTTGAACAGAGAGCGTCTCTGAAAAAATGGATAGACAAAGATAATAAGGCCAAATATTACATGTTGGGCTCGATGTCTGATGAACTCCAGCGCCAACATGAAGATATCGAGACTGCTCGCCAAATATTGGCTCACCTACAGGAGATGTTTGGTGAACAGAGTCGCGCAGCCAAATATCAAGTCAAGAAATAACTTTTTAAGACTAAGATGCATGATGGGCAGTCAGTCCAAGATCACTGTCTGATAATGATCAAGGACATGGAAGAGCTTGAGAAGCTCGGTGTGAAGTTAGACTTGGACCTACAGAACGATATTATTCTGTAATCCTTGACTGATGTATATGGGCAATTCATCATGAATTACCACATGCATAAACTTCAGAATTCCTTGGCCGAATTAATGAATATGCGGTTACCGCTGAGCTTTCTTATGAAAAGGTTCTTAAAGGCTTAGTTTTTGCTATGGAAGTCTCTCTCTTTTTTTTTTTTTAATCAGACATCATTATCATTGTCAATTTATTATAGAATGATTTTGATCGTTAAAAAAAAGAGTGATCAAAAGGCCAAGCAGCATTCGATTAAGAAGATTTATAAATAAATGATCTTTGCTACTATTTTAATCATTAATATGGTGATGATCATAAAATCTAAATCGTATATTTATGAACCATCTACGTTAAGCAAATCTTACAAAAGTACAAGTATATTACTTAAGAACTTTAAGAATAAGTATCAAGAGATATATTATTTTGGATTGTTCATATATGCATGGTATGAATTTTATGATCGTCATCGTATAAATAATTAAAGTAATAACAAAGATCATTTATCTAAAAAATTACCTTGATCGGATGTCATTTGGCCTTTTGATCACTCATTTTCTATTTAACGATCAAAATAATCCCATGCTAAATTGACCATGATAATAATATCCGATTGAAATAAAATTTTGAAAGTATCCTATAAATATCATCAAGATCATCGTTATAAATTTTTGGATCTATCGATGATCTTTATCTATCAGATCATGAAATAATTGTTTATGATCATCGAAATTAAATTTTATTGATCAACATAGCTAGGGCTATCAGATCAAGATGGTCTTTTATGATAATATTATAATAATAATTATTTATATAATAAATAATAAATATAAATTTTTAAATTCTAAAATTATATCATATTTATAGAAAAAAAATATTTTTTGTGATGGCAACTCCATTGAAAATAGTGTCATTGCTAATGATTATTAGCAACGACAACTCAATCACTAATACTTTTTTTATTATTGCTAATAAATTTAATAAATAAAAAATTATTTTTATGACAGCAATGTCCGTCACTATTATGCCATCACTAATGCTAATAATTATAATAAATAAAAAATATTATTATTTATGATGACTATTTTTATCGCTAATAATGCCATCGCTAAAGAATATTAGCGACGATATTTATCATCTCTAATACTTCTTATACCATCGCTAATAAATTTAATAAATCAAAAAAAAATTTGCAATGAGGATTTCTGTCGCTAATATCACCATCACTAATGATCATTAGCATTGACTTTTGTCATTGCTAATATTCTTTCCATCATTGCTAATAATTATAATAAAATAAATTATTTTTTGATGGCTTGTTTTTTTATCATTAATGTCATCAGTAAAAAATATTATTAGTGATGGTGAATTTGTCGTCGCTAATAGCCATCACTAAAATAGTATTAGTGACAGCAAAAGCCATCGCTAATAATGATTTTCCATCACTAATAATCCTACAATCAAATTAAAAAAAATAAAATTACTTTAATATTAGTGATGGCCTTTCAACATTGCTAATAATATTAGAACTAATATAAAAAAATTAATTTTTACTAGTGATGCACTTTCTTATCGCTAAAAGCCAAACTTATCATCGCTAATAATTTTTTTAATTTCTATAATAGCAGATTATTTGGTCTCTATATGTAGCAATGGCAAAATGCCATCGCTAATAAGTATCTACCACTGCTAAAAATAATAAAATCTAATTTTAAAAAATTACTTTTTATTAGCGATGGTATTTACTTTTTATTAGCGATGGTAAAATACCATCGCTAATAATTATCTATCATTGATAATAATAATAAAATTTAATTAAAAAAAATTATTTAGTATTTATGATCGATTGTCATTTTTAATACTATCACTAATAACTATAGTGATGGCATCGCCGTCGCCACTACTATCGCTAATAACTATTAGCAATGGCTAGACTTCCATCACTAAAGTTGTCGATAAAAAGATTTATTAGCAATGGCAAAATTGTTGTCACTAATTCCATCACTAATACATATTATTAGTGATGGCAAAAATACCGTCACTAATGTCCATCGCTAATACACTATTTTCTTGTAGTGATTATTTTAGGATCAAATAATTAATACGATTGATGTTTGATCTAGTGCAAGTATTATAGGAGGATCAATTAGTAATTGGATTACTAATTAGTTAAATCTAATTGAGCATTAGGGCTGAGACTGAGTCTAATTGAATGAGATTCAATTAGATTTGATTTGAACTTGATTACGTCAAGTCTAATTGATTTATAGGATAAACTAATAGCAAGAAAGATTAATTTTTTATTTAATTAGGACTTATGGACACCTAATTTTTAATTAGATTAAAATTTAAATCAAAGTTAAATATGACTTAATCTGATTTAAATGGACTTCTAGTTGGATTAGGATCATTCTTAATTAGATTACATAAATCATAATTTGATTGGGCTTAAAAATTGATTTGACCAATGAAAACTAGAGAGCCCAGTTGAACTAGGACTCTCTCTCTCTCTTCCTTGGTGCCTACACTCTATGCCCATGCCCCTTAATCTTTGTTTTTTGCATGAGATATCTCACGTCCATGAGGTCCCATGCATGCCTCTTGGAATGGATTTGGAAATTAGTTTTGACTAGGTCAAAATAAGGAAGTTGTTTTGACCTAGAAATCTATTTGATAGAGTTTGTAATTTTCAAAATTCTATCCACTTAATGATGCCAATTATAATCAAATTTTGATCTGATTTTGGCACAAAAAAGAAGGAATTTTAGTGTGCATTTTAGGTATCCCATGCCTAGAAAAAGGAGGCATCCAACTTTTTTGGGGCACCCAAGAGTTAGGCACCCCCTACAACTGCCTTCTTTGGACATGCCTTTCTAAGTATTTGACCTAGACAAGGAATCTTCATTATCTCTCTATTTAAGTGGAGGTTAGGCGTGAGATTTGAATATGAGTTTCACCGTGGGATAACCTTTAGGCATGGAAATTTTAAGGTACAAACACCTTGTGGGCGTGGGGTTTCTTTAGGACAATCCTAGTGCATGTCCTAGTGAGAAAAAAAGAAAGAAGAGAAGAGAGGATTTCTTCTCTAGGATTTCTTGCCTTCATCTTCTATATTCTTTTGAGAGATTAGTGAGAAAGAAGACCTCTCTCAAGTCCTTCTTTGAATCTTTATTCTTTATAAGGTCCAAGAAATTAGAAGAAGAAGATCAAAGATCAACCATCAAGAAGGGATCTGAAAGGTGCTAGCACGCTACGCAGATTTCTGATTACCAAATATCCGATCTATATCAAAGCCTCATGTGGATAATCTATAAAGGCCAAATATTTTGTGTGGCTCGAAGCAATAACCTCAACCACGAAAATAGCAAGCAGAGTTCTCGACCCATGATAAGATATAAAGATTTGATCTGTATAGTAGTTTAGATTAGATCTAGATCTGATAGGTATTGATATGATCAATACCTCTCAAGTTATTTATTTAATTTTTAGATTTAATACATGCTAGTATCATGTCATAAGATCCTAGATCTAGGAGTATTTACATGCTTTAGTTTATTAATATTATTAATCTATATCTTTTGCTTTCATTTATTTCTAAAAGGTTTCAAAATCTAACCATGTAATCCTAGATTTTTCTTTTAATAGCTCCGTATCATCGAATGAAATATGTTGGATCAATCTATTTAAGAATCAAAGAAGTGTATCGAAAGATACATATCCATATCGAAAGATACACCTTCATATCAAAACTTACTAATATTATTTTATGTTTTTCATTATAAGATGCTGAGACATCCGGCTCTCATCCACCAGCTGTTGGAGAGGAGCAAAAGGAGGAGGCAAATGATGATGAAGATCGGATCTAATTTTTTTTATATATTATTTTTTTTGATACTACTTATAAAAAATATAATTTATATTTTTAATATAATATAATTAATTTTTAATTTTTGATTATCATATTATCTTTAGATTTTAATTATAATATCTATTAAAAATCATAATTCATTATGATTAATTAAAATAGATTTTAAAAAATATTATTATTAATTTTTAAAAAATAAAATTGACTATTAACAATGGTATTAGCAACGGTAATTGTCGTTACTAATAACTATTAGCGATGGCATTAGCGACCAAATTACTATCCCTCATATTTTTTAAAATATTTTTTTTATTTTATTTAAAAATTAAAAAATTAGAGATGACATTAGCGATGGTATTTCTAATTGCTAATAATTATTAACAATGATATTAGCCATGAAAATGCCATCATTAATATTTTTTAATTTTTTAAAAAATTAATTAATAATTAGAGATAAAATTATTTAGTTGCTAAAGCCATCGCTAATAGTCTTATTAACGATGGCAAATTTTACCATTGCTAATAATTATATTTAGCAAAGAGAATATTTCAAATTAGCTTTTATGATAGGATTAATGATGGCAGCACTATTAGTGATGGTGGAATAACTATTAGCGATAGCATTTAGTCGTTGCTAATAATTTGAATTCTTAGAGTGAATAGCCCAATCCTTATCGTTCAAGTTTTGTATAAAAAATACTTGAAGAGCTTAAAATGAAAAAAATAAATGGATCATCCTTTAATAACATACTAGTATATATCAATTTTGGAAAATTTACAAGTGTAAAACCATTCGTATCTTGCTTCAAGCCTCTTAATGAGTGTATATCCATCCAATTATATCGAAATAATATAACTTTAAATCTTCCATAATGATCCAACTCAAAACTATCCGTAAGTATATCATAATAAATCTTTCCATCTACTTCTACAATGACTCCATTATTCTATATTTTTTAATTTTTTTATGTTCTTTTAAATAAAATTTAAATCTATTAATGATGAAACTATTAAATCTATTGATAATATTGTTAGGACCTTGAGCAATGACAATTAATTCGTCCGAATAGTTACTCTTTGTCATCATTGATATCTAAAAATCATGATATAATTATTAATGTATTATTTGATGTTAATAAAAATTTTTCAAAATACATCCTTTTCCTCGCATGTATGACTAACCTATTTAAAAAGCCATTCAGGGAATAACTTGATCAACCATTGTTGTCTTAATCCTCGAATTGGATTGAATGCTATGGTTTGCTCATCTCTGAGCAACCAAAATTTGCTACAAAAAATTAATTCATTGATTAAGAATATCATATATTATAACAATGAAAGAAATCAAGATATATGACTATAGTAACATATGATGCTAAGCTATTATGTCACTATAAAGTAACACATAATGATGGGCTTGTGCTAAGAATTTTCTATCAAGAACCACACTTTCAACCTTTCTTAAAGCTCTTTCAGTAGTTAAGAACTTATAAATTTTTAAATTATCGATAATATTATAATTTCTTTAAGATCGATTAAAAATGATCTCTATATTTTCAAGATATCTTGAACATAATATCAAATACTCTTCAATAATATATCCTTCCATAATTGAGCCTTTAGGATAAGATCTATTTCATACATAATTCTTTAAATACATAAGATACCTTTAAAAATTTAAAATTTATTAAAATATTAATATGAGTATGATATTATTTATACTAAAGATTTATAAATTACAACTACAAAGTTTTGCAACATCACCTCTAACTAGGATACATCCATTTGTAGTATACCGATCAACCAAGTTTTACTTCCGTGACTAAGTGAATAAGTGGATTAACTATGATAGTAAAAAATCCAAGAGAAATGACCTTTTCCTTTTGACAAAGTGTAAGTACAATACTAGACTCTAATTGATCAAGCTCTCTTGGATCAAGAACTTTGGAATGTAATGACTTAAAAAATGATGACAATTGAGCAATAATAGCAATAACTTATTTTGGCATTGATGATCTTAAAGTCAATAAAAAAATTTCTTGCATCAAAATATATATGATCATCATGATTTTTATATTTGAAAGTTTTCACTCTTTGAGATTTATACATCTTGAAATATTTGATGCATAGCCATCAGAAATCTTTATATTATTTAGAAATGTCAAAAAAAGATCTTTCTCGAATGGACATTATATAACATGCAGGAGGTATATAAACTTTACCATTAACATGCATTTTGGATGAGGCTCCTATCTTATGCCCAATTTTTTCAAATTTAAACATGCCTTTAAGTTATGTTTACTCTTTCCATCAAGATTTAACAATATGCCAATCAAATTATGATAAATATTCTTTTTTATATGCATCACATCAAGATTATATCTGAGAAGATTGTACTTTTAATAAGATAAAAAAAAAAAAAAATTTATAACTGCTTAATAACTCTGTGTAGATATCTCTATTATATTATCATCATTCCAACTTTCATCTATATATGATCATCATCATCGTAGAAGTTGTAGGAATCCTCAAATATCCCTGAATCAATATTGCAAGTAATGACATTCTCTATCAACCCTTTACTTGTTAAGCTTTCAATATCTTTCCTTTCTCTTTTCATGGAAGACTTGGAAACCTTATCATACCTATGATTCATACCATGCATTTGTATAAGAACCTTAGTTCCAGATAGTGGTATAGAGCAAATCATAATTCTATAGTATCATCAAATACATCTTATTAAAAGCAAAGTAGATGGTCGACTTTCAACCATCAATGATGATCCATATAACAAAATTTTTCTTCATGTTTTAACCAATATGAATAGATAGAATCTCCACAAGAAGGACATGCAATATGCCCTTTTATGTTCCATCCAGATAAATTGGTATATGCAGAAAAATCATTGATAGTTCAAATAAGAGCTGCCCTTAATTTGAATGTCTGACTACTCAAGTATCAAATACATCAATATCCTTCTATAGCTATTTCAATTCATCTATTAAAGATTGCAAGAAGACATCAATATCATTGCCTGGACCTTTATCGCTTGGAATAACATTGATAAGATAAGTGAAGATTGTTTCATATATATATCCATAGTAATGAATTATATGAAATCAGAACAATTGATCAAGTGCTATAAGTAGAACTCGGTGTTCGAAATAGATTGAAGCCATTAGTAGCTAAACCCAATCTAATGCTTTGAACATCTAAGGCAAAATTAGGATGCCTATCATTAAATTCTTTCCATGCTAAAATATTGGATGTCTAATTAGCATTCCATCTTTTGTACGACCTTCTTTATGCCATCTCATCATCAAAGCTATCTTCAAAGATGCATCGATCCTTTTTAATCTAGGTATCAAAGAAAAGTAACACAAAACTTTAGCTAATTTTTTCTTACTCCAAGTAGTATATACTTCGTTTAATACATCATCCTCATCTTCTTTATGTAATGTCTATCATGATAATCCATAGACATTATATGATTCTTGGTTAATATTTTCCTTCCAGTACAATATACGATTATTTGGAAACTATGAATCTTCTCATATCCAAGATCTAATATATTTATTTATTTTTTTGCTTCATAAGAAGAAGTTAGCAGAACAATGCCATCAAGAAAAACATCATTTAATAATTAGAGTAATATAGTAAAACTCTTACCAAACCATCCGATCAAATATTTCAAATGAAATAAATTCACAATAAATGAAGTTTTCAAAAATTTTGCACAATCCGATATAATTCTTGATACAATTTTTCAATAAATTGTGATATCGATGTTCAGTCTCATCATTAGATGAATGCTAAGGCCTGTTAACATGCATATGATTGGTAGATGTAGATCCCTGAGCATCATACTTGTTTTTTGTCCTTCACTGAAATCTCCTAAATTTTGAGCACTAAATCTTAGAGCATTTCTGAGCAAACCTCTCATATCAACTTCTCTTATAGGATTTCTTTGTAGATTACTGATTCCAATATCAGATCTATGTTCTATATATGAGGGTTGATTATATAAAGATGGCAACATGGATTCTCCATGAAATATCCATTCAATGTATCATCTAACAAAATCATTTTACACTAAATATTCTTCAATAGTATGTAGATCAAGAGAAGTATTATTTACATATTTTCAACATGGATAAAAAATCTTTTCATTCAAAATTTATTCTTTTTTAACAGCAAATTTAATAAAATTTTGGACTCGTTCAAAATAATCTTTGCTAAATCTTGGCTTGTTTATTCAACTTTTGTTCATTGTATGAGAATAATAACTATTATCCTTTGATACCAATACACTATAAAATTAAGAAAACATTAAAAAAATAAATATAATTAATTTTAGTAATTAAATTTATATTATTACAAGCAGCTCTATATCATTTAGAAGAAAAGTCATATAGTATAATTTTGACCATCACCATACTTAAAATTATTACATAGCCATAAAATTTAAATATTTGTACCATTCATGGAATAGAAATTGGCAATCATTTAAGTTTCATAATCACGATTTGCAAGAAAGTTGGTATATTACATATAATAATAGAGAATCTTTTCAGAACAATATAATTTTTTATGCTTAATCATCTAAACTAGTGTTGGAGATGGACATATAGGTCAAGAACTTGGATATTTGAATATAAATAAGACTATATAGCCCTGATTTTAATTAAAGAAAAATCATCTCAACATTCTCATTCATGCTGGGCCCTCTAAAATCTTTTAAGAAACAAAAGAGTTATATCTGGAGATTTCCTCAATGGTACTGGGACATCATCCTACCAATTCCATTTTTTCATCTAGGACTTGGAAATTACTTCCTAGGCTCTCTGGATACAATTGTTTCACAACCATGCATAATAAAAAAACAACCTTTGCACCAGGTAAACTAACATCTTCTACATTAATAGAGAAATAGCAAGGTCCAACTTGAATACCACTTCATCATCTGCAAAGCCCCTAATCATATTGGTTACCATCATGTCCTGTCATATTATATATAATGAAATAAAGCTTGTGAATAATGGATAAATCTCCATGATAATCACTCAGCTCTGAAATGATACCAGCTCCATATCAATACTCGGCATGCCATGATGCCAATGCCTGCCTAGCACTAGAATGACCGGGTACCAAACGTATTAATGCCAAGATGGCTTGTCATAGGCATGCAGTACCTCAGTCCTTTCAGACAAGAACTAGCTACCAGGTCAAGAACTGATACTTCAATCTAAGTGGACGATTCTCATCTAGTATCTTAGTTCAAAACTTGCCATTTCATGTCCAAGCATTTATTAATGTTAGCATGCCAGTCATATGAATGATATCAATATTCTCTCTTTTATCTAAATCATTTATCCTCTTTTATCTAAATCAGCCATTTTCTATAGCTCTGCACAAGAAATATTGCATGTGAAAGTATTTATTTTTTAACTTGCAAAGAATAATCATCCCATATATTTGAACTTGATAACACAACTTAGCAAGTTATTTTGAGCTTAATTTAAATTTTCAATTCTAAATTCTGCTTTTGTTGTTCATACAGAGAGTGATGGAAGGCCATGTGATGCTATTTATTTTTTTGATGGCAACTTTGTTTTCTAGCAAATGGGAGAAAGTTGTAACATAAATAGGGCATGCTTTAGATTTGTAACACACAAGATAATTAGAAGACTAATTGATGAGAATCATTTCCAATATGACTCTGATTCATTCAAATTAAACATCATGATTACTAGGTGATAGTCAAATGTGCAGATCCAGCAACCAGTGGCTCATATGACAAGGGTCATAACTTCATAACTCTCCGTGCCGTGAGGGAAAATCACTTGGTCGGCTTCCCAGGGACATGATGGATACTGAAGCAGACAAGAAGCAATAAAACATACAACAAACTACAAGCAAATAAATCCATGTTATAAAGAAAAACACCCAAACCCAAACTAATATCACATTAAAATATAAAAAATATATATATCCAATAAAAACTTCATACATATCTACAGCCATATTAGTCATAGAATGAGAAATCCAATAGCCTATGAGCCACAACATTTTTAAAATAATAATTATATAATCCATCAAAACACCCAAGATATAACATATAGAAGTGCTTAATGATTCTCTAAATCTCACTTATAACTATACAAACCAAGAATTAGATTAAAGAATAACCTAGATTCAAATCATTAAAAACTTCAGAAAATCACTCGTATATTATAAATGTTTGCTGCAAACCTAAAACAAATACATCTAGGCCTCCATCTTTATAGAATTTTGGATGCATCTAGCTAGAAGAGAGGGCCTAGAAAGGAGAGATCTCTATGGGCAAGTGAGATGAATCTTGGCTAGGGGTTCTAACTAAGGGATTAAGTTTAGGGTTTCGATCAAGTGCTAAAGGAGAAAAGAATTGAAGGAGGAAGAGGCATACCTTAGATTGATCGGCGAGGTTGATAGCGAGGGCAACAACGATGATAGAGGAGGAGGTACAGAATAGTGATGATGATGTCGAGAGGAGAAGAAGACCTAGGATGAGAAGTAGAGCATGACGATCTGGACTTAGGATCGATGGAGGTGTGAGAGTGGGAGGGATGGAGAATGTATATCAGCAAGGGAGGAGGAGACATGAGTTGGAGAGTTCGACGGAGGCAGCTATCGGGAGAAAAGAGAGATCTACGATTTCTGGTTGAGGATGGAGATGGCAATGAAGGAAGGTTAAATTTTAATGATATTTTATGAATTCCGATGACACCATTTAGCATCGCAAATTGCAGACGCTTTATAGCGTCGTAAAATGCTGATGCACTTTAAAAGTATCAAAAGTTGGTTGCTGCATTTAAAATTTACCGATATTTTTTCTTAGCATCGATAATATTAAATTAGTATTTAATATTTTTCCTATAATGATAATGACATAGTATTGGACTTAAAAATATAAAAAATATATTACATTATAATAAAAAAAGAAGTATGTCCACCACTCATGTTCCAATTGATAAATTTTGTACAAGAACATTCTTGACATAATGAAGGATTATTGAACTTTAAAATGTTAAAAAAAATTATATTATAATAATGAAGAGACCTGTAATCACATAATGATGAATTATTGGACTTGAAATATATCAAAAAAATTACATTATAGTAATAAAGAAGAATAAAATGTTTGGACTCAACTCATGCTGAAATTGAAGGATTTTTTTTATAATATTGAAGAAATTAAACATTCTTAACATAAATCCATTCACTTCTAACTAGAGACGAGCATGGTCTGATTTGGATAAATAAAAAAAATAAATTTTAAATAGAACAAGTCCGAAGCTCTCTCTCTCTCTCTCTCTCTCTCTCTCTCTCTCTATATATATATATATATATATATATATATATATATATATATATATATATATATATTCCAAGGCCGGCCATGATAAGCTCTACTTCCGAGTTCCAATACCTCTCTCTCTCTCTCTCTCTCTCTCTCTCTCTCTCTCTCTCTCTCTCTCTATATATATATATATATATATATATTCCCAAGGCCGGCCATGATAAGCTCTACTTCCGAGTTCCAATACCTCATCCAGATGCTTGGCCCTTCTTTGTTCCCCTTGCTGATGACCAAGGGATGGGTACAGTATAAGCAACTAGATTTGAAATGTTTCTTAAATCTTCAGAAATATTATCAACTTTATTATATCATCCACCACATGAAAAACAGCACCGGTGCATGCACTACCCATGCCTTCGTACTGGATACCTAAATTTTCTAAGAAATGAAACACGTCCTCCTTAATTTACTTCGACGAAGACTACTTAATTCCTCTCGAAACAAGCTAGATAAAATCATTATTATAATCAAAGACATCGGAATTCAAAAGCAGCTGCCTCTTGCTGCTAGGCTTTGTACAGACATTGGACCATCCTTGGATGTCTGCTTTCAATGCATGCATCGCAGGAAGAATAGTGGCATCATCACAAAATAAAAAGGCCAAGATTCCAATATGAGTTAGGCCAAGAAAATAAACTTTGAGCTAGCTCTTCCCTAACTCCAACTACAATCAGAGAAAAAAGAAAAAAAAAAAAGAAAAAAAAGGCCAAGATTCCCTTATGCCTGTGATCGGCTTGGCAAAGCTATGCAAAATTGTTCAGTCCACAGGTCGCGCGGTCGGTTGACCACTAGCAAGATATCAAATAGAATTGTTACAATGATATAATAGCAGTCATTATAATGGATTTGAAGTTCTAGTTATTATAATATTTTATATACAACAGATTTTTTTTTGATATAATAATACCCATATATTCAGCCACTATTCTACCATAAGAATTGTTATTATTGCATATATATAGAAATTCTACGACTTCAGTTCTATCTGATCTATCTTTTCGACTCTTGTGCTTTACCATCTTCGGGGTGGTGCTGACCTTAAGTTTGGACATATGCTGATGACGTATTTTATAATAATTTTGATAGAGCATTCCAAACCATTTTCTACATTTTCATAATTAATGAATAATAATTTAAACTTCATAAGCAAAATAATTGCCCACAATGACTCTTAGTGGATGCAATAACTACTTATGATATGTAATCATAGGTCTACTAATTATCCATGATTAAGATCCACTTAAACAATAATTGCACCCTTAATATTCGGAATAACAGCTATCTAACATATCCCCCATCTATATATAGAGGGCAGGAGGAACCTTTAGGTAAGTTTTTGGTGGAAACATATAGCTTCTCTCTCATTATCTTATCTCTCTTTCAATTATTCCAAAACTTTAGCTAACTTGAGCATCGGAGGATTCGCCATCAAAAAAAGTCCAGCAAGTAAATTTTTTATTATAGGTCGAAGATATCAGCCTCCTTGGCCTTCCTCCGATCATCATGATTGTCTTAGCACTGACTAGAAGCTCAGCTTATTACCAACCATCAGAGTTAGCAGCAATAGTTTGGTGCTAGAGAAAAGGCCAAGCATTTCTTAGCATTATCAAGAAGGAGAGATGTAGAGATGATAAAAACATATGCTTAGCATGCTTCTATCAGTTCCCACCGATGGTTATCTTGATTGAATGACCTGTTGGATTGCTGCCTTGATGTTGGTCCATCTTAACCCATTATTGTCGCAAACCAGTAGTAGGTCTCTACCCTTGCACAATAAGTCCAGGCCCTAATGGCTGCTATGCAAAGCCTCCAATAAATGGTAGAAAAATAGTGACAGTATCAGGAGGAGAAACCGACCATGGTGGCCGCACATTCTCACCATAGTTGTGGATCTTATTGTCATAGCCCTATTCGAGTATGTCCTACTTGGACTCATCATTCCGAGCTACTAGCCCATTGGGGACCCTCTCGCCAACAGAGCAAAAGGTAAGAGGAGCAGCATTAGAACTCCTTGGAGTCTTCCAACGGAGATTCAACCTTAGGATATGTCCATCATGGGGATCCTCGGAAAATAGTCAATCATGATCGTAAGCTAGAGGATATCAACTATCGGCTGGAGAACCTCTTGGAAAAGTAGTAAAGGGCAAGTGGGTGGTGTCAGCTTCGACACATGCCCTTTATTTTCTCATCGTATCATGGATAAACTGATCACACCTTGGTTCAAGATGCCACAAATAGAGCTGTATAACGATGTTATCATCATTGCTATGATGATAGCCAATTATGATATAAAAAGAAGCTTAGTAGATAATGGGAGCTCAGTAGATATATTATTCTATAATGCTTTCCTTCGAATTAAGTTGTCGGTAGATCGACTAAAAAAAGTAAATACTCTCTTAATCGGGTTCTTTGATGATTTGGTCAGAGTGGAAGAAAAAATTACACTCCCAATCACCACTGGCCAAGAGTCTCAGCAAGTGGCCATCTATCTAACTTTCGTTGTTGTATGAGTTCCATCTGCATATAAGACAATCTTGGTAGGCCTAGGCTTAATGCACTCCATGCCATAGTATCAACTTACTATCTCATGCGATTCTCGATAAGGCATGGAGTCAGAGAAATATGAGGAGATCAGCAACTTACCCGATAGTGCTTCATGGTGACAACCAAAGGAAAGAAAATTCTAGAGTCATTGATCAGCAACTTACCCGATAGTGCTTCATGGTGACAACCAAAGGAAAGAAAATTCTAGAGTCATTGCCCATTGAATTAAGACTAGATCTCTGGGATGAGGAAGAATGAGGCGAACTAGTGGAACAATCACTTTCCATCCCTTTGAATGAGAATGAGCCCCACAAAACTATTCAAGTCAATCTCTCCTAACCATCGACCTATCTGATCAATTAGTGGAATTTTTTTCAAAAGAATGCAGACATCTTTAGGTGGTCAACCTTAGACATGCTAGGTATACGAACTGATATTATTATACATAGGTTAAATATTAACTTGAAGTATCAACCCGTCCATCAAGAAGTGGAGCTTTGCCTCAGAGTGGCAACCTGTGATTGATGAAGAGGTTAGTAAGCTTTTGGCAATAGATTTCATCTAGGAAGCCCATTAACTTGACTAGTTGGCCAACATCATTATAGTAAAGAAAGCCAAAAACAAATAAAGAATTTGTATATATTACATCGATTGTAACAAAGCTTACCTTAAAGATAGCTCCTCTCTGCCAAGGTTTGACCAACTTGTTAATGATGGAAATCATGCAAGGTTTAAAGCATGTATTTCAAATTTTTTTCAAATTTAAATTATAGTGAAAGCAAAATTAATCTAAAATTAATTCTATGCATGCATTGATCATATCAATAAAACCTACCTAAGATCTAGACATATTGTTATGTATTAGAAAAATAAAATGTATTCGATTAGCAAATTATATTTGCTGACCGATTTGTGTTCAGAACACAATACCTGAGTGCGGATAGATAATCTCCATAATCCAAAATCATAGGAAGAAGCTCTCGTATCATGCTGCAGTTGCACACTCATCTGGCCTCTACGATGAGTCCACACTGAGCTCCTGATCCCGACCAGCTCCATTGGAGTGCTAGCTTCTTGTCGGAGCCTTCGACAAATAATCTTCATCGATCTGATTGACGATCTTCTTTTCGATCTTCTGGACACTCCAAAAAATTGAAGGATATGCTCTAGAGGATGATGAGGTAGTGTGTGAGATTTGGTGGTGATCGAGCACTCACAGCGCTCATTCTCTCCACCCGAATCTTGAGTCCCAACCTTAGGATTTCACACACCCAAAAAAATCCTAATGCCTAGAAATGCTTTCACGCCCTCTCTCTAGGGTTTTTTTCCCATGAAACAAATTTTCATGGATAAAAGGGGCTCGCTCCTACCATACACCCACTCTTAAACTATTTTTAAATGGATGACCAAAGAGAAAAAAATGAAAAAGTGGCATGAGAGGAAATGATGATGCAGGAAAAATGTTTCCCTCCTTTTCAAATTTTCTCATGCCCAAATATCTTGCACCCCCTCTACTTTTCTCTCTTTAAGAAATGCCTCCACATACTCCTCAGATCACTCACGCATCCCCATGCATGCCTAGAGAAAAATACTTTTTTAAAATGTGCAACATAGTGGAAAAAATGCATGGATAAGGGAGGTTAGGAGGTTTTAATCATCCATTTGAATTCAAATTCAAAATTCAAGTGGATATTTTATCTATTTTTAGTGCCCACCGTAGAGTGTTTGACGTGTAGAAGGACTCTCCTCCTACAGTCCCACACTTAGAAATATAAAAAAATTGCATGAGAAGGCACTAGGGGGCGTGGGAAGCAGATAAGATAAGGTGGTTCAAACCTCTAACCACCTACAATTGAATTCAAAATTCAATTTTCTTTGAACAAGTCCAACACTTGGACTAGATCAAAGGCATAAAAAAAAGGAGTCATAGATCTCCTTCTGGGCATGAGAAACATTCATGCAAATTCTAAATTTGCATGAAAGAACTAGCTTGGAAAAGTCAAAGGTGGTGCAGGGAGTTTAAATTCAAACTAGCTTTGAATTTGATCCAAATTGGTTTCAACCAAATCAATTTTTTTAGATCAATTAAACTAGGTCAAACCTAATCAAATTAGGCTTAGTCCAATCTAATAAATTTTTAATTAAATTAAAAATTAATTAGGTCCAGTTCTTAATCAAATTAGGATCGAATCTTTCTTAGCGATTAGGTCATCTCATGACCTAATCGGATTAAATCCAATTGAATCAAATTCAATCAGATTTGATCGAATCCTCATTGCTCAATCAAATTGAGCTAATTAGAAATCAAATTACTAATTAATTCTTCAATAAATATAGAGTTCCAATCAGATGGGTGTCTGGGCAATAGAATCCCACCTATATGAAATTCTTGATCGAAGAGTCCCAAACCAGTGGCTCTTGATCGAAGTATCCCAAATGAATGAAACTCACGATCATAGAGTTTCAGATCGGTGGGACTCTTGATCATAGAGTTCCAGACAAGTAGGACTCAAAGTTTTAGTCTAGTGAAACTCTTAACCATAGAGTTTCAGACCAGTGGGACTCCTGATCATAGATCTCAATCTAGTGAGACTCTTGATCATAGAGTCTCGAATCATTAGGACTCTTGATCAACCATCAAATCAGATAGAAACTCCTATTGTGTGTGATCCTATAGGTTCGAACTCTAAGTTGGTAGCATAAGAAATAATTTTTTATACCAATCGATGTAACAATCTAGCAATGGTACCCAACGTCCAAATAGGTTGAATAATCGCAATGCAATATTAACGAACCTAGGACATATAGTTAGTGTATAATTCATCTCCTTGACCTCAATTCTCAAAGGATGACCTAGGGTTTACTGTCGATCCTGAAAAATCATCTATGTTGTATTTCAAATTTCAGCATCCATCGTATGAACTATCCCGACCAAGATTTTGCTAAATTAAAATATAGTGATGCACTTGCTCCAACACTTGGAGAGATCAATCCCATCTTGACTTACATACCGACTAAATAAATACTTGACTGCACCCAGTAATCTTTCATCACTGAATTAAAAATTTAGATAGTCTGGTACCAAAGTACAGTGAGTTACTTGTAAGTCACCGTGGTGATCTCAAGTCTAAGGGACACTTATTTCCATATCCTTCATGAGCAACTCTTAATAGTAGAGAGCTCCACAGTTAGATCACGATCAGTAAAATGTACCTCTATATTTTACCTACATGACATACCAATATCTCCGTACTCTTTGATTAAGAGGACAACCAATTCATATGGCACACAATAACCTACACTCAATAAATGTTATCATCCTAGGTAATAATATATCATTTGATCGCGATTAGGTTTAAGGACTAAATGATAAATCTTTCTTTATCGAGTCTAAATAGTCCTAAGAATTTCATCACAAAAGAGTTCATTATAAGAAGATGCACAAATATGATGAAATGCTAGAATAATAATTTTATTTATTTATAATTCAAATATAAATTATATTCAACTCAACCGTCTACAATCTAGATGATTGGCTTTAGGATATAATTTTCAACAACTTTCACTTAGACTAAAGCCATTCAGAGCAGTATCAAATATCCATCTTCCATTTGTGACTATCAAACTCTTTAATTCCAATGGTTTTAGTTAATGGATCAGCCATGTTCTCCTTTCCATCAATCTTTTGAAGATCGATGTCACCTCATTCCATGATCTCTTGTATAAGATGGTAGCGACGTAGAATGTACTTGGTGCGCTGATGTACCTTCAGTTCTTTCGCTTGAGCTATGGCTCCAGTGCTGTCATAGTAAAGCAGAATCGGACCATCTAAAGAAGGTGCCACTCCCAACTCATAGATGAACTTTTGCAGCCATACAGCTTTTTTTGTAGCATCGAATATCGCGACATACTCCACCTCACATACAGAATCGGCCACAATATGCTGCTTGAAACTCTTCCAGCAGATTGCTCCATCATTTAGGATAAACACATAATCTGATACACTCTTACTATCTCATGATCTGATTGAAAATTAAAATCAGTATAGTCCATAAGTTTAAAGTTAGCATCTTCATAGATGAGCCACTGGTCCTTAGTACTTCTTAAATACTTTCGGATTATCTTTACAATCTTTCAGTAATTTTCATCTGGATTAGACTGGTATCTACTCACTATTCCATAGTGAGTATGCCACATTCGATCTCATACACGTCATGGCATATATAATAGAATCTATTATCGAAGTATATGGTATACTCATATACTCTCTCTCTCTTGAGGAGTTATCGAATAATCTCTTTTCGAGAGAAAAATTTTATGGCCTATCGAGGGATAGTCTTTTTTGGAATTCGCCATGTTGAATCTTTTCAGCTTGGTATCGATGTACGTGGACTAGGATAACTCAAGCAATCTTTTAGATCTATCTTTATAGATCTTCATCCCTAGAATGTAGAAAGCTTCTCCCAAGTCCTTCATGGAGAATTGAGACGACATCCAAACCTTTATTTTCTATAATATAGAAATGTCATTTCCAATTAACAGAATATTATCCATATATGATACAAAAAATATGACTACAAAATCATTAGCCCATTTATACATGCAGGATATCTCTCCATTCTTAATGAAGTCATACATTCTAATCATCTTATCAAAATGCATGTTCCAACTCTACGATACCTGCTTCAATCTATAAATGGATCTCTGAAGCTTGCACACCTTGGACTCATTTGTGAATGTGAATCTATTAGGCCGTATTATATATACCTCTTCGTCCAACTTTTTATTTAGAAAAGCTGTCTTCACATCCATCTGCCAGATCTCATAGTCCAGGTATGCTACTATCACAAGCATAATTCGAATGGACTTGAGGATTGCCACCAAAAAATATATCATCATAATTAATATCATAATGCTGACGATATTTCTTGACAATCAGATGGACTTTATAGATCTCTACCTTTCCGTCTATGTCCCTTTTTTTTTTGAAAATTTACTTACACCCAATAAATTTTATCCCTTCAGGTGGATCAACCAGTGTCCATACATTGTTGACCTTCATGGACTCCATTTCGGACTCATGGCTTTCAGCCACTTATCAGAGTAGGACCTCTACATGGCATCCATGTAGATGATCGGATCCTCATCATTCTCATTGAATTTAACAAAATCACCATCTCGAACCAAGAAATTATAGAATCTATCCGATTGATGCAATACTCTATCAGATCTCCTCAAGAGTGCATCTACAATAGGCTCTAGGTTTGATCTTATCAAATATAGCTCTGTAGGTTCACTAGAATGTGTTGGTTCTTCCACCTATTGAACTTTACCAAGCTTAACATTAGAGGTAGTTGTTCCTTCTATAAAAAACTTCTTTTCCAAAAAGACTATTCTATTGCTAACGAACATGTTTTGCTCTTCAACAAGGTAGAAGTAATAATCCTTAGTTTTCTTAAGGTATCCTATAAATAAGCATTTATTAAACCTTGGTCCAAGCTTTTCTATCTACAAATATTTTACATAAGCTAGACATCCCAAAATTCTAAGGTGAGAGAGTGTTAGCCTATGCCCAATCCATATCTCATATAAAGTTTTTGCAATAAACTTGTTCGAAACATTATTCAAAACATAACAAGCAGTCTCAAATACATAACCCCAAAAAAAAATTGACAAACTCACAAACCCCATCATGTACTGAACCATGTCCAATAGGATTGGATTCCTCCTTTCAGATACACCATTATGCTGTGGTGTTCTAGGAGGGATCTATTATGAGAGAATCCCATTTTCTCCTAGATATGTCAAAAATTTATTGGTAAGGTATTCACCTCCTCGATCTGACTGAAGAGTTTTAATACTCTTTCTAAATTATTTTTCTATCTCATTAAGATATCATTTGAATATTTCAAATAAATCGAATTTACTATTTATAAGATAGATGCACCCATACCTCAATAGTATTTGAACAATCGATACTGCTCTGATTCTAATTATTATGCTTACAGTTGTTCGAAACTACAATCATAAATCTGATCTCTTACATGAACCTGAGTGTTAATCCAAAAATATGAAGAAGAGCAAAAATTAATGACGGCAAATAGGGCTTGGTGTTGGACCCAAAGAGAAAAGAGAAAAAAGAGTTAGGGAGAAAAGCTTTGTATTGATTCCACTTATTGTAAGGTTACAATATCTTGATTTATATACCCTAGGATTTCTACTATACCACATGAATCCTAAGAAACCCAAACTATAATTGAAAAACTCTTCTAAGCTAATCCAATATATGAAAGTACTCACCGAGCCCATGTACATTCATGTCTCCCATGCTCTCATCTTCTAGATTTAAATCCGATCCATACATGAGTTAGCAATCTTAAGATCTTATTGGATCAGGTCTTAAGACCCTTTGGATTAATTCCAATCCAAGACTAAATACAAAACTCATCCTATTCTGTATGCCACCATCGAGCCGACTCTATTAGAAGTCGAGCTAGCTCGACTGCATCTCATTCGAATCCTATCTTTTGTCTGCTTGAGGTTGCCCTGAGCTAGCTTGATTGTGCCTCGAGCCAGCTCGATCTCAGCCTGAGCTGGCTCAATTGTGTATCCGAGCCAGCCCGTCTGTGTGTTAGTTTCTTATCTTGGCTGATTCTTCTTCTAGCTTTAGTCCTTTCTATTAGAAGCCGAGCTAGCTCGACTGTATCTCACTCGAATTCTATCTTTTGTCTGCTTGAGGTTACCCTGAGCTGACTCGATCTTAGCCTGAGCTAGCTCAACTACGTATCCGAGCCAACCCGTCTGTGTGTTAGTTCCTTATCTTGGTTGATTCTTTTTCTAGCTTTAGTCCTTTGCTCTACCTTATATCCCAGATCTCCGAAGCACCTAGTAAGCCCCTCAAGGTCCTCACATCTGAACCTCGAGTCCGTGCAGGACTACATGCCGTCTTTATCTTAGGATAACTCCTATCCTAGTCCTAGAACTACACCCATCATAGTCTCTCAGAGCCAACACTCTAACTCCTTTCGTGGCCTTCCAAGGCTTGCGAGCACCACCAATCCTTACGATTTTCATTTTAGTGTGCCCAAGCCTTAGCATACCTGGCAATATTCTTCTATACGATTCTGCTATCGATGCATACCCTGACAGCTACTTGTGCACATCTTACCATTGCTATCTTTCTTCAGCTGCTGAGCTACCTTTAAAGCTTTTGGAATGACCGACTCTACCGCTAAAGATCTTGGCTTGCACCTATGCACCATCCTTGGAGTTGTAGGCATCCTTCTGCTTGGTAGCCACAATATTTATCCTGGACTTTCATGGAGAATCTACAGTAATTCTACGCCGGCACCTACTACATATCCTGACATGGTCTTCTCAGAACTTCGTCTGTCCTTCCGCACGTGTTGCTCCATCTGAAATTATGCATCTCTGGAGTTGGTGCTAGGATATTGGTCCTCTTGCACTTCTCTATTTTGAACTTGTGTCATATCTCTTTCTACTTATGAAGCCACCTCTGTCCGTTGCTCCACCTAAAATCGAAGTCCCCCCAATGTCACAGAAGCTGATTCTATCATCGAGTACCCTGAGGCCAACTACTCAATACTACATTGCTGAGCCTGCCGCTACATCTCGATCATCGTCGCTGCTCCTTCGGACTCTCTGTACTCTATGAATCCCTCCGAAGCTATCTCGGATATACTACACCCCGCAAGCTCCTTCGAGATTTTCAAAAGCTCATTTGACTTTTCACTTTTAATGACTAAAATGATGAAATTCTTGTCCCTCTTTTCTCCTCCCTTGTACTTCTTTCAAAGCGGACACTCCTGCTTAAAGTGCTTTACTTCACCATACTTGAAGCATTTCTTGGACCTCCTGCTACCTCTCTGCTCGTCCTTCTTTTTTTCTTTCCTAGGCCTCTCTAAAACCATGAGACCTTCCTGGAAGACCTCTCTCTTTATCATCCATTTCTGCTGCTTGTTGGACCTTAGCACTGATACGATCTCTTCATACACTAGTGTCTTCTTACCATATAACAACATCGTCATCAATAGATTGAAGCTTTCGGATAGCGAACATAGTAGTAATAAACTCTTATCCTTCTTTTTGAGATCTATCCCAATATTGAGCAAGTCTATGCTCATCCGATTGAATTGCTGAATACGTCCCACAACAGTCTTGCCCTCCTACATTCGAAGGCTATACAGTTGCTTCTTCAATACCAACTTATTACACATGTTCTTCCCCATATACAACTAATGTAACCTCAATCATAAACCCTTAGATATCTTTTCCTCCAACTTGCCATACAGCATCTCATCTGCTAGACAAATCCTAATCATGGCACATGCCCTTTTCTCCAAGAACTTTCACTCATTGTCTATCATTTCCTCTGACCAATCTTCCAAGACCGAATTTAGTCTCATCTGAATCAGTAGATCCTCCATCATGAAACTATCCTTTCTATCAAACTTCTCAAATTCTATCTTTAACCCACTATTCTTCATGATCAAATTGAATCAAAAATAACTAACAGATAGATCTAAAAATTACGTTGACTAGGGACGATGGACAACAGCTCTTAGACCTCTTTCTTCCTCACAAAGCTTGAAGAAAAGTCTTAGATCTAAATCTCATTGCTAATCTCTATTGAAACTTGATCTTCTTCCTCCTTCACACTTAACCAAAATTTGATATCACTTGTTGGAACAATCGGTACTACTCTAATACCAATTATTGTACTTATGATTGCTCGAAATCATAGTCGTAGATCCAATCTCTTATGCAAACCTAGATGTTAATCCAGAAATATGAAGAAGAGCAAAAGTTGATGGCGGTAACTAGGGCTTGGCATTAGAACCAGATAGAAAAGAAAGAAGAAAGTTAGGAAGAAAAGCTTTGTATTGATTCCACTTATTGTAAAGGTTATAATACCTAGGTTTGTATATCCTAGGATTTCTGCTATACCATATGAATCTTAATAAATTCAAACTTCAGCTGAAAAACTTCTCTAGGCTAATCTAATACATCAAAGCACTCATCGAGTCTATGTACATCTATGTCTCCTATGCTCTCATTCTCTGGATCTAAACTTGACTCATACATGAGTTAGCCATCTTAAGATCTTATTGGACTAGGTCTTAAGATGCCTTGGATTAATTTCAATCCAAGATCAAACAGAAAATCCATCTTGTTCTATATGCCACCATCAAGCTGGTTCTGTCAAAAGTAGAGCTGACTCAACTGCATCTCGCTCGAACCCTATTTTCTATTTGCCCAAGATAGCCAGCTTGATTGCACTCCGAGCCAACTCAATCTCAGCTCGAGTCGGCTTGACTGCATATCTAAGCCAGCCTGCTTGTTTGTCAACCTCTTATCTTGGTTGATTTTTTCTTTTGACTTTGGTCCTTTACTCCATTTTGTGTTTCAGATCTCTGAAGCACCTACCAAGCCCCTCAAGATCCTCACACCTGAATCTCGAGTCCGTGCAGGGCTACATGCTGCCTTCATCCTAAGATAACTTCTGTCCTAACCCTAGAACCACACCCATTCTAGTCTTCCGAAATCAACATCCTGACTTCTCCCGTGGCCTTCTAAGGCTTGGAAGTACCACCAATCCTTACAAATAAGTTGTCAGTAAATGTAATATAGTAGAACCCACCTCTAGCATATATGTTCATAGGTCTACATACATTAGTATGTACTAGATCCAAAAGTTCAATGGCTCATTCATCCTTCCCAGTAAAAGATGATTTGGTCATCTTATCAAGAAGATAGGACTTATATGTAGTCAATAATTCACAATCATCGATATCAAGGATATGCTTCTTGACTAACGTGTTAATCTTATTTTTATTTATGTGACCGAGTCAATAGTGCCAAAGATAGATATCGGTGATATTATCTAG
Organism: Cocos nucifera; assembly: GCA_006176705.1. Classification (NCBI taxonomy): domain Eukaryota; kingdom Viridiplantae; phylum Streptophyta; class Magnoliopsida; order Arecales; family Arecaceae; genus Cocos; species Cocos nucifera. The sequence goes on along the minus strand of QRFJ01002835.1, from coordinate 146,464 downwards.
TTTCAGAAATTTATTTGATGTGTACATTATACTAATAGACTATAATAAAATATAAAAATTATTTTTCAATTATCCTTGCATTATTGTGACATCATTCATAATGATATCGTAACAATTTTTCTTTATTCATAAACTACAACTATTTTAGGCTAAAAGCCCAACAGATTCATCATAAAGATTAGACAATAGTGATAGTTACTTAAAATGATATTACTTATTTTGAAAACAAGCTTAAGAGTTTCTAATGCTAGGACTGAAATATTTCTTCCATCCTCAACATTTAGGAATCTATTATTGTTCTCAAATTTTCTATCAATTCAAAGTCCATACAATGAATTGCATATGTGAACTGGACTCACAGTATCTAATACCAAGATAGATTTATCATAAATAGTGAAATTGCAAGATGTTATCATATAACAGTCTCGACCAGCAACTTCTTGTTGCTTTCTTTTATTTCGCCTATTCGAGTTAAGAGGAACATTTTTCTTCGAGTCTGCCTGATTATGGTCAATATTAGACTTCTTGTAATCCGATCCTATAAGCTTATCACTGTCTAACAATGAACGGAGTGGATTAATGCTAGCCATTCTATTTATTTGAAAGAAAAACACAACACCATATTAGTATTCGAATTATTTAATCCTAAAGATTTGGACTTTAGTCTAAAGGTTCTTCCATAATTTTTATGAATTGATAGTCTCTACCTCCAATTTGAAAAATTATACTAACTCCTTAGTAGGTATTGAAATCCATATATATTATAAACAGGTCTAAGGCAAGCTCTAGCCAACCCGTGTGCATCTATAAGTAGGTTTATAATCAATTGTTTTTTTAAATAATTTTTAGTAATTAATTTTGCTCTAGAAACTAATTCAATAGACTATGGCCTCTACTGAAAAGATCTGGTTAGGTCTAACATTAACATGATTGAGTTTGGTGCATCAAACGAATGATGACCAGGCCTAAGAAAAGCTCTGGCCGACCTGATCGCCATTCAGAGAGTGCGATTTAATCATCATTTGATGGATAGTAATTTTAATATCCAAATAAACACCATGTGTAAGGCACCTCCAATGTCCACTTAGAAAATTGAACTCATTACTATTCACCTTAATGGAAGGCTATAACTTAGTTATCTCCATAATTTTATCATTTTAAGGATCTAATAATTTAAAAAATTTAGATTACATATGATTTAAGGATAGAAAAGACATAGACTAATTTTCTTCCACTGACTTCAATAAGTCAAATCCTTCCACTGACTTCACCAAGTCAATAGATGAGGACTAGAATCAATTTTGGATCCATAGGCATCTAATTTAGTCTTACTAATTAAAATTAGTCAAACTGATTTCTAGTGACATGGGTCAGCTTGAATCATCAAGTGATCTAATCAAATCCTAATCGACCATGTCCGTCAGGTAAGTGAGATCAGTGGAAGGGATATGTCATTAACTCGTCAAAGATCGAATCAGTGCAAGTAGCTCCTAATTAAAAACCACTAGTCTAGATTGTCAAACTTACCTTATACACCAATCGGTTAATTAGGTTTAATCTAATCAACCTAGTAATTTCAGGCTGGACTGCTTAGCCATGAATCAAGTCCATCTTGGTCCTTATTAAAGACATGGACTTGTCCAACTACAACTATTAAAGTTGAATCTAGAGTATCCTTGATCTAATCTAAATCAATACTTAGTTAGATTTGATCAATTACTCTAGTTAAGTCCATTTTTTAACCAACCTTAGGTCTAATCTAATTAATGGATCTAATTCATCTAACCCTTTAACCCATAGATTTATGCTTTTGTCCTAGGATCTTTAATTCATAATTCTAGATCCTACTAGATAATACTTAATTCTTTTAATTAAGTTTTGGATTGATGGGTCAGGATTCGGCATTTCAAAAATAACTTTTTAATTTTAAAAAAAAATTATTTTTTGTTCACCAAATAGGTCAACTTATTTTAGAAACAGGTCAGCTCATTTCTCAAACAGCAACCTATTGCTTGTTTTAAACAAAAAATCAAGCATCATAAAAATTAAACCATGAATCATATTTTAAATTGAATCTAAACTTATATTTAATTTTATATTAAAATAATTTTAATAAATAAATTTTTTTCACTATTTATCTTAATGAATGAGTTCATGGTGGCACCCCTACTGCTAAAAGGGATCTCCATTGAATGGGAGGAGATGGCTTTTAAATCATACTTATTTCTTATGATCGGATGGCTTGGTGGCTCATTCATCCTTAATTACTAAGTTATCTAGATCAAAATATATCATATATGCTAATATTTAATTTTTTTAATTAACATATAAACATGTCAAGCAACCCTTGCTCTAATACTAATGATGGAAATCGTGTAGGGTTTAAAGCATGCATTTCAAAATATTTTTGAATTTAAATTATAGCAAAAGTAAAATTAATCTAAAATTAATTTTATGCATGCATTGATCATATCAATAAATCCTACTTAAGATCTAGACATGTTGATATGTATTAGAAAAATAAAATGCATTCAATAAGCAAATCATATTTGCTGATCAATTTGCATTTAGAACATAATACTTGAGTGCGGGTAGACGATCTCTGCAATCCAAAATTATAGGAAGAAGCTCTCATATCGCACTATAGTTGCACACTCATCCAGCCTCTAGGTGAGTCCACATGGAGCTCCTAGTCCCGACTAGCTCCACCAGAGTGCTAGCTTCTTGCCGGGGCCTTCAATAGCTGATCTTTGTTGATCCGATGGACGACCTTATTTTCAATCTTCTGAATACTTTAGAAAATTAGAGGATGTGCTTTAGAGGATAATGAGGTGGTGTGTGAGATTTGGTGGTGATCGGGCACTCATAATGCTCAATCTCACCACTCGAATCTTGAGTCCTAATCCTAGGGTTTCACACACCCAAAAAATCCTTACGCCCGAAAATGCTCTCACACCCTCTCTCTAAGGTTTTTTCTCATGAAACAAATTTTCACAAATAAAAGGGACTCTCTCCTATCGTACGTCCACTCTCAAACTATTTTTAAATAGATGACCAAAGAGAGAAAAATGAGAAAGTGGCATGAGAGGAAATGATGGCATAAGAAAAACTTTTCTCTCCGTTTTGAATTTTCTCATGCCCAAATATCTTGCACCCCCTCTACTTTTCTCTCTCTAAGAAATGCCTCCATGCACTCCTCAGATCACTCATGCATCCCCATGTATGCCCAGAGAAAAACACATTTTAAAATTTGCGACACAGTGGAAAAAACACATGGATAAAGGAGGTTAGGAGGTTTTAACCATCCACTTGAATTCAAAATTCAAGTGGATATTTTATCTATTTTCAGTGCCCACCCCAGAGTGTTTGACGTGCAGAAGGACTCTCCTTCTATGTGCCCACACTTAGAAACATAGAAAAATTGCATGAGCAGGACTAGGGGGCGTGGGAAGCGGATAAGATAAGGTGGTTCAAACCTCTAACCACCTGCAATTGAATTCAAAATTCAATTTTCTTTGAACCAATCCAACACTTGGACCACACCAAAGGTAGAAAAGAGAGGAGGAATAGATCTCCTTCTGGGCATGAGAAACACTCATGCAAATTCTAATTTGCATGAGAGAACTGGCGTGGGAAAGTCAAAGATGGCGTAGGGAGTTTAAATTCAAACTAGCTTTGAATTTAATCCAAATTGATTTCAACCAAATCAATTTTTTCATATCTAATTAGACTAGATCAAACCTAATCAAATTAGACTTAATCTAATTCAATAAATTTTTAATTAAATTAGCAATTAATTAGATCTAAATTTTGATCAAATCAGGATCGAATCTTTCTTAGCGATTAGGTCATCTCATGACCTAATCAGGTCAAACCCAATCGAATCAAATTCAATTAAATTTGATTGAATCATCATTGCTCAATCAAATTAAGCTAATTAGTAATTAAATTATTAATTAATTTTTTAATAAATATAGAGTCTCAATCGGATGGATGTCTAGGCAATAGAGTCCCATCTATATGAAACTCTTGATCGAAGAGTCCCAAACCAGTAAAACTTTTGATCGAAGTATCTCAAATGAATGAAACTCATGATCATAAAGTCCTAGATCAGTGAAACTCTTAATCATAGAGTTTTAGATAAGTAGGACTCAGAGTTCTAGTCCAGCGAGACTCTTGGTCATAGAGTTTCAGTCCAATAGAACTCGTGATCATAGAGTCCTAGACTAGTGGGACTCCTAGTCATAGAGTCCTAGTCTAGTGAGACTCTTGACCACAGAGTCTCAGATCATTGAGACTCTTGATTAGCCATCAAATCAAGTAGGAACTTCTATTATGTATGATCCCATAGGTTCAAATCCTAAGTCGGTAGCATAGGAACCAATTTTCTATACCAATCAATGTGACCATCTAGTAATGGTACCTGATATTCGGATAGGTCGAATAGTTGTAATGCAACATTGATGAACCTGTGGCATTTGGTTACCATATAATTCATCCTCTTGACCTCAATACTCAAAGGATGACCTAAGATTTACTGTCGATCATGAAAAATCATCTATATTATATTTCAAAATTTCAGCATCCATCGTATGGACTATCTCGACTGAGATTTTGCTAAATTAAAATACAGTAATGCACTTGCTCCAACACTTGAAAGGATCAATTCCATCTTTACTCATGCACCGACTAAATAAGTATTTAACTGCACCGAGCAATCTTTCATCATTGAATTAGAAATTTAGATAGTCCGATACCAAAGTACAGTAAGTTGCTTGTAAGTCACCATGATGGTCTCAAGTCTAAGAGACATTTATATCCATATCCTTCGTAAGCAACTATTGATAGCAAAGAGCTTCATAGTTGGATCACGATTAGTAAAATATATCCATACATTTTACCTACATGCCATACCAGTATCTCCATACTTCTTTATTAAGAGGACAACCAATCTATATGATACGCAACGATCTACACTCAATAAACATTATCGTCCTAGGTAACAATGTATCATTTTATCACGATCGAATTTAAGGATTAAATAACTAATTCTTCTTTATCGAGTCTAAATAGTTCTAAGAACTTCATCACAGAAGAGTTCATTACAGAAAGATGGACAAATATGATGAAATACCAAAATAATAATTTTATTTATTTATAATTTAAGTATAAATTATATTCAGTTCAACCATCTACAACCTAGATGATTGACTTTAAGATATAATTTTTAATAGTTAATTCTACCTCAGGACACAAGTTGTTGAGCTTATGGATTCCTTCTTGGGCTATAATCAAATTTGAATGGCACTCGAGGATGAGGAAAAAATAGCTTTTATCACTAAAAAAGATTTGTATTATTATAAAGTCATGCCTTTTGAATTCAAAAATGCTGGTGCGACATATCAATGGCTTATCAACAAAGTGTTCGAGGGACAAATTGGCTAAAACATGAAGGTGTACGTTGATGATATGATGGTAAAGAACTTAGAGGCCGACCACCACATTGCTAACTTAACGAAAATATTCAATGCATTGAGGCAATATCAGATAAAACTCAATCCAACTAAGTATACCTTCGGCATAACCTGAAGAAAGTTCTTAGGATTTATGATGAAGAGATGAGAGATAAAAGCAAATCCAAAGAAGATAAAAGCAATTATGGAGATGAGGCATCTGACCACTAGGAAAGAAGTTCAGCTCTTGGTGGGTCGAGTGGTGATGCTCAGCTGATTGGTCTCCCAATCAGCCAAAAGATGACTTCTATATTTCAAAGTCCTATGGTAACTTGAAGACTTTACCTGGTTGGAAAAATGCTGAACAACATTTGAAGATCTCAAGAGATATCTCGATCACCTCTATTTTTGAAACCAAGCCCTAACGAGACCTTATATTTATATCTAGCTATCTCACCATAGTGAGTTCGATACTTGTCCAAGAAGATGGAAGTTGGTAGAAGCCAATCTACGATATGAGTAGGATCCTACACAATGCTGAGATTAGATATTTTCGAGTGCAGAAATTGGTGTTTGCCCTTATCACTTCGATGTGGAGACTTCGGCCATATTTTCAAGCTCACACCATGGACATTTTAATCAACTAGACATGAAAAGCTTTACTGTAAAGACTAGATACTTTAGGGAGAATGGCTAGGTAAAAGATTGAACTCAATGAGTTCAACATCAACTATCATCCTTAGCCTTCTTTAAAATCTCAAATTTTAGCAAACTTTGTTGCCAAGTGCACAATTCTCAATGATGATCTCACCTTGGACAAATCCAAGGAAGGTCATTTTGGGTCTATTGGGTTTTGCATGTTGATGGAGCTTCAAATACATTTGAAAGTGGAGTGGAGCTTATCCTAGCAAACCCAGAAAGAGTTATAACAAAGTGTGCACTTCGGTTTGGGTTTGGGGCATCAAATAACCAATCTGAATATGAGGCTCTAATAGCTAGACTAAATATTGCCAATGAGCTTGGAGTAAAAAAGTTGAAGGCATTCATTGATTCCTAGTTGGTGGCTGGTCAAATCTAAGGAGAATATAGGGCACGAGACCCTACCATGTTCAAGTATTTGTAAAAGGCAAAGGAATTATCCTTGGTCTAGCTTGGGATCCAAGAATGCTCAGGAGACTCATTATCTCACTTGGCTAGCTTGGGATCCACCAAACTCAAAAAAAGGATTCATATTGAGCAACTGTAAAGGCCTAGCATTGACAAGTAACATGTAGTTCTCCAGGTTGATCATGAATCGAGCTAGATTGATCTAATAAAGAACTATCTAACAAGTAGAATGCTTCCATCGGATCATTTCGAGGCCAAGAAGATCAAACATTAAGCTCCTAATATATTTTATTGGAGGAAAAATTATATAAAAATCATACTTGTTGCCATTACTCAAATGCCTTAGACCCTCTAAGATAAATGATGTACTTCAGGAAGTTCACAAAGAAATTTGTGGCAATCATCTAGGAGATAGGTCTCTTGCTTATAAGATACTCTGATAAGGATACTACTAACCAAACATGCATCAGGATGTAGCCTCTCTTATCTGAAAATGCAATCAATGTCAAAGATATGCCCATATCTAGCGACAACCAGCATCTCACCTCACCTCAATTACTACCCCTTGGTCCTTTCCTTAATGGGGCATTGATATCCTCAGGCCATTCCTACCGATGACTGGATAGCAAAAGTTTCTTGTTGTCACTATCAATTACTTTACTAAATAGGTCAAGATGGAGCCACTGATATAGATCATTGAGAAGAAGATATAGGACTTCATCTGGAAGTCCATTATTTGTTGCTTCAATTTACCTTGAGCAATCATGACCAATAATAGGTGGTAATTGGATAATCCAAAGTTTAAAGAATTTTGTGTAGATCTCTGTAATGATCATAGGCTCACTTCGGTGGGACATCCATAGTCCAAAGGGGAAGCCGAAGTGACTAACAAAACTATTTTGTAGGGTCTCAAAGCAAGGTTGACTCAACCAAAGGGACTTTGGACTGGTGAGCTCTACAATGTCCAATAAGCATATCAGACAACATCTTGGATCCCAACAAGAGAAATCCCTTTTAGTTTAGCCTTCAAAATTGTAGTGATTCCTATAGCGATCAATTAATCGATAACCAAAGTTGAACATGTTGACAAACAAAGCAACTCAGAGTGTCTTTGTGCCAACTTTCACTTGCTAGAAGAGACAAGGGAACAAGCTCAAATTAAGATGGCTTCATACCAACAATGGGTGGCTTGTTACTATAATACTCGAGTGAAGGCAAAATATTCCAACCTTAAGATCTCATACTAAGATGAGTAGAATCAAGCAAGGCAAGCTATCCCTAAATTGGGAAGGACCCTATATATGGGATCAAGGAAATTCTTAGGCCACGAGCTTACAAGATTGAAGATCTCGATAGAACGCTAATTCCTTAGACTTGGAATGTTAAGAATTTAAGAGTCCATTCCTAATAAAATTTCTAATTTTGTACATATAAGGAAGTTAATAAATGCCTTTTCCATTCTTTGAGTTTTGAGCAGATACTGAATAAAAGTGACTAAGTAAAATATTGTCTATGTTAGGACATGACCAACTATGATGAAATGATGGCAAGCACAATCTAGATCGACTTGGTTGGGAAAAAGCTGACCTAATGAAATGTACGAGCTTCGATTCGAGATGGATCGACTTGGTCAAATGAAAGCCGACCAATAAAATGTATGAGCTTCGGCTCGAGATGGATTGACTTGGTCGGTCGTAAGCTGACCTAATGAAATGTATGAGCTCTGGCTCAAGATGGATTAACTTGCTTGGGCAATAGCTGACCTAAGAAAATGTACGAGCTCAGGCTCGAGGTTGGTCGGGTGAAAGCCGAACTAATGGAATGTATGAGCTTCAGCTCGAGATGGGTCGACTTGGTTGGATGAAAGATGATCTAATGGAATATACGAGATCTGACTAGGGATGCATCGACTTTGTCCAAATATAAGAAATATTGAATTCATACTTGGATGACTTGATCACACTGGCTGTAACATTCACTCAAAGTCATATTATGGTCATTTCAAAATTTTCTAAGTCTTGGTCTCAAGTTGGCAGTGAGCTTATTGTTAGTATAACTTCAACTTAGCAATGAGTTATAATAACCAGTGTTAGATTATTCATGACCACCATGACTTAGTGAAATTTCCAAAAGGCAAGTTTAAAGAAACCATATTCAGGCTGGATGACTTCAATTACATCATATACTGAGAGACAACTTCAATAAAATTTTGAACTTATGACTTAGAAATATTACTAATAGCAAGTTTAGCAAGGTAAGTTTATCATCGACGAGAATTTCTTACAAAAAGCTTGAAGGAGAACCAAGTACAAAAAGATAACAAAAATTGCATAAAAAAAATACAAATGAAGATCTATGTATGAGGCTTGCCGACATCTTTAGCAGCCTCTTCGAGACCAACTTCGATAATGATAGCATTAGCTTCAGCAACCACTTGGTCTCCATCAGAGTCTTTTCCACCACTCTCCATAGAGAACTAATTGATGACCACCTTAGGATAGAGCTGCGCAACCATGGCCTTGCAATATTTAAACCCGAGGCCATAGGTAGCAGTAGAGCAGCAACTTCAGCCTTGAAGGCCTTTGAAGTTTTGTATTCTTCAACTGTTCGAATCCTAGCTTCCCGAGCAGCCACTTTAGCCTTGGTTGTCTTCTTCTCAGTAATGACCTTCTCCTTCTTTGCCTTCTGAGTGGCTGCTGTAAGCTCCAGTTGGAGCTCAACAACCCACTGATGGCATATATTGGCTACCGCTTTCTCCATTGCCACTCGAGCTTCAACTGCCTCAATAATCTCCTAGGCAGTAGTAAGCTCATATTCATTCTAAGTGGTTGCTTCCTTTGCTACCTTCAGCTTCTCTTCATTTCCTTCACTCTCTCCCCTCAACCACCTTGATAGCCTCATCGATGGCCCTGACTTGAGCCTCAGCTGCTCGGGCCTTCTCCTTATTTGAGCGACTTAGCCAACTAATGCCAACTAGCCTCTCATGAAGTATAGTAATGTCATTCACCAGCTAGGAAGAGAAAAAAAGATAAAGTAAGAAGCAAAGACAGAAGAATAGTGCTAAACTGAAAATGAATATTAAAACTTATCCTGAGAAGAGTTATATAGCTAGTGTTCAGGATCTTGTTCGATGAACGAGACTTCCTCTTCGACCAGTTGGCTAGTAGAATGACCATTTTCATCAGCTTCCTAGCAAGTTGATGGTTGTGCAGTCCCGAATTAGAGGCCTAAATCCTCATCCCCAAAGTTAGCATCTCTTCATTGACTCGAGATGAGGGTTTAGGGATGTCAGTGGCTATGGGTCCTGAGGCTACTTGTGGTGTGGTATATGTTGGAAAATATATTCTAAAGCCAATCATCAGCCTATTGATGGTTGTGCTATATTATAATTATAATTAATTTATTAATTAAAAAAATATATTTTTGATATTTTCATCATAAAGTATTCATCTTCTAACGAATTTCATTATTATGATGAAGTCCTTAGGACTATTTAACTTCGATTAAGAGATAATTTATTGATTAGTCCTTAAATCTATTCACGATCAAATAATAGGTTGTTAATTAGGATGACAACGTCTATCAAGCATAGATCTTTGTATACCATATAGGTTAGTTGTCCTCTTAACCAAAGAGTGTGGAGACACTAGTATGGCATACAGATAAGATATATGGGTACATCATCATTGAACATGATCAATTTTAGAGCATTTTGCTATCGAGAATATCTCTGATGGGATATAGATATAAATATCTCTTAGATCTGAGATCACCTCAATGACTTACAAGCAATTCATTATACTTTGGTATCGGACTAACTAAATTTCTAATTTAATAATGAAAGACTTTTGGGCACAATCAAGTACTTGCAAAGTTGGTGTATGATCAAGATGAAATTGACCACTCCAAGAGTTGAAGAAGAATGTATCACTGTATTTCAATATAGCAAAATCTTGGCTAGGATAATCCATCAGATAGATTTGATATTTTGAAATACAATATGGACAATTTGAACAAAGTTGATAGTTGAACTCTAAGATGTCTTACAAATATTTTGGTCAAGAAAATGAATTATATGAAAACTATATCCATATGGGTTCTAAGGATGTTGTTCTACACATTCAACCTATCTGGCCGTTGGGTATCATTATTAGATGGTTATATCGATTGATATAGAAATCTATTTCTGTGCTACCGACTTAGGTTCAGACCTATGAGATCATACACATTAGAGCTTATGATCTGATCAGATGGTTGATCAACAATTAAGAATCATTCTAAGGTTAAACGATCAATACGATTGATGTTTAACCTAGTACAAGTATTGTAGGAGGATTGATTAGCAATTAGATTGCTAATTGATTTAAATTGATTAAGTCAAAAGACTGAGATTAAGTTTAGTTAAATATAATTTAATTAAATTTAGTTTGAACTTAATTGGATCAAGTTTAATTAGTTTATTGGATAAGCCAAGTGCAAGAAAAAACTAGTCCTAGTTCAACTAAGACTTAGGTCAACCTAATTTCCTAATTTTATTAGAAAATTAAATCAAAACTAAATCTAATTTAATTAAGTTATTAATTGGATTAGGGCCTAATTTAATTTGATTGATTTGGTTTTGATTTAATTTGGTTTGAGAAACTACTTTGACCAAGCTATAGATGGAATCCTAGTAAGACTAGGATTCCACTTTGCGCCACCTTAGCCCCCCATGCCCTACACCCTCTTTCTCTCTTATTTTGTGTGACAAAAACCTCTCTCCCAGGCCTTCTCAAGCATGCCCTCCTCTCCTCTCTTTCTCATATGAAAATTAGGTAGTAGACCAAGTCAAAGAAGGAAATTTGTTTTGGTTTCAAATCCTATAAGATAGTGTTTTGAAAAACCAAAATTCCTCCTCCCATGTGTGTCGCCATCCTCCCTATTTTTTCTATATTTTTCATAGTAAAAAGGAGAAGATTTTGGGCAATTTTTTTAGATAGTCCATGCCTAAAATTTTGGAGAGGGTGCCCAAGAGTTGGGCACCCCTTGACTTGCCCAATTTGGACATTCCTTGTCTAATTTTTGATCCAAACATAGACTCCTCTTTTTCTATATATTTAGGATGAATTTTGGATTAATTTTTTATGAGATTATAGACCATTGAGATAGCTTTAGGGTGTGTGAAAATCAGGGAGAGAGGGTCCTTGGGCATTGGGGTTTCATAGACACCAAATTAGGTGTCTAGGTGAGAGCAAAGAGAAGAAGAAGAGGGTCATCTTTTAGGATTGCTGTGTTCACCTCTTTCCTTCCTCTTTCTTTGAGTTTTCTAAGAGTGTTTTACATCTAAAACCTCCTCTCCTTCTTCTCTTTAAAAGAGTCTAAATCCAAAAGAAGAAGATATCTGATCGACCATCAAAGAAGAATCAACACAATACTAGCATACTGTGCTGATTTCTTGCATCAGGATTTTTTATCGTAATTCGTGGGCTCATGTGGATAACTACTAGAGGCTGGATGCATGTGCAGCTTGCAACATCATCCTCAAGTCTAGATCAGCAAGTTAGAATATCTAACTTGCACAGGTAATAGATCTTATCTATTATTTTTATACTTGCATTAGATGTAGTGTATATACATATTGATGTGATCAACATATTTTAGTTTCTTCATTATATTTTAATTTTTATTTTAATGATATGCCATGATCATATAATAGAATATTAGATCTAAGATATTTTTTAATATTTAAAATTAATTTTAATTAATTTTAGTCTTTTGCTGTTTGATCTTGAAAAAGTTTCAAGATCTAGTCCTGAAATCCTAGATCTAGTTTCTTTAATTGGTATTAGAGCCTAGGTTGATTATTACACGATTATGTATACATATTTAGATTATCTCTTAGATTAGATCTAATTTATAATCTTATTATTAAATTTAAAATTAAAAATAATGATCACATGAACTGATATAAGATTGTCCTGCTGTAAGATTTATCTCTTACAATGGAAAAGTTATCCTAATTCATGTAGTCTATCTCTAATCATAAATTTGTTAAATATAATCTAATTTTATTTATAATTTAATAGATTTAAAATAGTTTTAGATCTAAAAATAAAAGTTTTAGATTGTACGGACTGATTATAAGATTATCTTACTGTAAGGTTTACTCCTTATAGTGGAGAGATTGTCCTAGTACGTGCTGTTCTAAAATATTGATCATAAAATTTTAGATTAGATCTAAAAGATTTTATGATCTAACTAAAAATATTTTAATTTAATTTTAATCATTATAAATATGTTAGATTTGATCTAAAATAATTTATGATTGATTATAGTTGAAACTATTTCAATTATATGAACCTATTTAGATTAGATCTAAAGTAGTTTCATGCTTATCTTACTTGCATTTTGATTATGAATCAAACATGCAACTTAATTGATAGAATCATGTTGTAAAAATATTTTACAAACATAAAAATTATTTTTGAAAAACTGAATCCCAATCCTCAGTCCAAAACTTAATTAAGAATTAAGAAGTTGTTTGATTAGGATCTAGGATTGTGAATTGAAGATCCTAAGATACAAATCATAACACATTGGGTTAAATGGATTTATAAAAATTAGGTCCATTAATTGGGTTAGACCTAGGATTAGATTAAAGAATGAACTTAATTAGAGAATTAACTAAATCTAATCAATTATTATTTTAGATTAGATCAAGAATTCTCTAGATCAACTACAATAGTTGTAGTTGATCAAGTCCATGTCTTTAACGAGACCCAAGATGGACTTGATTATTGGCTATGCGGTCTAGTATGAACTGTTAGGTTGATCTAATCAAGACTAATTAAACTAGTTGGTATCTAAGATAAACCATATTAGTGATTTTTAATTGACAACCTGCTTATCTGACCATTTCTGATGTTGTCTAAGATAAGCTCTGGCATACTCTCTCACTGATCAAACTTACCTGGCCTCTTGGTGGTTCATCTGGCTTTTTCTCATCTTTAAATTAAATTCTCTAAAATTATTAAATCTCTAAAATAAAATAGTTATTATGATAATTAGATCATAGCCTTCCATTAAGTACATGATAATGGATCCATTAGTTCGATAATCATTGGAGGTCCAAAGGTCTGGTGTTTATCGACTAATGAAATTATCATTCATTATATGATTTCTTAGCTGCATCTTTCTAAATGGTGGTTAGGTTAGCCAACCAAAGTTGGGTCTAATCATTCATTGGTTAGATAGGTCAAGTATGTTCATGTTAATGGTTAGATCTAATCGGACCTTTTCAGTAGACGATAAAGCCTACTGATTAGAGACTGGGATAAAATTTAATTACTAAAAATTATTTAAAAAAATAATTATTTATGAACCTATCCTTAGATGTACATGGGTTAGCTAACTAAAGTTAGACTCATGTGCAGTCTATGTAGATTCTAGTATCCACTAAAGAATTAGGATAATTTCTCGAATTAGATGTAGAGGCTATCAATTTGAATAAAATAGTAGAAGAATCTTTTGATTAAAATCCAAATCTTTAGGTTTAATGAATTAATTACTAATTAGATTATGATTTTTCTTTGTATAGATATGGCTACTTTTCTATCGTTCTGATCATTATTGGATAATATTAAGTTGGTGGGATCCAACTTTGGTAGCTGGTATCGAAAGTTGAAGATAGTCTTAGAGCATGAATGGATCCTATATGTATTGATGGATCCTACACCTAAGGAGCCAGCTGTCAATGCACTTGGAATAGTCAGAGATACTTACCAGAAGTGGCTCAGTGATCAGATCATGGTGCGCTACATTATGCTGGCTACCATGAGCGATGAGTTCAGTCGTAGATTTAAGACAACTCAACTAAAAGATATACTTCAAGTGTTGGAGGATTCTTTTGGCACATTCGATGATGTTGAAAGGCACAAGACTAGTTGTGCTATCTTCAATGCTAGGATGTGGGATGGTGCCTCTATCACTGATCATGTATTGTACATGATCGAGTTGATAGAGTAATTGAGCAAGCTTGGCTTTTTCTTGCATAAACAGCTTGGAAAGGATGCAATACCGAACTCGTTGTCCAAGTCTTTTCTCCTATTTCTTACTCATTTTAGAATGATAAAGCCTGAAGTAGACTACCATGGATTATTGGAATTACTTCAAAACTTTGAGAAGGATCATCAACTCCATAAGGAGTCGATGAACTTAGTGGGAGGCTTGTCTTCTAGTTCTCAACCCTTTAGGAAAGAAAAGAAGAACAAGAAGAAGAAAGCTAAAAAGGTGCAAGTTCAAGCTAGAACATCTATGCAGGGTCAGACCAGGAAGATCAAGCCCAATAAAAGTCAAGTTGAATGCTTCTTTTGCAAGAAGTAGGGGTACTAGAAGAGGAACTGTCCTCAGTTAATTGCCTCTCTAGATCCGAACAGGCAAAGAAAGAAGCAAGCTATCACTGGACAAGGTATTTATATAATAACTCTTTGTAATTTCTCTATTTATGATATTACTGACTGGGTATTGGATACCGATAGTCCTTACCATATTTATAATTCATTACAGAGATTGCAGGTCAGTAAGAGATTTGAGCAAGGCGAAAGGTTCCTGAATGTTGGAGATGAAAGATCAGTTCCAATTCTAGCTTTAGGAATCCTGAAACTTATATTTGAGTCCTATATCGTTATTCTTAGTGATTATCATTTCTATCCTAGTTTTTTTTTAAAATGTTATTTCTGTAGGCCTTTTGGCCAAAAACGATTATGAAATTTCAATAAAGAAATAAGTTTATAATATTATGATGAATGGTGTTACTATTTTCTGTAGACATTTAAACAATGGTGTGTATATGCTATTACAACTTGTTAATATAGTCTATTCAATAGGCAAGCATCCTAGATTAGATAGTATGTCAGATATCTATTTATGGTACTGTAGGCTAGGTCATATAAATAAGAACGGGATAAATAAGTTGACTCAAGAGAAAATTCTCGAAGTCAGTGATTGTGAATCACTTTCAATCTATGAGTCCTGTCTTCTTGGTAAAATGATCAAGTCACCTTTTATTGAAAAAGGTGAGAGAGCTACTGAGCTCTTAGGTCTAGCACATACTGATGTATATGGATCAATGAGCATAAGTGTCAGAGGTGAATATTTCTACTTCATCATTTTCATAGATGACCTATCCAGATATGGATATGTCTATCTGATGAAATACAAGTTGGATTCATTTGAAATGTTCAAATAATTCTGAAGTGAAGTAGAAAAATAAACTGAAAAGAGTATTAAAATTCTTCGATTTGATCGAGGAGAATATCTCTTCGGTGAGTTTCTCACATATCTAGGAGAGAATAGGATTCTCTCCCAATGGACTCCTCTAGAAATACTACAGCATAATTATATGTCTGGAAGAAGAAATCGGACTCTATTAGATATGATCCGATCCATGATGAATTTTGCCAGCTTGCCGATATCCTTCTGGGGATATATACTCGAATTAGCATGTTATCTGTTTAAATAGGATTCCAAGTAAGTCTATAGTTAAGACTCCATATGAGATACAGATAGGACGTAAGCCAGCACTTTCACACCTTAGGATTGGAGGTGCTTGGCTTATGTCAAATGATTAGTTATAGATAAACTTGGACCTAGGTCTGATAAGTGCATAAGTACCCAAAAGAGACCAAAGAATATTATTTCTACCATGCTGATGAATAAAAAGTGTTCGTCAGCCT
The DNA here is from genome assembly GCA_006176705.1 of Cocos nucifera. Classification (NCBI taxonomy): domain Eukaryota; kingdom Viridiplantae; phylum Streptophyta; class Magnoliopsida; order Arecales; family Arecaceae; genus Cocos; species Cocos nucifera. The sequence goes on along the minus strand of QRFJ01002835.1, from coordinate 130,191 downwards.
TAAGGTAATTTTTTTAGAAAAGAAGTTTTTTGGTGAAGGAACTATTGCCTCTAAGGTTGAACTTGATGAAGTTCAATAGGTAAAAAAATCGACATCTGTAGTTGAACCTGAGTTGAATTTAATTAGATCAGATTCAGAGCCTAGTGTACCTACACCATTAAGACGATCTAATAGAGTATCGCATCATCTAGATAGATACTATGATTTCTTGATCCAAAATGGTGATCCCATCGAATTCGATGAGAACGGTGAGGATCCGATCACTTATATGGATGTTATGTAGAGATCTAATTCTGAGAAATGGCTTAAGACCATGGAGTCCATGAAGATCAACGATGTGTGGATATTAGTTGATCCATCTGAAGGGGTTAATTCAATTGGATGTAAATGGGTCTTCAAGAAAAAAGGGATGCAGATGGAAAGGTGGAGACTTATAAAGCCTATCTGGTTGCCAAGAAATATCATCAACCTTATGATATTGACTATAATGAGACATTCTTTCTTATGGCAATGCTCAAATCCATTCGAATAATGCTTATGATAGCTATCCATCTGAACTATGAGATATGGCAGATGGATATGAAGATAGCTTTTCTAAATGAAGAGTTGATCGAAGAGGTGTATTGATACAACCTAAGGGGTTCACATCTATAGATGAGTCCAAGATGTGCAAACTTCAGAGATCCATTTATGCATTGAAGCAGGTATCTCGAAGTTGGAACATGCATTTTGATAAGATGATCAAAACGTATGGCTTCGTTAAGAACGGAGAAGAGCCTTATATTTACAAATGGGTAAATGGTCTAACTGTGATATTTCTTATCTTATACATGGATGACATTCTCTTGATCGAGAATGATATTCCCGTACAAAGAATAAAAGTCTGATTGTCATCACAGTTCTCTATGAAGGACTTGGATGAAGTATCCTACATCCTAGAGATAAAAATCTATAAAGATAGATCTAAAAGAATGCTTGGATTATCCCAGTCTACGTACATAGATACTATGCTAAAGAGATTCAGCATGGAGAATTTCAAAAAGAGCGATCTCCCGATAGGCAATGAAATTTCTCTCTCTAAGAAGGATGTCCGACAACTTTTGAAGAGAGAGAGCACATAAGTAGAGTCCTATATGCTTCGATAGTGGAATCTATCATGTATGCCATGATATGTACGAGATCAGATATGGCATACTCACTAGAAGTAGTGAGTAGATACTAGTCTGACCCTGGAGAAAACCATTGAAAAGTGGTTAAAGCCATCCTTAAGTATTTGAGAAATACTAAGGATCAATGGTTAGTTTATGATGAGTCAGATCTGAAACTTATGAAATTTACAGACTCCAGCTTTCAATCTGATCATGATGACAGCAGAAGCATGTTAGAATATATCTTTACTCTAAATGGTGGAGCCATCTACTGAAAGAATTCCAAGCAGCATACTATGGCAGACTTTATTTGTAAAACAGAATACATCGCAGCATCAGATACTGTGAAGAAAGCTGTGTGACTGAAAAAGTTTATCATCGAGCTCGGAGTAGCATCCTTTCTAGATGGTCCGATCCTGCTCTACTACGACAGCACTAGTGTCATAGCTCAAGCAAAGAAACCAAAGGCACACCAATAGATGAAGCACATCCTGCGCTGCTTTCACCTGATTTAAAAGATCGTGGATCGAAGTGATATCGATCTTCAAAAGATCGATGGAAAGAAAAACTTGACCGATCCCTTTACTAAAGCCCTGACGATAAAGAAGTTCGATAATCACAAGTCGAAGATGGGTATTAGATATTGTACCGAGTGGCTTCAGGATAAGTAAAAGTTGTTAAAAAAAGTATCCCAAAGCCAATCATTAGTCTATTGATGGTTGTACTATATTATAATTATAATTTATTTATTAATTAATAAAATATATTTTTGATATTTTCATCATAAAGTATTCATCTTCTAACGAACTCTATTGTTGTGATGAAGTCCTTAGGACTATTTAGCTTCGATAAAGAGAGAATTTATCGATTAATCCTTAAATCTGTTTACGACCAAATTATAAGCTGTTAATTAGGATGCAGCATTTATCGAGCATAGATCGCTGTATACCATACATGTTGGTTGTCCTCTTAACCAAGGAGTATGAAGACACTAGTATGGCATACAGATGAGACGTATGAGTACATCGTCATCGAACGTAATCAATTTCAGAGCATTCTACTATCGAGAATATCTCTGATGGGATATAGGTATAAGTATCCCTTAAATTTGAGATCACCTTAGTAACTTGCAAGCAACTCACTATGCTTTGATACTAGACTAACTGAATTTTTAATTTAGTAATAGAAGGCTTCTAGGCATAGTTAAGTTCTTACAAAGTCGATGTGTGATCAAGATGGGATTGACCACTCTAAGAGTTGGAGAAGAATGTATCACTATATTTCAATATAGCAAAACCTTCGCTAGGATAATCCATCAAATAGATTTGATATTTTGAAATATAATGTAGACAACCTGATCAGAGTTGACAATTGAACTCTAGGTGTCTTACGAACATTTTGGTCAAGGAGATCAATTATATGAAAACTATATCCATATGGATTCTAAGGATGTTGTTCTATACATTCGATCTATCAGGTCGTTCGGTATCATTGCTAGATGGTTACATTGATTGGTATAGAAATCTATTTTTATGCTACCGACTTAGATTCAGACCTATGAGGTCACATACATTAGAGCTTATGATCTGATCGGATGGTTGATCAATGATTAAGAATCGTTCTAGGATTAAACAATCAATACGATTGATGTTTAACCTAGTGCAAGTATTGTAGGAGGATCGATTAGTAATTAGATTATTAATTAACTTAATTTAATTAAATCAGAGAACTGAGATTAAGTCTAATTAAATATGATTTAATTATGTTTAGTTTGGGCTTAATTGGATCAAGTTCAGTTGGCTTATTAGATAAGCCAAGTGCAAGGAAAAACTAGTCCTAGTTCAACTAGGATTTAGATCAACCCAATTTCCTAATTTGATTAAAAAATTAAATCAAAACTAAATTTAATTTAATTTAATTTAATTAAGTCATTAATTGGATTAGGTTCTAATTTAATTTAGTTGACTTGATTTTGATTTAATTTGGTTTGAGAAACCACTTTGACCAAGTCATAGATGGGATCCTAGTAACACTAGGATTCCATCTTGCGCCACCTTAGCCCCCCACGCCCCATGCCCTCTTTCTCTCTTATTTTGTGCAACAAAAACCTCTCTCCCAGGCCTTCTCATGCATGCCCTCCTCTCTTCTCTTTCTCATATGGAAATTAGGTAGTGGACCAAGTCAAAGAAGAAAATTTATTTTGGTTTCAAATCCTATGAGATAGTATTTTGAAAAATCAGAATTTCTCCTTCCATGTGTGTCGCCCTTCTCCCTATTTTCTCTCTATTTTTCATGGTGGAAAGGAGAAGGTTTTCGGTGATTTTCTTAAATGGTCCATGCCTAAAATTTTGGAGAGGGCGCACCCAAGAGTTGGGCGCCCCTTGACTTGCTCAATTTGGACATTCCTTATTTAGTTTTTGACCTAGATAAGGACTCCTCTTTTTCTATATATTTAGGATGAATTTTGGATTGATTTTTTGTAAGGTTATAGACCATTGAGAGAGCTTTGGGGTGTGTAAAAATCAAGGAGAGAGTCCTTGGGCGTTGGGGTTTCATAGACATCAAACTAGGTGTCTAGGTGAGAGCAAAGAGAAGAAGAAGAGGATCTTCTTCTAGGGTTACTGTGTTCACCTCTTTTCTTTCTCTTTCTTTGAGTTTTCTAAGAGTGTCTCATATCTAAAACCTCCTCTCCTCCTTCTCCTCTTTGAAAGAGTTTAAATCCAAAAGAAGACATTTGATCGACCATCAAAGAAGGATCAGCACAGTACTAGCATACTGTGCTGATTTCTTGCATAAGAATTTTTTATCATGATTCGTGAGCTCGTGTGGATGACTTTTAGAGACTGAATGCATGTGTGGCTTGCAACATCATCCTCAAGCCTGAATCAATAAGTTAGAATATCTAATTTGCATAGGTAATAGATCTAATCTATTATTTTCATACCTGCATTAGATGTAGTGTATATACATGTTGATGTGATCAATATATTTTAGTTTTTTTATTATATTTTAATTTTTAATTTAATGACATGCCATAATCATGTAATAGAATATTAGATCTAGGATATTTTTTGATGTTTAAAATTAATTTTGATTAATTTTAGTCTTTCACTACCTGATCTTGAAAAAATTTCAAGATCTAACCCTGAAATCCTAGATCTAATTTCTTCCGTATGAGCAATCGAGGTTGGCTTAGGAGTTGATTAGCATTATGATTGAGGCTCCAGGCTTAGTGCTAGCCTTAGATTCTCCAAGGCTTGTAGTGATGCTTGGAGTGGGACTGCTGCAATGATGTCTGACTCATCATTGATTTTTAGAGGCTCCAAACTTGAATCCCTAGAGGTGGAGGTGTTGGAAAAAATATTCTAAAGCCAATCATCTAAGCTGTAGATGGTTGTATTTTTGTATATATATGAATTAAATTAATAAAAGTTATTTTTAGTAGTTCATTATATTACATCTTAGAACTTTTATGATGAAATCTTTAGAACTACAAATTATCGATAAAGGATGATTTATCAAATAGTTTTTAAACCATATTCGCGATCAAATGATATGATATTATAAGGATGATAATGTTTATCAAGTATAGATCATTGTGTGCCATATGGATTGGTTATCCTCTTAACTAAGAAGTGTGGAGATACTACTATAGTATATAGGTGAGATGTAGGAGTATATCGTCACCAAATAGTAATTCACCTACAAAGCACTCCACTATCAAGAGATGCTCGTGAAGGATATGGGCATAAATATCTTTTAGACCTAACATCACCATGACGACTTGTAAGCAATTTACTGTACTTTGGTACTAGACTATCTATATTTTTAATATAGTAATAGAAGATTTCTGGATACAGTCAAGCATTTGAAAAGTCGGTGAGTGAATCAAGATGGGATTGACCCCTCTGCATTATAGGAGGTAATGCTTCACTGTATTTCAATCTAGTAAAATCTTGACTAGGATAATCCATGTGATTGTTACAGAATTTGAAAAAAGTTGAAATGCAATATGGATCACTATTCCAGGATTCATAGTTAAATCTTAGGTTGTCTTGAACATTAAGAGTCAAAGGGATGAATTATGCAATAACCATATGCTAAGATTCTTGAATGTTGTTTTACAATCATTCGATCTATCCGGATGTTGGGTAACATTGCTAGATGGTCATTTTGATTAGTATAAAAAATTAGTTTCTATACTACCAGTTTAGTGTTCGAATCTATGAAGTCATGCACATAAGTCATGCAATGTAGAAAAGAATTGACCTAACATCTATATGTTCAATTTGGAAGTGATTGACTTGATTGAACAAATAGATTTACTTAATTGGAGAATGGTTATATGGAATTAAATATGGACCATGCCTAGCTAGCTCTGGCCATAAGGTTCAAAATTAATTTTGGGGATAATTTGACCTAATAAAAGATCTAAGGTTTGATGAGAAATTGAATTCAAGTCATGATTAATTTTAGATCAAATCTAAATTAATTAGGCTTAGTTCAATTAAGGCTAATTAGGTTAATAATCCAAGTTTGACTTGGATCTAAATCCTAATTTGATTGGGGTTAATCAGCCTATTCGAATTGAGTTCGAATCATGTTCAAATCGGATTCGAATTGGATCCAATTTGGATCAAATTTAATTTGGTCAAATAGTAGCTTTGACCATTGAGATTCTCTCTCATATGTGGCCGACCAAGAGGACATTGGGCCTGGAGTTATTCATCCATGAGCCTTTGTTTGGGTGGCATAAAGAAAGGCCTGATGGTTGGCGCCAACTACATTTCCTAATAAGATTAGGAGATTACCTTAGGTCTCCTACTTGGAGTAGGATTTGACTAGTCAAAATAGTTATGATTGGAATCCTTATTTGATGGGGATTCAATCAGGTCTTGAGCTTCATCTATAAAAAGAAGAGGATCCCTAGGCATGGGATAAGAGATCCTAAGGCTTGTGGGCATGAGCAAAGCTTGGCGTGAGAGAGAGAGAGCGAACCCTAGGGATTTCTCTCTTCTTCTTCTTGGCATTTAAGCTCTTCTTGGTGGAAGATTTGATCTTGCTGCCCCTCTCCTCTTCCTCTCCTCTAGTGTGACGTCCCAAATCTTCCCTCTCTATGTTATGTGGCGTGCGTGTGAAGGAGAGGGTCTGTGCTTTTGAATCTCGCAAAGCAATGGCGCAGAATTTTTAGCACCTTGGTCTTGTTTCCGCTCCACATCGAGATATGTTTCATAAATATTATGAAAAATTTTTGAAACTTAAATATATTCTTCCTGGTGCCATCTGAATGTGATTCAGATTTGAAAATTTTTTTTCTTCAATTGGTATCATGGAGGGATGGTCCTCGACTATGGGGAGGTCCTCATCCTTGGATCCTTGGTCTTGGGCCTCCTTGAGGTTAAGCCACCCTGAGAGGATTCACCTTGGGAAGAGCCTGTCCTCCTCCAGAATGCACTCTGGATGGACTCCATAGTTGGTCTCATGGTTGCACCAAGAATAATAGTCATTAGAAGCACAAAAAAAAAGGAAAAGAAAAAGAAGAGAGCCGACTCATACCCTGAGGATTCATCATTCTCAAGCAGTGTTGTACAACATCTACTTAATTATCATCTTATACCATTTTGGCACTTCAACATTATGCAGAGTGTGAAAGTTTTCTTCATCCCTGAGATTGATGTAGGCATTCTTATTTGGTTATAGTCGAGGCTCGCATTAGATGTGGCTAAAGCCCTAGGGATGATCGGTTGATATGAAGAAGAACTTCTTATTCCAACCATGCACCAAGAAAGGGAACCATTGATGAACTGGTGGCCACTCCGAGGAGCAAAGTACCACCACCTCCCTTCTTAGGAATGTTTTTCTAACATAAAAAGGAAATGAAAAAGAGAACATCTCAGGAAAATCTTGAGAAGTTCACACATAATAATAAAAGAATAAATTATATGGATAGAGTTCGATGCACGATGAGCATGAATGATTTGGTAATAGGCAAGGATGTTGACGATGAAAGGATGCAATGAAAATTGAAGGTCAGACCAAAGAGCCTCCTTATAGATATCGAGATGCCAATTTGGGTCATCCAATTGTCCTAACTAGAGACTTCCAAGCAATACTAGCTTTGGATGAAGTATCAAGTCTGAAGCCTTTCCAACTTTGACTCGATAATGGTAGATCTCTTGTTTCCTGGGCCACAGACCCTTACTAGGTCATATTCTGGGCTCTCAAAGCAATGGGGGTCTGAGTGATGGCTTATGATGAGAAACCCGCCTTGATAGAGGCTCGGGGTATATCCTTGGGAGTGGCTTGGGGCCCAGGCGATTGAGTGCTTCTGCCATTCAGCCACTTTCTACCCCTTCCCTCTTTACCACTACCTAGCATTTTGAAGAAAACAGAGAAGAACAAAGGGAGAAAGGAGAAGGAAAGCGGAGGAATTACTGGAACCAAGGAAGAAACAATTCCGATATTAGAGAAGATGATCATAGGAAGTAAAGATGATAGTTGCAGTGAGTTCCAATGGTAGCACTCAAATGGGGGTGCAGTAGCTCAAAAACTGGATAGAAAATACAAAAGGGGCAACTGAAGAAGACTACCAAAAATGATAATAATACCTTATTTATACTGTTCATCAATAGCTAGGATCGACACTTTGGTTGCAGATACTCTCTCAAACCTTGATTCATAATGTGCATTCACAAAGAGAGATCATGCGACTCTTCAATGCACCCGACACCTAATTTTGCTATGTAGTCCTATCCATACAATCATAGTTGAGTGCAATCAATAGATGCCATGTGGCATCCAGAGAATGGTCGAGGTATCAGGAACCTTCGATTTCTTGGTAGGATGATGTCATTAAGCCATAATGTTAGCCCAAACCCAATGATCAAGGTCAACATTATTAATAAAATAGCTACTTCCTTCACTCAAAGTGAATATTCCTTCGAGCTCGAGAGTAAGAGGCAACTGTTATAGATATATAGAAATTCTACGACCTTGGTCTTGATTTGAGCTATCTTCTCGGCTCTTGTGTTTTACCATCCTCAAAGTGGTACTGACCTTAAGCTCGAATATATACCGATGATGTGTTTTATAATGGCCCTCCAAGCCATTTCTAATATTCTCATGATTAACGAATAATAATTTGGGCTTCGTGGGCAAAATAATTATCTATGACCACTTTTGGTGGATGCAATAACTGCTCACGATAGATAATTATGGATCTAGTAATTATTCATAATTAAGTCTCATTTAAATAATAATTATACTCTTAATATTTGGGGTAACTGCTGGCGTATCGTCTCTCCATATATAGAAGGGTAGAGGAAAATAGACAAGTCTTTAATAGAAATATACAACGCCCTCCTCATTATCTCTCTCTTAATCATTTTAAAATTCCGACTAACTTAAGCATCAGAAGGTTCCTATTGAAAATTTTCTCAGCCTTCCTCGTATCACTAAGGTCGTCTTAGCACTGACTAGGAGCTCGGCTTGTTACCAACTATTGAAATTAGAGACAACAATTATATATATATACACACACATATACAACTAGAATAGGAGTTCCTATTTGTCATGTTACATGTAAACTAATATTTTAAAAATTAAATCCTTGATCATCTAAAAAATATTTTTTTATTCACCAAACATGAATAAGAACTAACAATATTATCGATTCTTTTATTACATTTCATTATAATAATCAATAAGACCCATTATAGCAACCATCATTATGCATATATTTTTAAATAAATTCAATCTAAAATAGAAGTAGATAAATGATAATATATATATTTTTTATTGTAGGATGTCGGGTTATTAAAATCTTGATGCATGGGTTACTGACCCTTTTGCTTTATGTTTGCACCGTTATGTATACGGTGGTTGATGTTGAAAGCACTGTTAACTAGGAAGTGAGTCCTCGTGGAAGTCCAAGCGAGATAGGAAGTTGGATGAATGGAAATTATATGGACCCAATTTGCTGCAAGTTGGTAGGAGGAAAACTGTATCCCAGCTACATTGGCCATTTGCTACAATGGTTGATGAGTTGATTATTTGTTCTCTCAACTCCATTAAAATGTCTCTATGCCACGCGCGAGAGAAAAATTATAGATTGGTTATTGCTGGTTGTCAAAATGGTTGTCCTACCGACCTTAAGGACCGCCAAGATTTCAGCTTAGAGGTCCACGGCCGGTTGTTCAACAACCAGAACTCTTGAGATGTACATACCACTAGTTTGGTGAGGGTGATGAAAGATACTTATAATCAAATTTTAACTGCTGAAAGCTAATCTCGATAACAATTGAAATGCATGATGACATCGATATAATACAGAATGTATATGAGACAAGATTTGATCGTCCCTAGTTCGTTCTCTTTTTTCAATGAGAGGTTTCCTTGTAATTTTTCTAAGCTTCATTGGTCTCAGGTTTAACAGTTGCATGTGAATGTAGTTTTGGGCAAAAAATTGGGCAAACGGGAGACATGGTAAGATTCGCAATCTTTAGAAGACAAAAAGGATATTGAGTTTTCTACATTTTGCTTGTGGCAACTGGTAAGTACCAGATATGTCCAATGCATCATAAAGATGAAAGGGGATGTCATATATGGTAGCAGTAGTTGCAGGTCAAAAAATTAGATTCTACCTTAAGAGTAAGAAGTTGAAAAATCCCTACTGCTTATCTCAAATATTATAAAGAACAAACTCTACAAGTGCAGTGTGTAAATTAAGTGCATGTTGCACATGGGCATATTTCTGTCTATTTGCAAAACAACTTTTTCAAAATTTGCAAATGTTTTAACCAAAAATAAAAAAAATGGAGACATCTATTAAAGTTTTTGAAATTTAAAATAAGATGAACATCCATTACTTTGTCCATCTTTTATATTTAATACATCATGGGATGAGATGTATGGCTAGCATCATATTAGACAACCTAATAGCCTAGCTCTTCTAGAATGTATCCCTTTCCCAAGGCAACATGAGTAACGTAATTGATAACTCCAAAAAAAAAAAACTTTTATACTTAATTATAGAAAGGAGTTAATTACAAAAATTGGTTTATATTTATTATAGTGATATCCAATAGTTGGTTAAATCTACACTTACATCTAGTTAAATTAATAGTATTAGCAGAAATATTTATCTCATATAAAAAGTGTTGGGATGAACCCCACTCCCATCGAAGTCAAGTTCAATGCTCTAGCTAATGCGACCAGTGGCTGCGGAAGAGCTCCAATGGACGGATCTTAGCCGAACTCCTTCAGCCGGCCGAACTATTTAGCGGCCGAGCTCCTCCAACTCCTAGCGTTCGAGCTCCTTCGAACCCGTTCAGCCGGCCGAACTGCTTAACGGTCGAGCTCCTTGAACTCCAAGTGGCCGGATTTTAACGGAATCCCCCAGTGCCCGAACTCCTCAGCGGTCGTCCCTCAGCCGAACTCCTCAAGCGATCGTCCCTTCAGTTGGCCGAGCTCCTTCGAACTCCTCTACAGTCAAGCTCCTCTCGAGCTTTCCCTTCAGCCGACCGAACTTCACAGCGGCCTAGCTCCTTGGCCGAACCACCAGCGGCCGAACTTCAGTCGAACTCTCGCGAGGGCCGAACCCTCTCCACATCCTTTCAGCCAGATGCTTGCAAAAGCCGAACTCCCTCTAAGCTTCCTCTTCGGCTAGATTTCTTCGGGAGCTGGACTTCTCCCAGACATCCCCTTCAGCCGACCGAACTGCTTTGCGGCCGGGCTCCTTGGATTCACAGGAGTCGAACTCCTTTCGAGCCCCATGCAGCCCAGACGACATGGCCACCACTGCTGGCAATGCCACTCTCTCCGTAGCTAGCCCCATGCGGCCCACGACCTGCTAGTATGACTGTCACCATCCACCTGATGACGCCTTCCTCTCCATACCGAACTCTATGCGGCCCCAACGGCTCTCTGCCAGGCGGTATGGCCATCACCATCAACTAAGCTCCATCTATAAAGGACCCTCCAGATACGCTAACTCTAATCTCTCTGATTTCTAAGCTCTCCTCTTCTCCTCCAAGCTCCAGAACTCATTTTCGAGCACTCCATTTCTGTTGGCCAGAGCTGACTTGATCGTCGAAGGGTCTTGTCGGAGCCACCCCCCCACCGACTCCGGACGGAACTTTATTTTGCAGATCCCTAGCGGCGACCTCATCGGCCTCTACTCCAACGGACTCCGACGACGACCAAATTCTGCGTCAACAGATTGGCGCTAGAAGGAGGGCTCGTGAACCTCTAAGGTTCTCTTGTTCTTAAAGGAGTGCTCGACGATAATTTCTCTCTTCCCTCTTCGGAGATCTCTCTTCTTCCTCACCAGAGCCCTCTCCCAAAGAGAAAATGCCTCCCAGGAGGGTCTTCGACTCGACGCTCGGCGGCCTCCGCAACCTGATCCCCTTCACATCCGTCCACTCCCGCTCCAACCCGAGCGGCCCAGGTTCCATCTATAGCCACGATGGATGCGAAGCAGTTTAACCTGCTCCTCCAGCAGGTTTGCGGCCTCATGGAGGCAGTGCAGGCGATACAGGCGGCGCAGACTATGCACCGGCAAACTTTGGTATCGGCACAAATGGTGCGGGACTCCCCAGAGCCGTGCGGCCTGAACCAGGAACGGCTGATTTGGGCTACCCGACCTTCGATCCCCGAAAGGGGGAAGCAAAGGAGGGAGAGCCCCTGCTCGGACCGTGGCTCGACCCAGGGGGAAGCCTCGCATCCGTTCTGCCAGAAGACTTTGGAGATCAAAGATCGCGAAGACCTCCTAGATCGAAGGCTCTTAGAAATGAGTCGACGAATCGAGGAGCTCCGTCATGCTTCCTCCTTTCGTGGTAATGATATTTGTACTGACCCTCCCTTCTCACAGAAAATTATACAGGAGCCGGTCCCGCCGAACTTCAAGCTCCCGCAGCTCGAGAGCTACGATGGGACCACCGATCCAATCGACCACCTGGAGGCCTTTCAGACAATCATGTTGCTTCACGGCGTGCTAGACGCCATCTTGTGCCGAGCTTTCTCCTCTACCCTTAAGGGGGCTGCCAGGAATTGGTACTCTGCGCTTAAGTTGAGTACCATCTTATCATTTGGTACTCTGCGCTTAAGCCGAGTACCATCTTATCATTTGACCAGATGAGCCAATAATTTGCGGCCCACTTCATCAGTAGCCGATGTCCATGCTGAGGCTCGGATTCCTTAATGGCCATTAGATAAAAGGAGGGGGAACCTATCTGGGCTTATGTCACCCGGTTTAATACTGCTGCATTAGAGGTCCGAAATTTGAATCAGTCGGTCGCCATGGCCACCCTCAAAGGCGGCCTTTAGAAGAATGACTTGTTGTTCTCCTTAGAGAAGAAGTATTCCAGGAATTTTGCCGACATGCTGGCTCGAGCCGAAAGTTATGCCCGGGCAGAGGAGGCTTTTGAAGCTAAGGACGGCGACGCCAGCGATAAGCGGTGAATCAGCGGGCCAAATAGGCCCACCGAAGGAAGGAAGCGGACTGAACATCGGCCGTGCTCCCGGACTCCCCCTAGTTGCGAGCGAGCTCGAACTCCCCCTCGAGCTCGGGGGCAGGGAACTCTGGATGGAAGGGCACACCGAAGTTTCCTCCAGCGCTGAGGTTCCCCCCGATGACGATTCCATAACTACGCCCCCCTCAACACCCCAAAGATCCGAGTGCTGATGGAGATCAAGGAATGACTTCCGAAGCCGAAGAGAATGCGTTCCCATCCCAGCAGACGTAATCCCAATAAGTTCTATCTCTATCATCGTGACCATGGCCACGACACTGAGGAGTGCATCCAGCTCCAAGACGAGATCGAAGAGCTCATCAGGCGAGGTAGACTTGGCCGATTCCTATGGAGGCGACCTGAAGAGTGGGAAGATCGACCGAGGGCGATACCGCCAAGTGATAGAAACCAACAAGAAGATCGGCCGCCTCTTGGCATCATCAACACTATCTCAGAGGGACTTCAACAAGGAGAGGCCAGTGGATCCAAGGGATCGGTAAAGAGGCGGAGGACCATGGAGCCCATGACCTTCATCGAGGCGGACGGCTAGGGGATCCAATTTTCACATAATGACGCAGTTGTAATTTCTTGAAACATTGCTGACTATGATGTACGTTGCGTTCTGGTGGATAATGGAAGCTCGGCCGACGTATTGTTTTATGATGCATTCTCAAAAATGTCCCTATCTGAGGACCGCTTGAGGCCTATGAACTCTCCGCTGGTAGGATTCGCTGGCAACGCTGTACCAGTCGAAGGCATGATAACTTTGGCTGTGACGGTAGGGCAATGCTCAAGATTGGCCAAAACGTAGATCGACTTCCTGATCGTGAGAACTCCGTTCGCGTATAATGCGATTCTCGGCTGACCTAGTCTAAATGCACTTCGGGCGGTAGTGTCGACCTATTATTTGAAGATGAAGTTTCCAACGAGTCGCGGGGTCGGAGAAGTCAGAGGAGATCAGGCTCTGGCAAGGCACTGTTATTCAATCGCCCTACGTAAGGAAGAATGGCCTGATCCTTATCTTATTGACGGCCTGGACGTCCGCGATGACCTCACCGAGGAGCGAGGCGAGCCCAAGGAGGACCTCGTCTCTATTTTCTTGAATGATGGAAACTCGGAGCACGCTGTGCAGATCGGCTCCAAATTGGTGGACGAGGTTCGGGGGCAGCTCGTCGCCTTTCTCAGGAGAAATGCGGACGTCTTCGCCTGGACCCCAGCGGACATGTTGGGGATTGATGTCGAAGTCATGGAGCATCGACTGACCGTCGATCCAAGGCACCGACCGACAAGAGAAAAGATGCGCCACCATGCTCCGGAGAGGCAGAAAGCGATTGTCGAAGAAGTAGATAAGCTACTCCAAGTCGGACTCATCCGAGAGGTTAATTATCCGACCTGGATCTCGAACGTGGTTCTCGTTAGGAAGGCGAATAACAAGTGGAGGATGTGTGTCGACTTCAAGAAGCCGAACAAGGCCTGCCCAAAAGATAGCTACCCCCTGCCCAGGATCGACCAGCTGGTGGATGCGACCTCAGGTCATGAGCTCCTCACCTTTCTGGATGCCTTTTCTGATTATAATCAGATACGGATGGCGCCCGAGGATGAAGAAAAAACCATCTTTATTACTGACCGTGGTCTTTATTGCTACAGGGTCATGCCGTTCGGACTCAAAAATGCAGGGACCACTTACTAGCGCTTGGTTAATAAGATCTTCAAAGAGCAGATCGGCCGCAACATGAAGATGTACGTGGATGATATGCTCGTCAAAAGCTGAGCATCGACACACCACCTCATCAATTTTAAAGAAACCTTCGGTGCACTCAGAAAGTACAAGATGAAGCTGAACCCAACCAAATGCGCCTTTGGCGTGACCTCCGAAAAGTTTCTGAGGTTCATGGTGTCGAGACACGAAATCGAAGCAAATCCCGAAAAGATCCGATCCATTTGGGAGATGACTGCTCCGAGGATGATCAAGAAAGTTCAGCACCTGATCAAAAAGATGGCATCCCTAAATCGCTTCATCTCAAGGTCGGTCGAACGATGCACACCCTTCTTCCAAGTTCTCAGGCGACCGAAGGACTTCTGCTGGATGGCGGAGTGCCAACGGACATTCGAGGAGCTTAAAAAGTACCTCGGCTCATCCCCACTGCTGGTGAAGCCCGAATCCAGAGAAGAATTATTTCTGTATCTAGCCATCTCCTCGGTGGCCCTGACGGCAGTCCTGGTCAAGGAAGAAGCAAGGATGCAACGACCGATTTACTATGTGAGCCAGGTCCCGAGGGATGCAGAGACCAGGTACTCTAGATTAGAAAAACTAACTTACTCTCTTCTAATTGCTGCCAGGAGGCTCTGACCTTACTTTTAGGAGCACACGATAACGGTCCTCACGGACCAACCAATAAAAGCAGTCCTTCACCGGATGGACACCTTCGGAAGAATCGCGAAATGAGCAATCGAGCTCACGGAGTTCGACATCAACTACTGACCTAGGCCGTTGATCAAGGCCCAGATCTTGGTGGATTTTGTGGTGGAATGCACCATCCCGATCGAAGCCGAGCTTGGACAGAGCGGGGTCGACGCTAGAGTGGGACCGAGTCTGGACAAAGCCGAACTGTCGCAGCCGAACCTCTCCGAAGGCTTTTGGGCTTTGCACGTGGATGGTTTGTCCAACTCTGTTGGAGCTGGTGCAGGCCTGATCTTGGTCAGCCCCGAAGGAGTCGTCGCCGAGTACGTGCTGCGCTTCGAATTTCCCACGACCAACAATGAAGCCAAATATGAAGTGCTGATCGTCGGATTAAAGATAGCAAGCAAATTGAAGGTAGATCAGCTTCAAGTTTACAGCGATTTTCAGCTGGTGGTCGGTCAAGTCAACGGCAGCTACGAAGCACGGGAGGAAGGCATGGTGAGGTACCTCAGGAAAGTGTGGGGTTTGGCCCCAGCCTTCGATAGTTTCGACATTCAGCATATTCCGAGGGTGGAAAATGCGAGAGCCGATCTTCTCTCCAAGTTGGCCACTTCAGCCCCGACCGAACTACCTAAGGAAGTATTTTTGAAAATTTTGAAATGCCCAGCCACAGAGGAATCTCAGCTGCAGATGGAATTCGAGTCTAACTGGATCGACCCGTTGGTCACCTACCTTAAAGAGGGGGTTCTTCCTCACGATCGGAAAGAAGCTCGGAAGCTCAGGAATCGGACCTCCCGCTACATTCTATATGAAGGCAAACTGTATAAGAGGTCGTACTCCCTCTCATTGCTGAGATGTCTCCAACCTTCAGAGACCAACCTCGTACTATGGGATGTGCACGAAGGGCTTTGCGGAAGCCATGTAGGAGCCAGGTTCCTATCGCAAAAACTACTTCGATAGGGATACTACTGGCCAATCTTGTTTCGCGATTCTATGGAATATGTGAAGAAGTGCGACTGCTGTCAAAAGAATGCCAGCGTGCAAAGGCAGTCGGCATCCGAGCTCACTCTGCTCAGCGCACCTTGGCCATTTGCGCAGTGGAGAATGGACATACTCGACCCCTTCCCAACCGCATCCGGGCAGCGGAAGTTCCTCCTGGTCGCTATCGATTATTTCACCAAGTGGGTCGAAGCCGAACCACTAGCGAAGATCACTGAGGCCAAGGTGCAGGACTTCATCTGAAAGTCGCTAGTCTACCGGTTCGACCTGCCCCGAACCCTTATAACCGATAATGGATGGCAGTTCGCTGGGCAAGATTCGCCGAATTCTGCGAAGGGTTGAACATCTTCCACCGCTTCACATCGGTAGCTCACCCACAGACTAATGGGGAGGCTGAGGTGACCAACCGGACCCTGCTGCAAGGCATCAGGACAAAGCTCAACAGGACTAAGGGGACTTGGATGGACGAACTCTACCACGTCCTCTGAGCATACCGAACTACTCAAAGGATGCCGACTGGAGAGACATCCTTCGCCTTGGCCTTCGGCATGGAAGCTGTTATCTCGATTGAACTTCGGCTCCCGTCCGCACGAGTCGTGGGCTTTGATGAGCAGCTCAACCCCTAAGACCTCAGAGTTAACCTTGACTTGCTGGAAGAAAAAGGGAGGAGGCCCATATCCGGATGACAGCCTACAGACGAAAGGTGGTCCAGTACTATAACTCCAGAGTTAGGGGTAAGATGTTCAGAGTCGGGGACCTAGTGCTTCGATGAGCCACCATCTTCCAGCCTCAGAGTCAAGGGAAGCTCGCCCCAAATTGGGAAGGTTCGTACGAAGTGGTGGAAGTCATCCGGTCCGGGACCTATCGCTTGAAGGAGCTCAGAGGAGTAGTGCTTTTCCGACCTTGGAACTCAGAAAATCTGAGGGTGTATTACCAGTAGACCTCCTTCAACAAAACTTCTTCGCTCAACATTATTGTTTTCTGGCATAAGGATTACGTGGCAATAGGAAAAGAGCAGGTGAAAGTGCCCCCACAGCCCGTTAGGAGCAGGAGAAGAACCTCGTCCTAACGCGAGCAAAGTTGAAGGCCTCGTTCACAAAAGACGAGATGGGGAGAGGCACGGATGATGGTCCGTGGTGCCCCATAGCCCCTTAGGAACAGGAGGAGAACCTCATCCTAACACGAGCAAAGTTGAAGGCCTCGTTCACAAAGGACGAGACGGGGGGAGAGGCACGGACGATGGTCCGTATGTGCCCCCACAGCCGTTAGGAATAGAAGGAGAATCTCGTCCTAACGTGAGCAAAATCGAAGGCCTCGTTCAATAAGGACGATGGAGGGGAGAGACGAACGACGGTCCGATGTGCCCATGGCCCGTTAGGAATAGAAGAGAACCTCATCCTAATGTGAGCAAAGTCGAAGGCTCATCACAAAGACGAGATGGGGGAGGGCACGACGACGGTCCATATGTGCCCCATACCGTTAGAAACAGGAGGAAACCTCGTTCTAACGCGAGCAAAGTCGAAGACCTCGTTCACAAAGGACGAGATGGGGGAGAGGCCCTGACAGCGGCCCTTATGTGCCCCCACGCCCGTTAGGAATAGGAGGAGAACTCGTCCTAACGCGAGCAAAACCTCGAAGGCCTCGTTCACAAAGGACGAGATGGGAGGAGAGGGACGGACGACGGTCCGTATGTGCCCCCACAGTCCATTAGAAATAGGAGGAGAACCTCGTCCTAATGCGAGCAAAGTCGAAGGCCTTATTTACAAAGGACGAGACGGAGGGAGAGGCATGGACGATGGTCCGTATGTGCCCCCACGGCCCGTTAGAAATAGGAAGAGAACCTCGTCCTAATGCGAGCAAAGTCCAAGCCCGAGCTCCGAGGTCCGCAGGAAACAGAATCTCCGTCAACCTCAGCTCTGGCTAAGGCCCGCGGCAACCTCGGCCAGAACGCCCGAGAAACCTCGGATAGAGGTAAGGCCCGCGACAACCTCGGCCAGGGATAAGCATTCTCCCGAGCGTCCGTGCCAACCTCGGCCAGAAATAAGATTGGAGACAATCTCAGTTGGAGATCAGACCTCTTTCGAGCACCCGTATGAGATCCTCCTCGGTCTTCAATTTCAGCACCAACTTTATCTGGAGATAAGATCTCCCCCGAGCTTTGACCTGAACCAGTACGGAGCCCAGAAGAGGACTTCGGCAGTCGTCTATTCTACACTTTCTTCCCTCGAATTTCGAGCTCGGGAGTGGGGGGGACTATTATTGGGGATGAACCCCGCTCCCATCGAAGTCAAGTTTAATGCTCTGCCTAATGCGACTAGTGGCTGCGAAAGAGCTCCAACGGACGGATCTTAGCCGAACTCCTTCAGCCAGCTGAACTATTTAGCGGCCGAGCTCCTTGGACCCCAGCAGCCGGGCTTTATCCAAATTGCTTAGCGGCCGAGCTCCTCCAACTCCTAGCATCCGAGTTCTTTCGAATCCGTTCAGCCGACCGAACTGCTTAGCGGTCGAGCTCCTTGAACTCCAAGCGGCCGGGCTTTAATGGAATCCCCTAACGCTCGAACTCCTCAGCAGTCATCCCTCGGTCGAACTCCTCAAGCGGCCGTTCCTTCAGCCGGCCAAGCTCCTTCGAACTCCTCTACAGCCGAGCTCCTCTCAAGCTTTTCCTTCAGCTGGTCGAACTTTACAGCGGCCTAGCTCCTTGGCCGAACCACCAGCGACCAAACTTCAGTCGGACTCTCGCAAGGGCCGAACCCTCTCCACGTCCTTCCAGTGAGATGCCTGCAAAAGTCGAACTCCCTCTAAGCTTCCTCTTCGGCCAGATTTCTTCGGGAGCTGGACTTCTTCCAGACATTTCCTTCAATCGGCCAAACTGCTTTACGGTCGGGCTCTTTGGATTCATAGGAGTCGAACTCCTTCCGAGTCCCATACAGCTCGGACGACATGGCCACCACTGCTGGCAACGCCACTCTCTCTGTAGCTAGCCCCATGCAGCCCGGACGACATAGCCACCACTGCTGGCAATGCCACTCTCTCCGTAGCTAGCCCCATGCGGCCCACGATCTGTCAGTATGACTATTACCATCCACCTGACGACGCTTTTCTCTCTGTACCGAACTCTATGTGGCCCCAACGGTCCTTTGTCAGGCGGTATGGCCATCACCATCAACTAAGCTCCGCCTATAAAGGACCCTCCAGATACGCTAACTCTAATCTCTCTGATATCTAAGCTTTTCTCTTCTCCTCTAAGCTCCGAAATTCATTTTCGAGCACTCCATTCCTATTGGCCAGAGCTGACTTGATCGTCGGAGGGTCTTGCCGGAGCCACCCTCCCAACAGCTCCGGATGGGACTTTATTTTACAGATTCCCAGTAGTGACCTCATCGGTCTCCACTCCGACGGACTCCGGCGACGACCAGATTCTGCATCAACAAAAAGTTAAATTTTAAATTTATCCTTGAATAGGGAGGAGGATATATGTTTTCCCCTTAAAGTTAATTTGGATATATATATATATATATATTGATGTGGTGTTTGGATTTTATTTAAGATTAACAACTTGATTAACGTATGTTAAGTTATAGGTTAAAAGATTTGATAAAAAAATAAATTTTAGTGAGATAAATATAGGTTTCTTGAGTGCAAGTATAATTTATCTTGATCCAAAAGAATTTTTGTAATTTATTTTAACAAAAACTTTTTTGAATAACAAATAATAATCTTTCAACTATGCCTACCAGAAGCTTTAAGCTTTATGATGATTTATTGAAATAACCTATCTTGCACCACATCCAGATGTTGATTCTATATTAGCCTTAAAGCATATCCAACAACCCTTAAAATAGTATCTTTCATGTGTAACAAGTGGAGAATCATCAATTCATTCGTTTGTGGCTATTAGAAATCTACCGGCTATATATTGGTATTTAAATGCAACCTCACTCTTGCATCTGCTAACACATGTCATCTACCTATAAATGATGTGATGTTACATGATATGACATTTCCATATCATTTTTTCTCAAAATTAACATTATTTAAGTATTAATAAAATGACTTTGTATCAAGAAAGATGACAAATTAATTTAGTATCCATGGAAAAACATGGCCGCAATTTTTTCTTTCTTGTTTATTGTATAAAAGATGAACAAAATCAAAATAAATGATCACCCATACAATGATTTTATCTTCTTGAAAAATAAAGGAATATTATTTATTACTTTAGTATAGTGATTGTCTTGTTAATTGATATAATATTTGAATGATATCACAATATGTTAAGGCTTGCAATTGTTGATCCATCCTATCTTGTATATCTTGAGACAAGATATATGGCATGTAATCATGTTATGCTGAATGATCAAGTAATTTGATTCTTTCTCTCTTTTATTTTTTTTCTTTTTTTTCTTTTTTTTTTTTTTTAAAGGTAAGGAAGGGAGATCTCACCTAACTTATTCAACTAGATATAATATGGACTTAGTGCTTTAAAGAGCTGATATAATTAAACATTTGGGGCTAGAAGAATATAGCTTGGAAAAAGCAAAGTATTGGTGAAGGACCATAGAAGTTGATCTAGATGGATGAAGAAATGCAATTATTTCTTTCCATCCTAATTGAGCAGTATGTAGCAATGAATAAGTGATTTTAATTTAACTCTTCTTGACCAAACCTTTTCCCATAGCAGTATGGCAGATGTGGCAATTATAGAAAAATATTTTTTGTATCCATTGAAAGTTAAACATATCTAACTAATAAACAATAACTTTCCAAACACACACACACACACACACACACACACACACACACACACACACACACACATATATATATATATATATATATATATATATATATATATATATATATATATATATAAAGAATTTATAGTTCTTAACTTTATGATCACTTATTTAATTGAATTAACTTCCATATGATGCAACTGGCCTTATATTCCATGGATGACAGAGAGAGGCTTATCAATTCATATGAGGTTGTTGGATTTGGAATTTCGCACTTGTATTTCCAAACATATTTCATGGTGGTAGACTTGGGCATCATGTGGAAAGTGCCCATGGGATGACTTCTTTATAAGGAAGGAGGAGGTGGACAAATCAAGAATCCACAAAAAAAAAAAAAAAAAAAAAAAAATAAAATAAAATCCTACACGCATATAGGTCAATAACTATTAATGATGACGTAGATTGTAATTTTATCTCATTTTTTTTGGTACATCACTTTTATCTCGTTCAAAATAAAACGCAATGAAAACGAATTAAAATATAACAAACTTTCCTCTTTAGAAAGTTTGTAAACTGTAGTACCACTTGATATTTGAAGGACATTACCGTACCTCTCCCTGCAGCGCATAACGTCAGCCGGTAAAAGCCGTCCCAGCAACTGGAAGCTGTCGGTAGCCGCCACGTCTTTATTAAAACATTTAAAAATAACCATATTAAAAAAAAAAATCCTTTCTTTTCGAAACCACCGCTTCTCCTCTCTCCTCTCTCTCTCTCTCTCTCTCTCCCCTTCCCCCGAATAAGATCTCAGCATAATTCACGGCAAAAACCCCAAAGAAAATCCCCATTTGCGCTTGAATCAGTCGAAACTTCTCCATTTCTCCTCAAATTTCCAGCTTCATAGACCCTAGATTCGAATCCCAACTTCTTTTATTTCTTGAATGTTCGATCATCTCAAGTGAGAAATATCTGTCTTTCAAAGCAAATCTTGGGTGTGATCGGTCACTGTTGAATTCTAGGTCAGTAGTGGATGAGTTTGACTAACAGCCGAGGGAACTTGTTTTCTGGACGGATTTTTTTTAGGGTTTACGGTTTTGATTCGGAGCGAAAAAGATCCAATTTTTTGCGCAGTTTGTTGGGTTCTTGCAAAGGTTTTCGTTTGAAATCGCGGCACGTTTGGTGATTCTTTGTGAAAATGAGTAGCAAAAGAGAGGAGGAGAGAAATGAGAAGATCATTAGAGGTCTCTTAAAGCTTCCTCCTAACAGAAAGTGCATCAATTGCAACAGCCTGGTAATTTCTCTTACTTTCTCGTTCTTTTTCTCCAACTTATAGTTGCTTGATGGATCGAGATGATGTCACTCTTCCTGTCCTAATTAGTAAATGGAAGTTTTTTCTTATAAAATATGGCTATTCTACAATAAATTGAAATTTTTCTTAAAGATTTGACTGGTCTAATCAGTAATCGGATTTTTTCTTTTTTCTTTTACAAATATGGCTAAGTGTTTGTTGACTCTCTTTCTTGTGGTACAGGGTCCGCAGTATGTGTGTACAACTTTTTGGACTTTTGTCTGTGTGACTTGCAGCGGGATTCAGTGAGTATTTGATTTGATTATGTTGAATTCATGATATTTGAGCCTCCTCCGGGCTGATTCGTTGTTTGGAGAGACTGACATCTTTGTTTTTTTTTCTGAACTGCAAAGAAATGATTTGGTCCTTTTTCTAGGGAACATTTTATATGTCAGTATATTTTCTCTGACGCTGGCGGAAAGATTAAGATATAGAGTATTTCTATGCTGAAATCATCAATTATTATTTGATAGTGAGGATATGCGTATAGGTGCATTGAGCTTGATTGTTCTTCTCTCCAGTGTTTTGAGGATTGGACTTGACATGATGGTCAAGCTAGGTTCTATTGGAACTCCTGATTAATTTGTTCAGTTACTGTGTAATTCAGTGTGTTTACTTCGATCACTCACCAGCTAGACAGTCTGTAACATCTGTTGACATGTTACTTGTCTTTTTTTGTTTGCTATATCCAAACATGAAAAAGGAGAGAAGTAACAAACGGAAAACATGGCCAGAACAATAAGCTTTTTACTTTGGATTTAGTTCTTGCCATGATTGGACGAAGAGAAGGGAGACTGGAGCATCAACATTTTTTTTCTATGAAAAACAAGGAGCATGCTTTTGTTTTTATCCTTCACACTTAAGCTGTTATTTAAACAAAATTTTGAGCCTAACAACTCTAACTGCATGCTCCTAAAAAATTGCTATTTTTGTTTTGGTTGCATGAGAGGTAGAGGATGATTTCCATTTTTTTTACTACATGCTGCCTAGAATTTATGTGAATGATGGTGAATTAGTTCTAACATGGGAAAACTGGTCATGTTAATGGACTGATTGATTAAAATGGACAAAATAAGTCTACCTCTTTTTGATTCGATTTCCGAATTGATTTCTAGAATGTTGCAATTAATGCATGCTAGGCCTTGACATGTGAAACGCATGTGTTTTTCTTTTCCTGAAAAAGAAAAATCCAGTGGATGGTCTTGATCTCGTCTGCCTCTACTCTCTGTGGTTGAGATCAGGAATGACTCTGATCTCTATCAGATGCTGCTATACAAGTTTTTTTTTAAAAAAAGAAAGAAAGAAAGAAAGAAAAGAAAAGAGAGAGAAATTGACACATTTCCACCCTTTTTTCTCTGTGCTGGGTTCACACGGGCCTTGAGGGAACTTTCCACCAACACTGATATTTAGGACAGATGCTTTAGGCTGATGGAAGCCAGCTGCATGAAGCTGGTCTCCAAGCCTTTAGCATCATCTATAGTAAGAAGTAAGATTAAGAGATAAAATATTTATCAGTAAAATCAATTATTTTTATAGAAGCAATAGCGTCTCTACTAAGTTTGAAATAGGAAAATGTAAAAGCCTGAGCAGTTTGAGAAAAATTGAATTGAATGTTCATTAATTCCTCTTTGTATGTCTTATAAATGGTCATAGCAGTGCACATAACTAGTAAAATGATAAAGCAGAATGAAGGAATTATCAATCACACATTAGCTTTATGAAAAATAATTCAACAATTTCAGGGTAGTGTGGGTTTTCTAATGATAGAGGATGAAACAAGATACGAAGGCCATTTACAAGGTTGAGAAACAAGACAACAAGGCTTTTAATTTGTTTCAGTTGGCTTTCGGCAGATCGACAAGAGTTGAAATTGCTGAAACCTGGCAAAACCCAAAATAAAGGAGCAGCCTGGTATTAGCTGAAACTGATATATGTTGGCCAGGATGCATTGGTTTTGGCCAAAACCTGAAACTCAAATAAGGCTATAAAAATAAAGAACTTGTGTCATACACATACTCTAAAATAATCTCCTCTTGACGTCTTTTAGTTTCTTCTACTTTCCAATTTTCTCGAAAAATTTTTGATTTTCTTGGGTGAGAAAGCAATGTGCTATAACCTTCGCATCGCAAGAGGTGACAGATAAACCAGTGAAAATGGACGCTTCTGGATGGAAAATATCTTCTAGTTTGTATATTGCTGGCAACTTGAGGTCACTTTTGAGGAGGGATTACCAAATTTTGAAATATGGCTTTTGTAAAATTGTGAACTTGTGAATGCATTTACAGCAGCTGGGTTGTAAGAGTTAATCTTATCCCAGTTTTATGGGTATGCATTAGATATAATATAACCAATGGAGCAAACCATTGAATTAACTCAATATATGTCATTTTGTTTAAATTCCATACCTTTATTACCATCTGATAGGGTAGAAGAGTTTCTTTGTGAAGTTTTTTGGTCATGCTCCTTCAGTCAGTCTTGTCATATTCTGTGCTTGATGATACTGCATAATGCACTACAGCTGCATTTCTTTTTTCCCCTCTTTCATGCCATTCATTTGGTTGCTTCAAAACATACATTTCAAATGCTAAGCATATTTGTTCATGGTAGTCATGTTTAATCTTATTTACTAAACAGATTAAGATTCATCAACAGGTCTGCAGAATTGTTCTTCGTTATAGTTCGTGCTTATCTGTTCTTACTCTTGTTGGAATTTTCATTATAATGTAATTGGAGCACCTTGAAAGGATGGATACTTTTGTTGCATATTAGCATAAAAAATTGTTATTTCAGTTCGATCATGCATCCTTTTGAGTCTGATGTATGAATGTGTTCTTTATAACACAGTCGGGAGTTTACACACCATGTGAAATCAGTGTCCATGGCTAAATTTACTACTCAAGAAGTTGAGGCTCTTCAAAAGGGTGGTAATCAGGTAAAGAAATAAGCTCACTAGATTTTCTTTGTTTGGCTGAAATTGAAATGTGTTGCCCCCACCTTCATGTGATAATTGCTTGTTGCAGCATGCCAGGGAAATGTTTCTGAAGGACTGGGACTTGCAACAAATGAGATTACCTGATAGCAGGTAAGACTACTAAATACATATGGTAGTTAATTTTGTACCACAATATTTTGTGAAGAAAAGGACAGCTTTTTGACCATGTTTACTTTGCAGCAATGCCGACAGGATTAGGGAATTTATAAAAAATGTTTATGTGGATAAGAAGTATGCAAGGGGGAGGTCCTCTGACAAGCCACCCAGAGACATGCAGGTGATTTATTTCTAATGAAGTGCTAACTTTGTGTTTCACATTTGAAGTTTGTTTTGTGCATCATACGCATCAATGCCTTATTATTCTCAAAACAACTTATTCCTTAATATATACAGTCATTGATTACCACTAACATCAAGGTCTTCATTCTCTGGATAGAGCCATAAATACCATGAAGAAGAACACCGGAGAGCCAGTTCCTATCATTCCTTTTCTCAGAGTCCACCTTATGAACATCAATATGAAGAAAGGCGCTACGGGAAGCAAACTGGGATTTTAAGTAGAAAACCTGGTTCAGATCGTGGGTATTACGAAGGGAAGGTTTCTAGCTTCATATGCAGTCCAGGTCATCAGGGAGAGCAAATGTATGAGGACAGATTTGCCAATGAAAGTTATGTTTCAAGAAATTCGGACTACTCAGTGTCTAGCACAGGAGATCCATTTAGATTTGATGGTCAGTCACCAAACTTTCAGGACGTAGGGTATAGCAGTCCTCCTTTACAACAAGTAAGGGATATCTCAATTGAAGATGGACAACCCCGGACATTGAATACATACTCTGAGGCAAATGTTAAGAGGGGCTTAGATGGGATCCCACGCCCACAGGTGAGTGATACATCTCTTTCTATTTCTTGGATTTGCCATTTTTTAAGGTAAAGCAGCTGAATTATAATTCATACACATGTCAAGTTTATCTCTCTCTCTCTCTCTTTTTTTTAAAAAAAAAAAATCAGAGAACTGCATCATCAGGCAGCTTTGGATCCATTGAGAGCAACTCGGTATCTCTTAAGTCAGCTAATTCAGGCAGCTTGATCGATGCTGTCCTTGAGACGGAGCATGCTTCTGGAACCCTGCAATCCGAGCCATCCACATCTCCCTCTTCACAGTTATCTGCTTCTGCACATGCCATGAACAAGGACCCCTTCAGTCCGTCAATTGTGCAACAACCAGTCACTTCTTCAACTCCATCTATAGATTTGTTTGCAGATATCAACAATCAGTCTTCATCTACTACTGCTTCTGAGCTGAAAATGTTGGCTGTTACTTTATCCGAAAATGTTGGATGGGCTACGTTTGACTCACCTCACCAAGTGGGACCTACCGGTGAAACAACCAACGGGCTTCCATCAGTTGTGCCTCCTGGTGAAGAGGCACCTAAAGGGAAGAATGATTTGTTTGCAGCAGCAAGTAACAACTCACAATGGTTTTCAATAGAAAATTCTGCTAATCATGGAACTCCATCCTTGATAGCCAATCAGCAGCATGTGAGTTTACATGAAGTTAAAGGATTTGCGGATACAAACAGCTCTCAGGTGAGGAATATTTTAATGTGAAATTTTGATGTGAGAAAACCACTGGCCTTCTTGTTTTCAACAGGGTCATTGGTGCTACTTGGTGTTCTAATAATGTTTTTGGAGTAATTTTACTGCCACAAACGTCTCCAAGAACATGTTCAATTAGAGATAATATTCCAAGTAATAGTTTTTGTTTTTGCAGTCTTGGAATGCTTTTGATGATTCAACTTGGAATGTTCCTCAAACTTCATTGGCGGCTTTACTACAGACTAGTGAGCCACAAATTCCTGTGCATAACCATCCTGCATCCGCGGATCAATTTACTGGTTTGAAGGTTTCAGAGGTACTTCAGTTTTTCTGATGTCATATGCAAGATATAACGTCTCTGCTTTTTAAGCTTATTGTTTAAAATCATTTGCAGGTGCCTGCCAAGGGTGGATTGCAAAAATCAGCTATAGATGAACTCACAGCTTTCGATGTGACATTTAGTGGTGTGGCTGGATCATCCTTTTCTTCATCTGTTCCTCCTTTGACGGTATGTAAGTTTTTCAAGTCTTTGTCATGCCTGTTTGTCTTTATCGCACATGCATGTGGCCATTTACTTGGTGGATGTAAATGGAGCTAAGGTTCTGTTTGGATCGCAACTTCTAGCTATGTTTAGTTGAGGTTACATGGGTGGAACTACTGGGTTTGGAGTTGCAAATTCATTGTTTCACAATGACTGCAGTTGCAGCAAGTAGCTTTCCAATGTTTATTTTTAAGTGAAAGTTGCAACTGTGGTTCACTTATTTGGTTGGTCATGTAACTCAGAGTATCACATCACCCTTGAGATGGAGTGATGAGCTATCTCCAACCTGCCACTTGAATAAAAACTAACCATGTGCTATAACCATTAAATTTTTGCATTCACAAGAATATAACAGTCTAAGTGAACAAAATTGCACATTATAAAACCCAACAATTAAATCAACATTTGTTGCCATACTTGAACAATTCTACTATTCAAATCAAACAATATTTTAATATAACGTGTAAATTGTATACAGCCATTTCAAGAGGCACCCAACTACTACCATTTTACATTCCAACTCTTTACGGTAGTTTGTATCCAACAGTTTATATCTGCGACCTTTCAAAAACAGAACGACTGCTCCATGGTCCATATCCAGCTTATACAATCTGCATGGTATATGAATCAATTTGTTAGCCCTTTGAAGGAGATATCCACTGAACACACAAATAGAATTTGTGTGACAAACAAATCTGTAACCAATATAGAAAGTAGGAGGATTCATCCTCTCCCTCTTTTCATTCTTTTGGTTGCTTTTGGTCCACCTGCAATATTATTAAAAGCTGACTTATCACTGCATTGTAATACACCAGCGGGCTGCAGTTCGAATCCAGACAATATCAGTTGTTTTAGAAAAAAAAAAATCTATTAGATATTTGAAAATAATAAATATAAAATGTTATAGTAAAAAATAGTGCATATTAATGAGAGCTAAGGTTGCGTTTGGTAGCCAGCAATCTATTCAGATTCCTGATAATTTAAAAGAGTCCCACCAGATTATCATGTTTGGTATATTTTTTAAATTGGTAATTTGGATTGCCAGGAGGTAATTTGGGTTACCAAGGGGAAGGGTGACCATCTAGATTACCAAATATTTGGTAATTTGATAATGACATGTTTGGACAAAAATGCCCTCATAAAAAAATATAAATATAAATATATATTAGAATATAATATATTATATACAATATATATTATAATATATAATATATAATATATATAATATAATAATATTATATAATATAATATTATGTGATATTATAATAATATTATCACATAATATTATATTATATAATATTATAATAATATTATAATATTATAATATAATAATGTATGATAATATAATATAATAATATAATATTATATTATAAATAACATATATTATAAATATATATATATATTAGAATATAATATATTATATATAACATGTTATACTATATATTATATAATTTATAATATATATATTTATAATATATATTTATATTTTGTGCATGGAGTGTGATTTTTAATAAATTTGATTTGAGGGTATTTTGAAAAATTGATGTTACATTATCAATAATCTGATTGTCATACCAAACATGTAATTCCTAGTAATTTTATTGCAACATTACTTGCATGTACCAAATATTGTAATCTACGTTACTGGCTATCTATCGAGATTGTAGGTAATCCAGGTAATCCAGATTACTACTATCTGATAATGCACCAAATGCAACCTAACTATAATAGTTGATAATGTTCTCAATCCCAAAACAAAAAAAATTAGCTGTTGTAAAGATTATAGTTGTAAAATATTATTTTATTTACATATAATGTGAAAACATATTCTCATAACATGCTTTGAAAATGTTAATCAATGGCTATATATTTTATTTTATATAATGGTTTCTATAATGAAATTATAATGGAATTGCACTAGCTACTAAAATTCGATTCAAGGTCTGCAAGACTAGGTATCATACGAATACCTTATCAATTATGGTACGGTCAGTACAGTATGGTATTCACGCATATTGAAACATCTCGCTAATCATTTTTCTTGCTTTTTATCTTGGTACACCTCGGTATGTCTTGGTATGCATCCGTACACCTCGGTATTGAATGGTATAGAGTATGAGGCTGCTGATCCAAACTTGAGTTTTGTACCAGTTCCAACTCGATAGAGTATAGCATGTCTCGTATGGGGAGTATGGGATGATACAATAGAGCATGATTTACTTCGTTGTAACATATTGATGACCTCTTATGACATTAGAATATCTATTAATTTAAGCATATCACAAAAAGTGGCAATAAATGGATGATATGATTCCTTTACCAAGAAAGTTGAATATGGTTCCATCATGACATTTTTAGTTAAAATTGATTAGTATATGCTTTATTTTATTTTTTCTATGTTTGTTTTTCTTGGTCATTAAAGCTAGAGGTTGGCATGTAGGTGCACATTCTGCTGTTGTGAATAATCATGATCTGTGATCACCCAATCCAATAATGCAATATTTTATTTCATTGATAAATATACATCCAACTGAGCAATGTGTACTTCTATTATATCTGACTTGAAGAAAAGAATAGTTAAATTTTGCATAATAATCATTTAATTATGAATTTGGTGTGAAAAGCTTGTTTTTTTGTTATAAAATGGTTTATATTTAGGTGTCTCTAGACAATTTTGCCCCTTGATCTAAGTACAAGATAGACTAGACACATTTTCTAGGTTTTTTGTACATATTTTCTGAGCAGCTGACGAATATATATGTACATTTGATACACATTTGGTTAGACTACGAACCACATCATACTCAGATACATGGACAAAATCGTGAAGGGAACCCCCGAAAGGTATATCATTGTGTGAAAAATTAATCCTGCCTCTTCGTGCGAAACCAGTAATTAAATGGATTTTTTTGCGAGAATGAAAAAAATTGATCAGTGGGATATATTTGTCAGGGTTATTAGCAGGGTTAGATCAAACACAATTCACAAAGCTTCATGAATGTGGTACAAAGGTTTGGATTTAATATAAGAAGTCATGAGTAATTATGGAGTACATTTAATTCTTTAAATTCAAATTTCAATATTAAGTTTATGAAGAGTGATTTAATTAATTCATGTCATTACTTTGGTATCAGTATTTCTTTATTGTATTAAATAATCCACTGTATTTTGTTTACACGGGAGAATATCAAATACACGCGTAATTAACAAAATATGATTATTCATATGAAGGTATTGTTCAAAAAAGAAATACACATGAATGTTTATTGAATTCAATCTAGTTTATTCACATTTGTTGTATTATTTTAATTCACTTGGTTTCATAAATAATCTAGAAGAATTAATTTTTCATCAATTAAAGATGCTTAAAATAAATCTATTTACAAGTTATTATTTTTTTATTTAAATAAAATAGATTATTATTCTTTAAACAAAACACAGAGGGCCCTCAAGGAGCCCAGCGCTCTATGCCCCCATGTCAAAAGGAGATATATACATATATAGTTTGAAAAGGAATATTGACAAATATATTGCTGCTTTTCCAGCAACAAGAAGAAGTTGGAAAACAGTTTAGATATCATCTTGCTTTCAACACATTTAGCATGGAGAAGTACAAAGTTGCAGTTTAAACCAAATAATTTATTGCTTTCAAAACCAAGATAAATTAGGAGAAAGGAAGAAATGAATAAAAGAGGCATCTCATAAAACCGGACAAAAGTACATGGGCTGCTGCAAGCAAGGGAGATGGCAGAACAAAAGTACGAGCTATAATGAACCTTACATGTTCTAAAAGAGAGCAATGTATCAACAACACTTATGGCTCAACAACAGAATTGATATGAATTTGCTAAACAAGTGCCATGCCAATCAAACAATCACACATTAGCTCAATAACACCAAATGTAACGGTCAACTAATCACAATTTACTTAACAACAAAATAATTAGCAAATAACTTAACTACACCTGTGACAATTGACCAGTCATGCATAGCTTAACAACACAATGAACAGTAGCAATAAGCACGAGACAAGAAGGTAAGGTATTTTTATATAGGACAGAATTGCCAGGCAATCATCCCTGTAACAATTAGAAATGTCAAATGGCAGAACTATATATTTGCTATTATCAGTAGATTACCCATTCCTAACACATTGACTTGCCAAATAGCCAGAAACAATGAGATAATAGTATCATAGCGCTAGGAGTCTCCTTAAAATAACATCTGTCTGGATAGCTGCTTCCTACCAAATATAAAATGAACACAAAACAGCCTCTAAGACTAGAGGCACCAAAATATAATTTGGTCCCTTGACCAGCAAGCATGTGCATAATTGCAAGCTCAAAATAGAATTCCTGTCCTTCAATCAAATATACCAAAAATTAATAATGTCTGCCAAGCCAAATGTCAAAGTGAAGTGATGTCAAGGCATGCCTAGATACTGCCTTATGAGAAGGACCTGCTTGGAAGGGTGAAGAAGTCGTCCATCCACAAATGATTGCCATTCCTCATCAAGCTTTATTGGCTGGTTCAAGTAGGGTTATCTTTGGGCTTGAGCTGATGTAGACAAACAAGCACACAAGACAAACACTCACATACTCATTGGAAATGAGTGCCAAATAATAGCCAATACCTTTATATGAGTGTGGTATTGATCCTCTCTTGTAACAATCTTCTTCTTGGGGTCATCTTGTGACACTACACTAAGATCTTTAAGTTTCTCGATCTGATCATATGTTGATCTAATGGTGCGCAGATGATTAAGCATATTAGCCTCAATTACACCAACACTAGGAAAAGTTTCATTAACTGCCTTCACTGTAGCAGTGATGGCAGGTTTCTTGAAACCCTTGTCAACTTTAAGTCCTAAGTTGGCTTGCTCAACCATGAACAAGATAAAGAATTGACTTATTGCACTGCTTTAACTTAACATTACCATCAATCCTCCTACCATCCCCTTCGGGAACCTGATTAGGATTGTTGGGCTCTACGGCCCTAGTACCATCTAAAAATATTGCACATGCACACATGAAGCCATGGAAATGCTGGAAAGGGATAACATGTAAGAGAAAGCAGGGGAAGGCCAGATTTGGATAGGGAATGCATGCATTTCCATGAACTTTTGAGATGGCAATAGACGTGTACATCGTAAGGGCTCTTAGTGGTCTGTGGCTCTTGTCATAGGTGTTGCAACTAGGGACACAATAAAAAAAACCATGTGGATGAGGATAGGGGTATGCAGTGACTGTGATTTATACATGGAAAGCTATATTAGCACATGTAACTACATGCTTGATCATGCAATTCTTAGAAACAAATAAACTGATTGCAATAATGAAGCATTAGACATATAAAAGAGCATAGTAATTGTACATATTAATGTAGTAATGCAATGCTAATACTATTCTGGTTATGCAATAATGCGATTGAAAAACATGGCAATAATACTGAAAAAAATAATGAAATAAGTCAATAATCTTGTCGACAAACATGACAGTAACATCCTGCATGCATATCAGCAAGGACTCCTAAATTGCTGCTAAGATAAATAAATTGGTAATTATGGCATTACATTATAAGTACCCCTTCATCGCATAAGAACCCATTTCAAGCCATTAGGACCATCTTCATGGAGCGTGCGTGCGCGTGCACAAAAAAAAAAAAAAAAAAGAAGCATGCAATGATATCGATACATGCCAAGAATTTTCAAGGATCTGGCACATAGGCACCATTTAGCACTAGCACACACCAAGACTGTTTAAGGATAAAGCACGGAACAGCATTGGTGCCATTATATGCTAGATCTAGGACAAATTGGGCATATTGACACCATGAACATGATTGCATGCATGTAGGCCCCATATTGTTGGTAAATTCACAAGAATACGATGCATGTCAAAGGTAAATAGAAGGAAATCAAGGTATGGTTTAGAGAATAGGAACTAGGGATAGGGCTAGAGTACACTGAACGAGGTAGATCCAGAGAAGATTGGTCGCCACCTCAAGGTGAAATGTCATGAAGAAGCTCCAATGAGGAACAAGGCCTTAGTGAGTGAAGTAAGGATGCCATTAGGGTTTATAATGGGGCTTTGAGGCTAGGGGATTAGGGTTTTAGCCAAGGTTGTCAAACTCCGAAGTTTATATAAACTTGTTGAGAGCCTGTAAAATCGACTCGTAAACTCGACTCGTAAAATCGGATGAGTTTACTCACTTTGATAAAAACCTAAGAAATAATAAGACAATTACTTAACACCATACCATGTTTGTATATTATGTTTAATGATATCATAATAAGATAGGCATCTCATATGCTTAATCCTTTGTCCTATGCCAATAAGGGCAGCAAAATAGATGCATTATGCACCTAAAATTTACAAAAATAGTAGTGCAATATCCATATTTAAGAATTCATGATCAACAGATTAATAATGAAAAGCTAATATAAATCATCAATAGGTCGCATACGACCACCAGATTCATCATCTTCATCACTACTAGCTGCATCTTCTTTCTCACCATCAGATGAGCTTGATTGACCTTCATCCCCAACATAAAAATTTTCTAAATTTCCAAAACTCTCAATTGGTTCATGCACATCAACCACAGGGATATCTTGATCATTAGTCTCTTGAATGTCTATAGCTGCACCAACACCTTCAGCTGCCTCTTCATCATCATTCTTTTCAGTTATCCATTCATCATCGGAATGGATATCATCAAAGTCAAACATTGGATTTCTTGTTGCTTGCTTGTTTCTAAGCTTCAAGTTGCACATTACAAACACTAGATCGTTCATCTTCTTTTGATACAGCCAGTTTCTTCTTTTAGTGTGCACCTATATAATATGAAAATAAAAATTACAACTTCAAAAAATCTCCAAATTGGTCAGCAATTAAAAAACAGTAAACTGAATGAACAAACTTACCATCTCAAAAGCACTCCAATTGCGCTCACACCCGGAAGAACTACAAGTTAAGCTAAGAATTCTAATAGCAAATTTTTTTAACTCCGAACAACCATCTCCATAAGAGTCCCACCACTCAGCAGGGGGCATTTTTTGTCTATTAGCAAGAGCCGTAGAACAACCAAATAGTCCTCTAGCATTCTTGAAATCATTGAGTTGTAAATCGATTGTGCTTCTCTCTTGGGGATCTTCCACCAATCTATCTAAGCAAGCAATCATAAAATCCTTTTCTCACCTCATAATCAATCTTAAAATCAGAATTATAATGGTAGTAAGGATTCAGCAAGTATTCAGCTGCATGCAAGGGCCTATGAAGTTGCCCACCTTTCATCAATTATATTCCATATGGGTTCATATCTACAATCAGCAATTTCAAAATCAGATTACCAACCATAAAACAAATAGAAAAATTTAGTTGCAAAATAAGGAAACAACTATTAAATAGTAATTAACTAAATTGTTGAAGTGAAAATTGATGCTTAATTTTTCTTGACATTGTCAAAGTTGACTTGTATCTTTTCCTTAGCCCGATCCATCGCCTCGTATAAGAAACCCATAGCTGGTTTGTCATCTGAATCAACCAACCTAAGAACTTTAATTAGAGGACAAGCTGCTTTAAGACATGTACTGATGTCCTTCCAAAAGTTAGAATCCATAACTATGTTTTCCAATCTCTTTCCATCTTTGGTGTTTGCAAACTTGCTGGACTTCCATTCATTTGAGTTGAACATGGTTATTAATGCCCCCTTTTGCTCACTAAGACATGCCAAAGTCAAATAAGAAGTTGCAAATCGAGTTATAGCTGGCCTAATTAAATCTCTCCCCTTTGTAAAGGTCTTCAACATGCTAATCAAAAGTGTTCTTGTGTAAATGTAAGTTGTGATACTTTTTCCTTTGGAGATTGTCTTCTCATGCAACTTAATTTTTTTCTTAAAATCCTCTAACATTAAGTCAATGTAGTGGGCTGCACACGGTGTCCAATATAAGTGTTTTCTTTTCATGATCAACATCTCTCCTGCTGCCTTGTAGTTAGCAGCATTATCAGTAATGACTTGTACCACATTCTCTTCTCTAACCTCCTCCACAACATCATCCAATATCTTAAAAATCTTTTTAGCCATCTTAGAAATATTAGATGTGTCTATAGAATGTAAGAATACTGTTCCCTTGGGGTTGTTCACCAAAAAGTTGCAAATGGACCACCTCTTCTTATCAGTCCATCCATCGAACATGATAGAACAACCGGTTTTCTTCCATTGAACCTTGTACTCTTCAAGTAAATTTTTAGTCTGATCTACTTCTTGTTTGAGATATTTCTCTCTAATCTCATGATAGGATGGGGGCTTAAACCCAATACCATATCTTCCAATCAGCTGACACATTTTTTCAAGCTCAGGATTTTTTATACAGTTAAATGGAATAGCACTAGTGTAAAAAAATCTTACAATTTGTTGACATGCTTCTTCTCTTAAATCTTTTTTGAAAAGCTGATTTATGGTTGTTTGAGTGCTTCCAATGCCAAACCCATAAGTTTTTTTCCCTCTTCTCTTTGATCCCAAGCCCAACATCCTCTTCTTCATCCCCAATATCAACTGCTTTTCTTTGTTTTTTCTTTGATGCTGCACCTTCCATTTCCACCACAATATTCATCATTTGCAATTTAACTTCTTCATTAACAAGTGTACAAGCTAAGACATCTTTATTACTTCCAGCTAAATGATGCTTGAACCTAAAAATTCCTCCATTAATTACTTTGTGGCAATAATTGCATTCCACTTTTTTGCCAGTGCTTTCAATATCCTTCCCATACTTCCAACATATATCTGATCGATTACCAGGTGCATTCTTTTTCATAATTTTTAAACGTTTTTTTTGAACAAGATGTAGACATTTTCATAACTGAATTTTTCAAACAAGAAGCAGCAAGCTAGCAATAGGGTGGGGGCAACTCAATGACAACAACTATTCAAACAAAATAATAAACTAGTATCAGAAAGTTATGGTTAAATAACATATATTAAGATAAAATAAAATATTTTTATTTATATAATAAAGATTTATAAATTATATTAATGTCAGACATTGTTTTCTTTCATATTATAAAAAAATTAGAAGTGTCGGCCACTATAAATTTCATAAAGATACTAATATTATAATATTATTTATTAATTATTCTTTTTTTTTATATATAATAAATTAAGTATTAAAATAATCACAAAGTGACAGGACTCCAGGACGGAACAAAACAAGATTTATTTTGTTTTTCCTTGGTTTTCCTCCTTTTTTTCTTCTCCTTCCTCGCACGCCACCCCCTTCCTTCTGCTCCACGCTCCCCTTCCTCATGCCGGCACCGCGGCCCCCGCCTCACCTCCCCCCGTGGCCCCCCACCCCCCGCCCATCGCGCCTCCAGCACCGCCCCCCTGACCGCGCTCCCCTCCCCTCCATGCGCTCCCGACCACGTCCCCCCCGGTCTCGTCGATGCCATGGCCCCCCACCTCACCTCCCCCGCGCCCCCCTGCCCATCATGCCTCCAACACTAGCCCCCGGCCCCCTGGCCGGGCTCCCCTCCCCTTCGTGTGCTCCCGACCGCATCCCCTCGGTCTTGCCGGTGCCACGCCCCCCCGGCTCACCTCCCCCAGCGGCCTCCCGTCACGCCTCCGGCACTAGCCCCCGACTCCCTGACTGCGCTCTCCTCCCTACCGCGCGCTCCAATCACAAAGTGAAAATGAGGAACTTACCAGTTTATTGTTGTTTATTAATCATTCCATGGTTCCCACTTCCCATGTTGCTGGTTCTCCCTATTCCCCCTGTTCCAATGGCGCCGTAGTTGCTTCCTGAGAGAGGGATTATGAGTTTGAGAAAAGGAGGGATCGTGACTTTTGTGCCCTAGGAAGGAAGTTTATTTTTTTGGTCCATACATTATTCTATGATAAAAGCTAATGAGCACTTGGGCTTTGTTGATCTAGTATACAGCCCAACACTTAAAATGGCCTAACACAGTCCAATACCAGCTTGAAGCAAGCTTGCCAGAATCGCTATCAAACTTGCGATTCTATCGATTTTAGCGAGTTTGACGCGTTTGACCGTCGATTTCATAAGGCAATGATTATGAGTATAACCATACTCGTTGGAGGAAAGTAGATACGTAAACTCGTACGAGTTTACTCACGATTTTGACAACCATGGTTTTAGCCCTAACACCAAGGAGCAAGACATTAGGGTGCTGATCAGGCATATAGAGGCAAAGGAGTGGCAGGTTGTCCTATGGCCGGAGCTGAGGATGGAAGGGGGACAAGAAAAATGTGGGATAGGAGAGCAGGGACAAGCAAGAGCTTAGTTCATGGAAGCAAACCTTGATTGCTTGTGAAGCCCCATTTGTGGGGATGATAGATGGAGGGGCGAGGGAGTTGGATGGTGTTTGAGTGGTTAGGTTTCCCGCCAGAGGAGGTGGTGCCCTAGCGCTCAGCTTTTGTAGCCCAGCAAGTGGAAGGTGGAAGCCTTAACACACTTCCGGCCAAAGCATTGTCTTAAGGCTGATTTGGACATAGGTCAAGATGCAGTAACTCAAAGCCCTTTTTCATATCCACTTATATAGGCCCCTCAGTACTTACAGGTAACCAAATGCCTGATTTTTTGCCAACATCTGTGACCGCTGTTCACATAAATGTTGTTGCAGGTAACCAGACAGACCCAAATAGAAAAGTGCATGTTCATATTCGTATTTCCACTTTGTTGTCAGATAGAGATATTAATGTGGATGTCAATTGAATGTTTACAAAATTGTTTGTAAAATGCAAGGTTTCGCCTCTTAGCACTAGACCTTGT
This sequence comes from Cocos nucifera, assembly GCA_006176705.1. Taxonomy (NCBI): domain Eukaryota; kingdom Viridiplantae; phylum Streptophyta; class Magnoliopsida; order Arecales; family Arecaceae; genus Cocos; species Cocos nucifera. Next base: position 92,131 of record QRFJ01002835.1, on the reverse strand, counting down.
ACTGGTAGCTTCACTGGATAGGTCAGGTTTGTATGCTACACTGTTGTACTGATACATGGTATGTTGTTGGATGTGAGACAGCAGCTGTCACATGTGCCTATACGATACTGCATCAAGCCCCTATGTAGCACCAGCCCATACAATACTGGTACTTTATTAGGTGAGTCAGTATGCCCATCGTTGGGTGATACCGGTTGGTATAGAAAACCTTGGCAAAATGAATATACTCAAATTAGATATGAGAATTGTCAACAAGGATTTTGTTTAAGCTATATCTTGGTTGAGATGTCGGTTTGTCATAAGATATACCAATGTTATATAATATGTCTTGGGCCTCTTGGCTATATTTATGTTGGCTAATATAATTCAGTAATCCTATAAATTGACCGATATGATATCAAAATATCAGCTGATATTTCCTAATCTGCTTTTTTATGATAAAAAAAAATATTTTAATTGTTAATTATTCAAAGTAATCTCTAAATATGGTAGTTAATATGTGTTTGCATGGTAATCTAGGATCTTGGGAATCTGGATTCCTTTAATCTTGGCTGATGTTTCTGAGATCTCAGATCTTTCTATTTTGGTTCCGGGTTTCCTTCCTTGCCTAAGATAAACCAAGATCTTGGTCCATCTTGATACTTGGGGCTTTCCGACATGGCTGAAATCCTGATAGTCAAAAACCTTGATTGTTAATGAATATAGGATACTGAGCTGAGGTGCCTTGTATATTTGCTGTCGAGGTGTTTGGCAAACTTTACTGGGTTTGTGCCTCTGAAGTTGGTGGCACAAAGCTCCATTTTTAGATAGAGAAGCCAGTTAAAATGTAATGATATTTTAGGTCTTGGCAAACTTAGTCTATTTTGTGTTAATTTCTGTATCCATATATGAATTACAAAGACATAATCATGTTTGATTCCAGGAACTTTGAGATGAGGTTACTTGTATTCTATGGATATATAGGTATCCATATCTAAGTCTGTAATCTAAAGCATAACCATGTTCGATTCAAATCCAGTAGTGCACTATGAATGTTATTAGCATGCATTAGCTATATCTCTATTTTGTAGAAACCATTAGTGATATATCCAGGACTGATTTATCGGCTAATACAGTGTGAATCAAATAGTTTACTGCCTTGGGAAACCCACTGTGCTTTATGGTCCGTTACAGATTCATGATTTGGAAAAGCAATGAAAGTTTGATATTTTTGATGTACTTAATATATGAAATTAAATGATGAGATCACCCAGTATGAATGGTAAGCAGGACACAAGACCAAGGGCTTGGAGCTAATGCTTCTTAATTATCAAACGTGGATGGTTTTTGCCTTGTTTAGATAGTTGATTTTTTCTCCAATACCATGTCTATGGCAAGTAAAATGATTGGCGTACAGAACATTTGAGCACATTCAAGTTGCCAATAAGGGGTGTTTGGTGGTTGGCCCAACCAGTCATGCAGAACCGCAATGCATATGCACTGCAGATTATATGCCTAAAATATAAATTGGGATATATCGTATCTCTTTTGATCACAGAGGGGGAGGAATTTTATTTTCTATTATTTACCCTCGTGTGGGTGACACTTGGATGAAATGAATAGGGGTTTCAAAATGTTGCCTGAAAGTAGTTTTGCTTATGTAATATGTACATAAAAAATCTCTGCAAATGCATTTGATATTGATATGAGTATAGGTCTTTATACAAAAACACCTGCAGGTACATGCATTTTTTTTTTTAAACAATTTGATTAATTTGTGTTTTACAGGGTGGGACTACTCAAGAACGAAAATCAACAAATCCCTTTGACCTTCCGTATGACTCTGAGCCAGAAGCTAGCAATATGGTATGTTATTTCTAACAATACTAATGGGATTTTTTTCTTTTTTTTTGAGAAAGGAAAAGAGTGGGATGCTATTATTAGCTATAACCCCCCCTTTCTTAGAGATGCTTAGGGACAAACAACTACAGAGTGTTACAGATGTCAGTGATCATTGATATAGGAACTAATCACAAGAAACGGAAACACAAACCCCAAAATTCCCTTAGAGAGCGCATCTGCACAATGTGAGTCTAGTTTCCCTGATTTTGCCTTGGCCTATAGTTTTGGCAAACAAACCTATAACCAGTCTGATGAGAGTGAAATTTGAATATGATAATTACACTGCAGAACAGCAGTTCCTCTGTTTTCCTCAGTTGTATACAGGTAAAGCCTTGAAGTAGAGAAAGAAGAAGCAAGACGAAAATAGGATGGGAAATAAGAGATAGAAAGTGAGAGGAAAAGAAGAGGAAGAATGCAGCACAAATTGATTTCACTCCAGTTTGTGCATAATAAGTTTTAACCAGGGCTACCAATATCCCCTGAAAAAAAAAAGGTTTCTAATAAACACAACATCCTTTGAATAAGTTACTGAAATGCTGTTTCATGAGATGCGTTGTTAGGAGAATACCTTCCTGTCTGTCAAGGCAATGCATATGAAAGGTGAATCTGTGGTCTTAGCTGCAGTTTTGTGTAATTTCATATTGCACTTATATTTTATATAAGCCTCTTCTCAAATTTTATATTCAAAACCCAAAAATAACATATTAATGTTTGTATAAATTTTTAGTGGCCATTCACTTCCCTTGTCAACTCGTAAGTTTTATCTGAGTACTACAGAATCAAAAAGATTTTAAATGATAGTGGAATCGAGCGGCTGTTAGCAAAATTTAGTGGCCACTAATTTTAGAGCTTTTTAGGAAAGTGATTTTATTTCATAGCTATCTCCTGTAGTGTTTTTTGTAAGTTTATGTCTAAATAAACTGTTAAGGTGAGGAGATGAAAATATATCAATGCTTAAGAGCTGACGTAGATGGCTGATACTTCACACTTCCAGAAAACATGCTAAAAGTGGGAAGATCATCACCAATTCAATTTTCCGGTCTTTCCTAATTACCCATTGCTGCCAATGTAGATGAGTTTAGGCAGGTTCATAGGATAGCGCATTATCAAAACAACTCTCTCTCATTTGACTACTGAACCTTTCGATACAACAAATCTAGCCTCTGCCATTTTTTCAGTTGAAAGCATTTGTTTCAAGGCTGAGATGATATTGGCTTGTCAAATATACGTGGTTTCTCTCCCTTCAACACCCATTTAGCATTGTATTAGGTAAAACTTCCTGAAAGGGCTTGAAACTTGGTATGAGGCTGATTCACTTAGTGTGAATTACAGTTAAGCATTATCATGAAGAAAACACAAGTGGTATGTTTATTTGCTTTCATACCGATCATGTAAATGGATGGCCAATGGCCTTAACCATGTTATAAGCATTCATCCTCTGTAAGATTGACATCTTATAGAAGAACTTTGGTTTAGGTTGATGAGCGTTTCCAAATTGAAGGCTTAATACAGTTTCTTATGACAGAACTTCCAAGGCTTTAGAAGACAATCAACAACATAAAATCGTTTCGACGCCTTTTCATCCTTGGCATAATTTATGTAGAAAATTTTTAAGTCATTGAGTTTTGAAGAAGGGATGTGAATTTCCAAATCTTATCATATAACTACCTTCAAAATCACATGTTGTATGGACAATCATCTTCCCTGAAGGAGTTTGCTACATTGCATTGACTTCGTACATTTGCAAGCTTCTGGAGGAAGGTTGGACTTCAACTTGACCCAAATGTTTTGTTAAAGACACACTCTTTTAACTATCTGCAGACTCACTTTTCTTGCATGCAAGGAGTAGAACAACAGGATTTAGTATAATGGGAAGTTATGTACAATTCACTCTTTAATTGCAGTTCAACAACTTGTTGGATTATGGCTAGATTAAATTGATATTGTTTAGGCAATTCTGGTGGTTTTGGCTCCAGTTTTGACCAAACAAGAGAATCTTGAAAATTAAAAAAATAAGAAAATATGACAAGTTCAGAAATTAATTATTATCTCCATGTCAAATATCAAGAAGTAAGTTCATTCAGGAGTTACATGGCATCTCTCAAATATGTACTGCATTACTAGCCTAGATTGTAGACCTCTTGATATTGTTGAAATAAGTACAAGTATTTATACGTGTGCAGTTTGACACCAGAAACTGTGGATGGCATGTTTCCTGAAAGTGCAGGCTGTGGCTTATAGGTGGTCTAGCCATAATAAGATCTACAAATGCACGTGAAAAGTTTTGAAATTTTAAATTTTCATGGGAATTGAGGGAAACCTGTTTCACACCGAAAATTCATCCAATCTGTTTCCAATTGAATCATAATTTTATTAAGATACCTTTTGTTCTATTGGTTTTATGAAAAATAAATACTCGATGATACATATCAGAATGATACACACCACCACACCAAAGGAAAATAAAAGAAAGAAAAGAAAGAGAAACTTATCTTGTTAAATCTTAAATTGATCCTTAACCATCATGCCACTGCTCTTGAATCACTCTGCTTGCAACAATGCTTGGGGAAGAGGCCAAAACTGGTCAAGTACTTTGATGCTTTTGGATTGTATTCTAGTTGTGATTGATCATAAAAGGCCAAAAACCACCTGTGTGAGCCACAACATGGTGCTTATTTTACTCAGGTATTTTGTGTTATATTATGACATTGATCAAGAATAAGGAGATAAATCTTCAATTGCTTAATGGACTTTTATGCACTAAGAGTTGAAGGAGACAGTTTTATCTTTTGCAAAGAAGAGATTCTGCAGAAGTGTTTGATTTTTGTGGAAGATGATCTTCACTGTGCTAGCCTAGGACGAAAGTGTGGATTTTAGGAGAGTATGAGTCCATTTTCTGTCTTCTATATATTAAGGTCTCCGATGTGAGGTGGAAATGTTAACATAGTGCTTAATCCGTGCCTACTGTTGTTAACCTTCAGAAGTTCATATTTGCCCAACTTTTATTTTTCAACCCATCAAAGGTTGCATTCTTATACTCTTAAGTGCCTCAACAAAAAAATTTAGAGTGCTGTGGTGTAGAGATGGGCATCAGACATGTCATTTCAGTGAAAACTTTTTGCATGTGAATCATTTTAGTTGTGAGCAATAAATGTTTGGTTATTGAGTACTAAGGTTTTGTAAGCAAAGCTAGTGAGTGAATTCAAGTTATCTAGACTGCTTGGACGGCGAAGAACTCAAGATTGTGGATTATGTAAATTTGTCTTAAGAGAGATGGATTCATTTAGCAGTAAGTGAATATTATAGATTAGAGTTCTGAATCCACAGTCATTTTTTCCTGGTGGTTTATGATGTTACTTTGTTTAGTACAATCTTTGGTAAATTTGGTTTTAACTTTGATTTATGTTTTTTTTAATTCTTTATTGATACAAGTTACTTCTTATTTGTGGATATGTAACGACATTTTGAATATTATATATCATAGGTACTTTAAACTTTATCCTTGCTTGTGTTATAAAATGGGAAACAAGGTCAAATGGAGCCAATGATCTTTTTTTGGGGCTGGTATAGAAGTGGTAGTTATTCGTCAACTTCGATGTTTATTAAGGGTTGTCTCTACTGCTTTATGTGGAGCTTGGGTGCTTGAAACAATGATTTGTATTCTTTTTTAAGTTATAGATTACAATCTTCTTTGAAGTGGATCTCTTGATCTCTATTATTCTGTACTCTGCTCAAAATTGTTTCTTTTATTATTTGTTGCAGTTTTTGGACATGAGCTCACTACAAGCAGCCTTGCCAGATCAACAGTTGCCTAATGCTTTCCTTGGAGGTTTGTCTCAAACATGGTTTCCTCAGAATTCAGTGCCAACATATGTTCCTTCCGTATCTCAAGGTAAGTTCCTTATGACTGATATTATTACCAGGCAAATCTCATGATGCTGTTGACGTCCCTTGATTTTTTGTCAAAATCTAGGAGGCCTAGCATTTATGGCGGGACATGTCCCAGGATCGCAGTTGCCGTAAGTTTCTTTCATCGACTGGTGGTCTCTGTTTTCTGATGTTTGTGTATGTACTAAATATATGGTGATATCATAGGAACATACCCGCACAAGGCTCCATATCATCTCTTGGGGGGAATCCCTTTGCATAGGCAAGCGAGGGATATCATTTACCATGGGCATTTTGATGGTGGCATTTGACTTTCCTCATTTTCAGCATTATCATTGGTTTATTCAAATCAGGTGCTTGCGATATTGTTCTTGTATTCATTATGCAATAGAACTATATCAGTTTGTGAGGTTGCAATGAGTGAATTTAGGATAACTTGGATACCCTGATGTAGTTACTATTTTTTGATGCTTACCAACTGCATTCTCTCTACTTGGGTGGACTTAGGTAATGCATGTCAACTTGAGAAGATGGGGCTTAGTTATATGCAGCTTTAGTCTCTGCACACAGCTAATGTAGCCTCAGTGCCAAAGCTGTGCCAGGATGGGTGGTTTGCATAGTCTTGTTACATGTTTTGTTGATGGTTAAAACAGTCATACTGGTTTTATCCTAAGAATTGCGTGCAGTTTTGCTAATTTCTTTTTCTTCAGAGCGTCAGTCGGTTGAGGCTATGGCACTATGGGTTAAGATTTAGTTCATGGAGTGGTCTATCTGCACCCACCATATTTTCTGCTACTAGTTCATGATGGCCTTATCCTAATTACTCATTAGTTGTACGTTAGTGTTCATGTTGAAGTTCAATCAAGATGAAGTTACTAATGTCATCATGTGACTGCTTTCTCTATGACCATTTGAATGTGATGCAAAATTTTTTGCAGCTTGAATTGATGTTATGTTTTCAAAGTTGCAAGATTTTGTCACGGCACCTGCTTACGTTTTGCTAGGAAGTTGGGCATCATCATATTTGCTTTTTTCATTTAAAAGCTATATATGAAAGGAACGTGGTTGGTGCGTAAAGTTGTTTATGTATTTCTTTTAAAGTTAGGTTATATGAGCATTTGCGGAATTGATGGTATGATGGCATGTTATGTCGCTCATGGACCTTCATGACATTTGAAATACTGAATAGGTCCGATTGATCGGATACCATTAAAAGCCGGTTTGTTTGTTTTTTTTTTTTTTTTATAGAATTGGGCTCAAATTCTGTTGGATTCGCAGATCGGACTGTTGATTTAAGTATGGCTCTATCAATCAAATCCCTCCCAGCTTGGGACGGAGAAATAACCTGTTTTTTTTTCTTTCGGCGGTCTAATGACTGGGATTGGGACTGGGACCTGTCTGGATTTGGACTGGGACATGAGATTGGTAGGCTGATAGCTTGATTCCGGTAGGATTTTTAATCCATTTCCATCGGAATATTTGAGCCGCCTCTCTCTCTCTCTCTCTCTCTTTTTGTGCCCCCTTTCTTTGGAAGCCTCCTGTTTTTTAGGATGCCTGTAGAACATGGGAATGCTGCTCTTTCTAGCAGTTATTATGGAAGCAGGATATTTGTTGCAGTTGTGCAGGGAGTGGATTAGCGTGTTCATGCGGTTGAGCCGGGGATGCGGTTTGTCGTGATTTGATGTGGATTACGTGCGATTTAGCATGCCACCTTGTGGCAAATATTGTGTATGCTGTCAACGAAAGTCGTGGTGGCAGAAGAGATGGTTGAGCTCTACGCATGTGTGACTACTGGTACATTGCATGCGGGATTTTTTTAACATTTCATCACAATGAATTACCCTGTTGCTGTGAAAGATTTGCCATAGTATGGAGTACCAAAAATTACAGCAGATATTGAAAGTTCGTGAAATATAGGAATTGTGACTTCTGAGAAAAGTGTTCGTAGACTCGTGTATAACTTTAATGAATATACAAAACAACAGTTGACCACCTCCTTCGAGGCTGAAAGCTCCGTTTCTTCTAGTCCAGCATGGTTAGAGGTGGGCACTGAGCTAGGCCGGCCATGGACGACCCGGCATGGCATGAATGGTACGGTCCATTCAGCACTGTAGGCCGTGCCACTTTTTTTGAGGCATTTAAAGTTCTGTTTCTTCTAGTCCAGCATGGTTAGAGGTGGGCACCGAACCGGGTAGCCTATGGCTTGGGTTGGCATGAATTGGATCGTGTCAGGCATGACATGTGCCAAGGTCTGGCATGGCTCGCGTGCCGGTCTATATAGGTGGTGTCATGGCACAGCCTATTTAGCACGTTATAATCTTTTTAAAATTTTTATTTTAAAAATAATTATTATAACATAAATTAAGTTGGTGGATAAATAAAAAAATATAAGATATTAAATTTTTTTTATAAAAATAAAAATTATCTTGTAATGGTGGAGAGTTTAGCGTGGATTTTTATCAGTTTATTAATATAAATTAAAATTATATAAAAGATGGAAGGGGGCTAGGTTTAACCTTTAGAATACAAAGAGAGAGAACTGATAAGAAAATAGAGGTGACTGACCTCAATAAATAAAAAATAAAAATATATAATTTTTAAAAATAAAAAATAAAAAATAAATATTACTAATTATTTATTATATTTGTGTCGTCCTCATCATTAGATTCAGTATCATGTCCTTCTTTATCCTGAAGTCTTGTCTTCACATCCAGCTAATTTTTCAAGCAGAGTAGCATCTTAACTGTCTTGCCCGTCATCTTGTTCCTTTTTTCATCCAAAATGTGTTGATCTGCACTGAAAGTTGATTCTGATGTTACTGTGGATATTGGCACAGCTAAAATATCACGTGTAATTACAGACATAATAGGGTATTGATTTTTTACATTCTTCCATCAGGTCAACACATCAAGATTTTTTATTTGATTTTCATCTAATGTAGAAGATATATCATTTCGTAAATAAAATTCTAATTCATTACTTAAAGATGAAGAAGATGCATGCGAATGTCTTCTATGTGTAAGAAATGAAAAAACAGATGATGAACGAGAGGTACTAGAAGTTGATTATGAAGATGATATGGACAGTCTAGATCTACGAAGCTTTTTATCATATAATGTAAAAATATCATGAAGTAGCTGAGTTACCTCAGCTTTAGATTTTTTAGAATCATGATTCATATATATACCAATTTCATCAAGTAAAATATGTACGCCACTTAATTTGATCCGTGGATCAAATACAGTAGCCAAGTTATGCATGTGACATACCATATTTCAATACTGATTTCATTTTCTTTTCATTTCATAAATAATAGGCATTAAAACATCATCAAATCTATATTGTGCAAATTGACCATAAATTATATATGCTTGTTGTAAAAATACATAAGAGGTTGAAAAATAAACATCAGAAAGAGTATTTATAGCATTATAAAAACTAACTAAAAAATCTTCTAAATTTTTTTTTTCCAAATCATTTTCAGTCAAAATAAATTCTAATCCATAATCATTTATATATGCATTTAATAAATTTTTATATGGATATGCATAATGAATCATCATATATATAGAGTTTCAATGGATAACTATATCAAGTTTAAATTTTATAAAATATTTACCGTGGTCTAAACATAATTGTTTAAATTCTTGCTATCGTACTCTTGAAGCATGAATAAAAGATACCGCATTTCTAATTTTTGTAATTATATCTTGAACCGTGCCCATTCCAGCTTGAACAGAAAGATTTAAAATATGACATGCACATCTAATATGAAATAATTTTTTATTAATAATGAGTCGAAAAGAATCTTTCAATAATTGGATAGCTACATTATTATTAGATGCATTATCAAATGTAATAGACATAATTTTGTTATTAATACTATATGCAGCTGTAGTTTGATAAATAACATTAGAAATTTGTTGTCCAGAATGAAGATAATCAAAAGAATGAAAAGCAAGAATATACTTATTTAATTGCCAATCATTATCTATGTAATGAGTAGTAACAAAAATAATATACATACTACCTATAGATGCAGTCCATATATCAGAAGTTAATAATACTTTTACATTTAAAATAGAAAGAGTACCAATTAAGTCATGCTTCATTGCTAAATAATTTGTCATAGCTATTCTTATAAATGTACGTCTACTGGTTCTTCTATAAGCGGGTTGTAAAGCTAATTGAACATATTCTTCAAAATTGAAAGATTCACATAAGCTAAAGGATAATTCATCTCTAACTATCCATTTTATAAGTATCTTTCTTTGATTTTTATGATTATAAGCAAAAGTTTCAACAAGAGCACCTTTTGTATATTAAGAGTGCTTTGAAAACGAGAATCACTTATCCTATGAGACTTTTGATGTCTTTTCAAATGGTCAGTTCCTCCAGTACTGGCACAACTATATAATTTGATACATTTTTTACATTTTGCCTTATAGACTCCATTTATCAAAACTCTATTGAAATAATTTCATACAGTGCTAGTTCTCTTACGGGAAGAGGATCCAATTTTTTCAGAAGGGGCTTCAGAGGGAGTAGGAAGAGTTTTTTCCTCCTCCGAAATAGGAAGAGAAATATCGGCATGCCCAGCGGTGCCAACTATACTCTTATCATCATAACTTGCCATATAAACTAAGTAAACATAAAAAAATAAAAATTAACTAGTAACCAACAAAAGAAAATTAAATTGTAGAGCTAAATAGGAAGAAGAGATGGAGCTGAGACTGAAGAATTGGAAAGTCGGGGGAGGGCCGGGCTGCCGGAGGTTGGATAGTCGGAGAGCTGGAGAGCCAGATTTGTGGAGTTGTCCTTGAATTACGACCTCCAAAAGAAAGATGCTTCCTCTTATATGATTCTTGAATTGTTAAACTATAATTGCTACGTACTAAATATTTAATGAAAGAGAGAAGAATTGCTAGAAGAGAGAATAAATAGAAGTAGGGAGATTAAAGTGAGAGAGAATTAGTTTGATGAATTGATGTGGTGAGAATGAAAGAGGAAGGCTATATTTATAGAAGTTTCAAATTTTTATTTTTTTAAAATACTCCTCAATCTAGTCATTCTTTGATCGTTAAAAATATTAAAATAATAAAAACAAAAAAATTAACTATTTTAATTTTTAAAAAATAAAATAATTTGATTTTACATGAGCCGGTCTGGCCCGTTTCAGGTTCGTCACGTGCTCGCACTTAATCTGCCAAATATGCCTCGCTCATTGGTGGCGCGTACGAACACACGGGCGCACCCAGTGCATGCACTAATTTTTCATATGGTAGGGCCTATTTTGGCAATCATCGAATTGCTGTCACTCTAGATCGATTCAAGTCTCGCACAACAAGACGTCAAGGCTCTCTGTTTTGAAGTCGAACCTCAGTAGTTTCCCAGGCAGCACCGGCAAGGTGTAGTTTACCGTCAATAAAATCGGTTTTTCTGTTGGAAGGACCAGGAGGCTGCAAGTGATCTTGATGGGCACTTGAGGCTTGAACTAGCTCCCCCTCTTTGACAAGTCGACCTTGGAGGCCAAGTGGGACATAATAGACATGGAGATGAGGACTAGCTTGAACTATGAAGTGCAAAAGGATTTGATGGTGATGACGGCGGTGATGGGAGAGGGGAGAAAGAAGAATAGGTGTTAGCAGGTGGTGACATTGTGCAGGACGTAGAGGTCGTGGTGGGAGAAGGTGATGTAGAATAGGAGGTTGTGGCAGCTTTCAAGAATGTCGACATTGGGGTGGTCGGAGATGGCGGCAAGGAGGGAGTGGATGACAACCATGGGTGGCGGGGAAGTAGAGGTTGTTGTCGGATAAATTGTAATATTTAAATAAAATCGAGAAGAAAAGGAGAAGAATGGTCAACGGATGTATCATATTGTCTCTTTTAAGAAATAAATAAATAAGAAGGGGAGAAAGGAATGGGCCAATGAATGTTTACGGTTGCTTTTTAAAAAATAATTTTTTTCAAAATATCTCCATATGATAGCCTTTAATTTAAAATTAGAGTCTCATAACCTTAAAGAGATGATTTTACAAGTATTTATGGATTAAAAGTCACATACTAAATAGTCACAAATGTAGGGAAATATGCCTTTGACTCTGTAAATATAGAGCCTTGTGACTAGAAACAGCAATCTTCCCCTTCCATCTTAAAATCTTTATTTTTTCCTCTAACCTTTAAATGGTTTTCTGGAGAGTTCTTGGGAATCTCTTCAAAATTGCTATATGTAGAATTCCTTAAGACTTTGTTGTATTTTGGGAGTGATTTGTCACGAACCATTAGCAAATCATTTGAGTGGGGGCAAATATCACCTTAAATATCACTTAAATCACTTGAATGGGGGCAAATATCACCTTAAATATCACTTAAATATCACCTTCCATCTTAAATATAGTGGGTAATATTTTTTTGATAAAATTTTCACTTATTATGAAGAACATAATATTGTACATAAAAAATCAGCACCATATATACCTCAACAAAATGGTTTGGTTGAATGAAAAAATAGAACTTTGGTTGTTATGGTTAATGTAATGGTTTTATATGCTAAAGTACCTCTAAATTTGTGGGGTGAATCACTGCTTACTGCATGCTATGTTCATAATAGAATTTCATTTAGAAAAATGCAAATTTTATCTTATGAATTATGGAAGAAAAGAAAATCAAATCTAAACCAAATCTGGGCTATCTTTGGGGGTATTTGACCTTCTATAAAGGTTCTAATCCAAAGAAAACTAAATTAGTGCTAAGAGAAATAAAAAAATATAATGGTGGGATATGCTTAAAATTTAAAAGCTTATAGATTATTAGACTTGGAGTCTAATATTATAGTAGAAACAAGAGATGTAGAATTTATTGAATTCCGACTTTGTGCCCGAGCTTATTCCTATAATTGAGAATCTATAAACCCCACAATCTGGTTTAACTCCTAGCATATCAAATAATGAGAGTAATAAGAAGGAAAATAATGCTTTCTCTTAACTTAGGAGAAGTAAAAGAGATAAGTGTTGGAATCTGGTGCCTCAAGATTCAGTCCACAATAAACCAAGAACGAGATTCAGGAGTTATGAAAAAGATTGGCCAATATATAGTCAGATTGGTTTGGATACGCAGCCGAGCTGGCTCGAGGTGAGATCGAGCCAGCTCAAGGCGAATTCGAGCCAGCTCTCTTAGGAAGGCAGAAAGTAGTGCTCAGGACAGATGCACTCGAGTCGGCCTGACTGTAGATCGAGCTGGCTCAATGGAAGCGAACAGCGAGGATGCGCCCAGTACAGACAAGCACGCATGGGCATGCATGTTGAAGCTTTCCATGGGGTTTATGGAGTTGTTGTGCTATCCAACGGCTAGGAGAGCATGCAGGAGCTGACTAGATGGCTATTAGAATAATTAGGATTTATAAGAAGGCCTCCCAATCTAAGGAATAGAGAGTCTCGAAAAAACCTCTCATACGGTATAGATATAAGGTAGGGAGCGCTGGAGTGCTGCAGTAGCGCCTTCTTGGAGGCACGGGGGCTAAGAAAGGCTCGATGGTGCAGCAGTCGAGGAGGATATCTCAGTAGAGAGTGCAAGGAGCTTCTCAGAAAGATCAAGAGTAGGTCTTAGGGAGAGCCAGGGGTCTCAGGATATGCCAAGAGCATCAAGAAAGTCAGGAGTATCTTGAAACAATGGGTTGCCTAGAGACAAAGGATGGGGCTTGATGTAGAGGCTGAGAGGATCACAGTGTCTAGGGATGTCGAGGATCCTGGATTGGTAGATTTGTGAGGAGAATCTTCTTGGAATTTCTATGAGAGCATTATATGGGTGAATGCTTTTGAATTCAGAGAGAGAGAGTTGATGAGTTGAGATTGTATCTCCTCTATCATTCTTTCTCAGTAGTGAAGCATTGCATGTCCCATGGATGTAGGCACTTAGGTTGAACCACGTATATGGTTGTATTCGTTTATCTTCTTCTACTTTCCATAGCAATAGGTGATACCATATCTCCTATAGGTGATCTTGGATGAGTGTTTTGTGTTTCACAGTTGACGGATCAATCCTAACAGTGGTATTAGAGCCAGGAGGAGTCAGGTTGTTCCAAGAGTTGCTGTGGTGGTGATCAAGTTAGAAGAAGATGTTGAAAATTGTGTCCTAAAGTCAATCATCAATCTGTTAATGATTGAGATATTATAATTAATTTATTAATTAATAAAAAATATTTTGGCATCTTTTTTCATCATAAATTTACATCTTCTAATGAACTCCATTATTGTGATGAAGTTCTTAGGACTATTTAGTTTTGATAAAGAGAGAATTTATCGATTAGTCCTTAAATTTATTCATGACCAAATGATAGACTGTTAATTAGGACGACAGCGTCTATCGAGCATAGGTCACTATATGCCATATAGGTTGGTTGTCCTCTTAACCAAGATGTGTGGAGACACTGGTATAGCATATAGGTGAGATGTGAAGGAAAATTCTGATTTTCTAGATCAGGTTCGTTCAGATTTGATCAGATCAAGAGATATATTTTAATTTTTTTTTCTTTAATCTGGATCAGATCTGGGATGTTTCATATCTGATTCTTATTAATTTAATAATTAAAATAAAATTAGATAAATTAAATTAAATTTAATTTATCTTGAAGTGGGTAATCCTATTACCTGATGATGATCCTGTGGGCAGCGGAAGGTTCTGGATCTAGCCACACAAGTGTCTGGCCTCTATCGATATTCACTCAAACTGGATCTGAAGATCCTCTTCTTCTCTATCACATCTCCAAAAATTAAATCTGGATCTGATCTAGAGGATCTTCAAAACTCCTTTTGAAGATCAGCAGTTATCCTTTGCAGCAGCACAGCCTTCTAGCTTTCAGTCATCTTTCTCTCATCTGGATTGCACCAACCAAGGTCCAAAATACTTTTGGACATGGAGAGGAGAGGGAGAAGGTGGGTTTGGCATGGAGGAAGAGGGGAGAGGCAGCCTTGGGGCGTGGGATTTCAATTTCCAATCTTATTTGAGTTGGGCGTAGGGTCTTATTTATAGACTGTCTGTGATCTAACTCCTATTCTTCCCAACCAATCACAACTCTTTGTGAAATCAGATCTAAATCTGATTGGTGGGAATAGAGTTCCTTGGATTCCTCCTTAGAGGGTGCCTAAGACCAGTCAAAGTTGATTCTTAGGAGAACTCTAATCAAAATCCAAAAAGAAGATGGAGTCCCTATCCAACAGGGACTCCTGGGCGCCTCCAACTTGGGCACATGCCAAGGGTGGCGTGCGCCCTCCTCCTTGCCAGGTTCTGACAGGGGACAGACCCCCACCAGTTCTTCAATAGGTGCATGACACGTGGATAGAAGTCAAAGTATCAATGGTCAACGTTTGACCAGTCAAAGGTCAACGTTTGATCAGTCAAAGTTCAACTTTTGATCAAAGTCAAAGGACGAAAAATGGCAGATGACCAAAAATGGTAGGTAATATCTTACAAAATAAGATAATCTTTTTTGATTTGGACAAGCTCCAGTCAGACAAAGTGAAGGCCTCTAAATGAGCATAAACTTCTTTGGCTCAGTCATGACAACTATTTATGATAGTAAAAGAAGAACGTTAGGTTTAATCGAGTGCTAGCATGATTTTCTTGAACCTAATTGAATCTCATTCAGATTAATTGAACTGAATCAGTTCAATTGATGATCATCAGATTCAAATCTTTATTTGTGTGATCCAATTAGGTTCAGTTCTGTATGGTAATGGGATATGTCATGATCTCTATCATCGAAACTCCTTTTGATGGATCAGAACTCTTCTGATTTGAACAGCTAGAATGATCGATCATCTAAATCATTCTAATTGCTCCCAAAATCAACCAGTGACACCTAGCAGTACATGGTGGCAATCCATCAGAGCTGAATGCGAATCTCTTGGTGCAGCTACCTATGTGATTAAGTTCTTTTATCTTGAGCTCCGATCAGATTAGGGTTAAGGTGAACTCGTCAAACCCTAGTCTTTGTCATATGATGTAATCATTCGATTTCAAGTCCAATGTAAAAATCTAAATAGAAACTCTTTCTATTGTTTCACTCTACCATGGCCATGGACTTCGGAACTTGATTCTCATGATCATCATAGGGCTACTCCTCTACCACCGAGGTAGATAGATTCCATCTTGATGCTATCCAGTTCCTACAATGAACATGCTATAGCCAACATACACCTCATAGTTCCGAATGGCTAGGAGATCGAGTAATGGTGTAGTCAAATTATAACACCCTCAAGATGAACTACCGATGCATCTTAGGTCAAAGAACCAGACACACTACTGCAGCATCGAGTCAGTCATTGACGAGAAGGTAGACTCCCTAATGACTACTCGAAATGGTCACTCTCAGTGCTCTTGTTCTCTAACGAGTATCTATACTCTCGCTCCGGTGTCTCCACACCGTAGATTCAAGACTCATCTACTAAAGAAAAGCGATTGTACACCAATCTTCCGAATAAATCACCATCCTTATGATGATCCTATGGTCGAGAGCATTTTATGAGTTAATAATGATTATTCATGTCTTAAATTTTCAACTCTTGAAAATATGAATTATCATTACCATTAACCCAAAGGATGTATCACAGACACTAAATACACATATGTGATAGAAAATAATCCATTTTATTGATATTAGTCAAAATTATAATTTTACCCCTAGAAGTGTATTACAAGTGTCAGCCAATTTTGGCTTCTAGGGCACACATATCTAACAGTCTCCCACTTATCCTAAAGCCAATTGGCTACAAGTCTAAGTCCCATCTTCTCAAGGTGGGCTTCGATCTTCTGCTGGCCCAATGGCTTTGTAAGTGGGTCTGCCACATTATCTGTGGAGTTGACTCTCTTGACCTCGACATAATCCTTCTCGAGGTAATCGTGGATGAGGTGGTATCACCGCTCAATGTGCTTGAATTTTTGGTGAGACCTCAGCTTCTTAGCAAGGGCTATGGCGCCATTGTTGTTGCAGTATAGAGGAATGGCATCTGATGGCATTACTCTAATTTCTGTAGCAAACTTCTTATACCAGAATGCTTCCTTCGCAGCCTCTAATGCAGCGATATATTCTGCTTTCATGATGAAATCTGCTACCACAGTTTGCTTAAAACTCTTCCAGCTGACAGCACCACCATTGCACACAAACAAACTCTCAGATGTCGACTTTCGATCATCTATATCGGACATGAAATCCGAGTCTGTGTATCCCTGGACTTGGAGTTCTCCATTACCAAAGACCAACATCATATCCTTAGTTCTTCTCAAGTACTTAAGGATACATTTCACAGAAGTCCAGTGTTCTTCATCTGGATTTGACTGATATTTGCTTGTGACACTCACAGCATGGGCTATATCAGGTCGTGTACATAGCATGGCATACATGAGGCTCCCTATTGCAGAAGCATAAGGGATCTTGCTCATGCATTCTATTTCCTCAGATGTGCTAGGGCACATCTTCTTGGAAAGATGAATACCATGTCTGAAGGATATTAATTTCCTCTTAGAGTTTTCCATACTAAACCTCTTTAGTACTTCCTCTATGTACATCTTCTGTGAAAGTCCTAGCATCCTATTCGGTCTATCCCTATAGACCTTAATTCCTAGAATAAAGGATGCTTCACCTAGGTCTTTCATGGAGAATTTTTTGGACAACCATAATTTGACTATTGTCATCATGGGAATATCATTCCCAATAAGGAGGATGTCATCCATGTACAATACGAGGAAGACAACAGCGCTCCCACTGACCTTTTTGAAGACACACGATTTCTCTTCATTTTTGATGAAACCAAACATTTTGATCACATCATTGAAATGAGTGTTCTAGCTCTGAGATGCTTGCTTAAGTCCATATATGGACCTTTGCAGCTTGCAAACCTTATGATCAGTATCACTGGATGTGAAACCTAGCGGCTGTTCCATATAGATATTTTCCTCAAGATATCCATTTAAGAATACCATTTTTACGTCCATTTGCCATATTTCATAATCGAAATAGGCTGCAACGGCAAGCAATGTGCGGATGGATTTTAGCATAGCCACTGAGGAAAAAGGTATCCTGATAGTCAATGCCTTCGCATTGACTATAACCTTTTGCCACTAGTCTAGCCTTGAATGTCTCCACATTCCCATCTGCACCAATCTTTCTCTTGAAGATTCATTTACACCCAATAGGTACTATACCTTCTGGTGGATCTACCAAGGTCCAGACTTGGTTTGAGTGCATCGAGTCAATTTCTGACTGCATTGCCTCTAGCCATTTCTCGGAGTCGATATCTGATATCGCCTCATTGTAGGTTTTGGGATCATCACCATGAGCACCATTACCTACAAGAAATATTTTCTCTACTTTCTCTAAAATAATACCTAAGTATCTTTCAAAAGGATGGAAAACTCTTTCCGATCTACGAGGTGGAGGAGGTAGTGTTCTTATTGGCTCAACCTGATTTGGTTCCAATTGGTCCTTAGCTCATTGTACTTGTGAGACTTTCTCATCAAGCTTGAATCTACTTTCCAATGCCGCTATCTTGAATAAACTATTTTTCAAGAAAGATGGCATGTCGACTCACAATCACATTGTGGTCTTCTGGAATGTAGAAATAGTATCCTAATGACTCTTTAGGATATCCTATGAATCGAGCTCTAAAGGACCTAAACTCTAACTTGTCCGCTTGTTGTCTTTTGACATGAGTCGGACAACCCCAAATTCTAAGATGACTCAGACTTGGTTTTTTACCATGCCATATCTCATACGGTGTGGTAGGAACGGTCTTAGAGAAAACTCTATTCAGTAGATAAATAGAAGTTAACAATGAATATCCCCAAAGAAAATCAGGAAGGTCTGTAAAGCTCATCATGGATCAAACCATATCCAATAGAGTCCGATTTTTCCATTTTGAAACTTCGTTGAGTTGAGGTATTTCTGGTGGAGTCCATTGAAAGACTATGCCATTATCCTTGAGATAGTCTAGGAATTCTCAGCTAAGGTATTCACCTCCTCGATCTGATCGAAGAATCTTAATGGGTTTTCCAATTTATTTTTCTACTTCATGTCTGAATTCTTTGAACTTTTTAAAAGCTTTAGATTTATGTCTCATAAGATACACATACCCATACCTAGACAAACCATCGATAAAGATAATGAAGTAGATAAAATTGCCTTTAGCCGGCATAGAAAATGGGCCGCACACATCAGTATGTACTAGGGCAAGGAGATCTGTGGCCCTCTCCCCATGTCCAACAAAAGGGAGTTTAGTCATTTTGCCTTGAAGACAAGATTCATAAGTTGGATATGACTTGGAAGTCAATGGACTCAATAGCCCATTTTTCTCTAATTTATTGATCCTATCTTCTGCTATATGACCTAATCTTAGGTGCCATAGATATCTATCGTTTGGACTATCCCTAGGTCGTTTGGCATTCACGTTTTGCTCGAATAACGAGCATACCTCCAGAAGGACTTTCCTTTTTATTCTTCAGGGTGGCCAGGTAAGTAGGGCAGTTTCGCTTTCAATGGCCATCGCTGTTGTAATGAAAATACTTTTCTTTGGCAGCGGCTTTCATCTTCGGCTCTGCCTTCTTCTTCTTTGCTCCTTCCACCTTCTGCTTTTTCACAGACTTTTTTTTCTTTCCATAAGATTTTCTTTTGGAAGAAGTTCGTTCCATAGCAAGAACTAAGCCTTTAGAACCTTTCATAGAAAGCTCAGCGATGACCAGCATATTCATTAATTTGGCCAAGGAATTTTAAAGTTTATGCATGTGGTAATTCATGATGAATTGCCCATATGCATTAGTCAAGGATTTCAGAATAACATCGTTCTGCAGATCCAAGTCTAACTTCACACCGAGCTACTCAAGCTCTTTCATGTCCTTGATCATCATCAAACAGTGATCTTGGACTGACTGTCCATTATGCATCTTAGCCTTAAAAAGTTATTTCGTGACTTGATACTTGGCTGTGTGACTCTGTTCACCAAACATCTTCTATAGGTGAGCCAACATTTGGTGAGCAGTCCCGATATCTTCATGTTGGTGCTGGAGCTCATCAGACATCGAGTCCAACATGTAATACTGGCCTTATTATCTTCGTCTATCTATTTTTTTAGAGACGCTTTCTATTCAGTGGATGGATGGGCTGGTAAGGTGGGAGGATCCTGGTCCAATACATGGATTAACTTCTCAGAACCCAAAACGATTTTGTAGTTTCTAAGCCAATCTTTATAATTGGATCCTATCAGTCTGTGTGTGTCTAGGATACGTGCCAATGGATTGGACGCAGATATTTTTCTATAGAGAGTCAAAGATTCTAGTTAGATACTGTAATTATGACTTGACCAATTTATTTAAAAATTTTATTTTTAAATAAATTAGCTTTCACTATTTTCTCGAATCCCTACACTCCCTCTATAGAGATGCAAAAATCTCCATGATTAATGATTTCTAGTGGGTGGTGTGGTCTCACCAACTGACTCATCACCTCACCTAACAATTATTGGTGATGGGTTAGCCAATGAGTGAACAACTCTTGTTCAATGATTCTCTAATCATGGTGCACCCAAACTTGATCTCTAATTCATGAATCTCACCATATCCTAATATTGATCCACTTCTTAGTTAAGTCAGACCCACCATTTGTATAGACTGGATTCCTAATTGAGTCTCTTACCGTATCTAGAATATTGAGCCCAACTCATCCTCCAGCCCATAGCATCCAATGCCTAATAGACATGGTTGCATCTTTTCGGTGCAACTGAGCCACTGTATCCTACCGAGAGCAATCAATCCTGGGAAGGACCCGCATATCTACAATGGTGGAAGACCTCAGACTTAATCTTTTCTTAGGAAGAATTGATTTAGGTCTCATTAAACTAGACTTATCATAGTCATAACAATTATGACTAACCTAGTGGCATGGGTTAGCTCGGATTATTGACCACCTCAGATCAGAACTATGTCAATAGATATGGCCAGGTAAGTGAGATCGATGGAAGGAATATGCCATTAACTCATACAAGAATGCATTCAGGTCGAGTAGCTTCCAATTAAAAATTAGTCGATCGTATGTGCCAAACTTACCTTAGACACTAAATTATTGAGTCAGAACCAATTGGGTTAGCCTACAATCCAGACTCTAACCTCTGAGCCTAATTAGGTCTTGCTTGATCGTGACTCGATCTTGACCCAGACTTAATCCTATTAGGCTGGTCAATTTAAGCATTGTTGATCCTCTCTAACCAACTTTTGATTCGGTTTGATCAATCGCTTAGACCTAATTGAGCTACCCAAGCACGAACCCAGTATTATGAATATATCTTAGATCTGAAATTCTCAATTTTAGATCTAATTAATATTTCATAATCTTAATTTTTAATTAAGTAGGGTTCATAAACAAAATATGCACAATAAATCCTAGGGTTTCAGGATCTAGGGTTTTGCAGAAAGTAAGTTTTGGGTTTTTGATTAAGGACGAACACGCAGCATCTCTACATGTCATAAGAACACCCCATCAGATGGGAGGAGAGGGCTTTTAAATCCTTCTTCATTCTTATGACCAGATGGCCAAGAGGAATGCCTTAATCAGGAACATACAATACTGCAAAATAGTTGTAGATCTATATCATATATCTCATATACAAATTAGATCTAATCATGACATATTTTGCATATATCTCATGTATCGAATCATGCATATTTTTAGATCTAAATTATCTTATAATAATCTAAAAAATTAGATTTAAATTGATCTAATCAAAATAAATTTTAATCTAGATAATTATGTAGAACTATTCTACAACTAGTCTAGACATGCATCAATCATATCTCATATGATGTTTAAAATTAAATAATTTTTATTTACTATTTTTTAGATGTTATTATAACCATTATAATATCAAAAAATAGTAAATAAATTAATCTAAAATATAATTTAATCAAATTAAATTGAAAATATGCAAGACTATTCTATAGAACTATTCTATTTTAGAATTAGTCATGCATATTTTCTAATCTTAGATCCACATCATTTAATTTTAATTTTTTTTGATTTCAGATCTGATCACATCTCATGTGATATTTGAAATTACTTATTTTCTAATTAAAATAAATTTAAAAATAGATCTAAATACTTTTAGAATCTTGGATCTGATACCAGTTGAAGGAAAATCCTAATTTCCCAGATCAGGTTTATTCAGATCTGATCAGATCAAGAGATATATTTTAAATTTTTTTTTTTAATCTAGATTAGATCTGAGATATTTTAGATTTAATTTTTATTAATTAATAATTAAAATAAAATTAAATAAATTAAATTAAATTTAATTTATCTTGAAGTGGGTAATCCTATTATCCGATGATGATCCTATGGGCAGTGGAAGGTTCTAGATCTAGCCACGTAAGTGTCTATTCTCTATCGGTATCCACTCGGGCTGGATCTAGAACTAGTCATAATAGAAGTCCAATTGGTTTATTGGATAAGCCAAGTGCAAGGAAGAACTAGTCATAGTCTAACTAAAACTCGGATTAACCCAATTTTTTAATTTAATTAAAAAATAAATTAAAATTAAATTTAATTTAATTAAGTTCTTAAATGGGTTAGGGTCTTATTTAATTGGATTGGTTTAATCTTGATTTTATTTGGTTAAAAGATCTTGTTTGACCAAGTCAAAATAGAAGTCCTAGTGTGACTAGGACTCCCTATCTCCTTATGCCACCTTGGTCCCAATGCCCTCCATACCTATTTTTTAGATATTTTTCATGAAAAATCCCTTTCTTCCTAATTTTCATGCCCTCTCTCTCCCTCCAAGTCATATTTGAAAGTTAGGTGGAAGACCAAGTCAAAGGAGAAATTGGTTTTGCTTAGGATTCTATGAGATAGAATTCTTATTGATCAAAACATCTTCCCTTGAGTGCCGCCCCCTCTTTTAATTAATTCTTCTCTTATTCCATGAAAATAATCTTTTTTTTTTTTGCACCCTCCCTTGCTGGTCCACGCCAATAATTGTGGAGGAGGTGCCCAAGAGTTGGACGCCCCAATAACTTTCCATGTTTGGATATTCCTAGTCTAGAAATTTGACCTAACTTAGACTCTTTTTTTTTTCCTATTTATTGATTGAATTTTGTTCTAATTTTTTTATGAAATATAGAGCTTTGGGAGATATTTGGGATGTGCAAAAATTAAAGGAAGAGGGTCCTTGGGCGTGGGGGTTCCATAGGCACCAGACTAGGTGTCTAGATGAGAGAAAAGAGAAGAAGAAGAGGATCTTCTTCCAGGGCTATTTTATTTTCAATCTTTCCTCCTTTTTTTTGAGTTTTTTTTGAGAGAATATCAGACCAACAAACTCTCATCTTTCTTTTCATATTTTGAAGAGTCCAAATTTTGAATAAAGGGGCATTGGATCGACCATCGAAGAAGGATCGGCATAGTACTAGCATGCTGTGCTGATTTCCTGCATCAGACTTTAGATCAGAGATCGTAGGCTTATTTGGATGACTTCTAGAGGTTAGACGTATGTGCGGCTTGTGACTTCATCCTCAAGCTTGGATCAGCAAGTTAGAACATCTAACTTGCTCAGGTAATAAATATGATCTATAAACTTCATACCTGCATTTGATGTAGTGTAGATCTAGGTTGATTTGATCAACCTTTTTCTTTCTTATTTGATTTTAATTTTTGATTTAATATCATGCCTTAATCATATAATAGATCTGAGATCTAGATATTTACATGATTATTTAAATAAATTTTAGATTTATTTAAGACTTTCGCTATAAGATCTTGAAAGAATTTTAAGATCTATCTTTGAAATTCTAGATCTGGTTCCTTCAGAAGGGCACAATCAAAGTGGATGCTCTCATATGCAAGAAGAAGTTAGATGGAGCTCAGTGTGAGGTAGAGCTCCAGATGGAGATGGATCGGGTACGAGACTCAGTTTGAGATCGAGAGGCCTAGCTCGACTTTCATATTTGCTGATCCATGAGCAGCAGGTGGTAGCCCTAGGACATGGAGGTGGTATTATATAGAAAGCTCTCAAATTTAAGATGGAGCCAAATATTGAGTCGAGGTGGAGAATGTTGGAATCTGGTGCCTCGAGATTCGATCCATGATAAGCCAAGAATGAGATTCAAGATCCATAAGAAAGATCAACCAACATATAGTCAGGCTAGCTTAGATATGCAGTCGAACTGGCATGGGATGAGATCGTGTCAGCTCGAGATGGATTCAAGCCATCTCTCTCAGGAAGGTAGAAAGCAGTGCTCAGGTCAGACGCAGTCGAGCGGACCTGACTATGGACTGAGCCAACTTGATGGGGATGCGCCCAGTGCAAGCAAGCATGCACGGGCATGCATGTTGTAGCTTTTTCATGGGGTCTATGGATCTGTTGTGCTATCCAATGGTTAGAAGAGCATGCAGGAGCTGATCGGATGGCTATTGAAATAATTAGGATTTATAAGAAAGCCTCCCAACCTAAGGAATAGAGAGAGTCTCGAAAAAATCTCTCAGGCGGCGTAGAGACAAGGCAGAAAGTGCAGAAGTGCTATAGTAGTATTTTTCTAGAGGCATGAAGACTGAGAGAGGCTTGATGGTGTCGCAGTCGAGGAGGGTATCTCAGCAGAGAGTGCTATCGACTTCTCAGAAAGATCAGGACCAGGTCTCAGAAAGAGTCAGGGGTTAGGATGCGCCAAGAGCATCAAGAAAGTCAAGAGTATCCTGAAATGGTAGGGTTGCCTAGGGACAAAGGCTGGGGCTTGATGTAGAGGCTGAAAGGATCATAGAGTATCTAGGAATATCGAGAACTCTGAACTGGTAGATCTATGAGGAGGATCTTCTTGGGATTTCTATGAGAGCATT
>QRFJ01002835.1:15000-65000 GCA_006176705.1 Cocos nucifera | reverse complement strand
AAAATTTAATATTACAATCTAGTGGAGGAATGCTAGATAGATTGTAATATTTAAATAAAATTAGGAAGAAAAGGAGAGTAACAATCAATGAATATGTCCTATTGTCTCCTCTAAGAAATAAATAAGTAAAGGGAGGGGCCAACGGATTACAATTGTTTTGTGGAAAAAAATTATTTTCTAGATATCTTCATTGGATAGACTTTAATTTAAAATAAGTCTTGTGATCTTGGAGAGATGCTTTTGCACTATTTCATTATTATAAGACAACTATTAATATTTGACTTTAGTTTAAACTAAAAATTAGAAGATAAAGAGACATATTTATGATCAAGAAGTCATGCATCTATAGATTGAAAGATCACATATTTACGAATTAAAAGTCACATATTAAAAAGTTATAAATATAGGAAAAGGTGCCTTTGCATCTATCTTCTCCTTTCATCTTAAAACTTTTATTCTTTGCTCTAGCCTCTAAACAATTTCTTAGAGAGTTCTTGGGAATCTTTTCAAACTTATTATCTACAAAATTCTTTAAGGCTTTATTGTATCCTAGAGGTAATTTGCCACCAATCCATTAGCAAACTCATTCAAGTAGGGGCAAATATCATCTTAAAGATAGAAATTTATGCAAGGCATACTAAAGATAATGCTAACATAGTAGAGTTTGATTTCAAGTATACTGTTAGACCTTTATTGAGTTTCAATATCCATGATGTTGAGTATTAGAGCTTTGTCGAAACAAAACTACAATCATGAATAATAATGCCACAAACTTCTTTTCCCTCTTCGAGCAATTAAATGGGATATCGTAAAGCAACAATAATCTCTACGATCTACTCTAGCAATTAATAAAAAAAAATAATTAAGCAATCCACAAAAGAGACACCACAATTTTAATGTGAAAATTCTTTCAATGTAAGAAAAAATAATTAAGCAATCCACAAAAGAGACACCACAATTTTAATATAAAAATTCTTTCAATGTAAATCTTCCACTAGTTAGAATAATAGAATTACTATAGGTCTTCCCTAGATCAATTAGAGGCTATATAAATATATCATCAAGAATAAATCTTGGCCTCTACAATAAAATAAACAATCACCAGCAATAAAGCAGATTTCAATAATAATAGAAATAGAGGATAGATCTCACCATATATGGATACTTGAAATAATCAATGGACAAGGCTTTTTAAAAATCGAAACCATTCAACTTGTTGCTCTTAATGCCAGAAAGAATATACTGAATTTTCATCAAAATTGGTATAAGATTAGTCATTCGATCGTTCAACAAAGTAGTATCTTTTTTCTGAATCTTCTTCTATTCCCTATTGCTGCCACTTCTATTTTCCACTGTCAGCTTTTGTTTTCTATGCTGCAAGAGTCTTATTGCACCAAGAAATTTTTTGGGCCACATTCTTTTTTTTTTTTTAATTTTATAGTATGTGTGGGTCCCATATGAGGAAGGACCATACAACAAATCTTCCCCTCTTGACTCATATAAGGATTCCACCAAGCTCGCTTTTTCTCCACAAGCAATCAACTTTTTAATGGATAAGATTTTAGTCATCATATCTGATCCATTATCATTGGTATGGATTTTCTCAAGATAGAAACTTCATCTCCAAAGCATCATGAATTTAATGATATCTCACATCAACATGCTTAGATTTTTAAATAAAATATTGAGTTTTTTGAAAGATGGATAACATTTTAACTATCATAATAAAGTATATATTTCTCTTGTTCTAGGCCCAACTCTTGTTGGAAATTTTTTATCTATAAAAGTTCTTTACAAGCTTCTATAACTATAATATACTCAGTCTCTATAGTAGACAAAGCAATACATTTTTATAATTTATTTTGCCATGACACTACCACCCCTAAAAAAGTCAACAAGTATCTCAATGTAGACTTTCTAGAATCTATATCACGTCATATCTGCATCTATGTACCCATCCAACATAGGTTTGCCTTTACCAAAGCACAAATAGACTGTAGAAGTGCCTCTACAATGCCTAATGATTCTTTTAATAGCTGTGTAATGTTTCTTATTATATTAGAGAGAAACTGACTTACAACACTAACTGTATGAGTAATATCTAACCTTATGTAAATTATGGCGTATATCAAACTACTAATTACAAATATATAAGGAATCCACTTCATTTCTTCTTTATCTTTCTTACTTGTAGGATATTGGTTGGAACTTAATTTAAAGTAACCTAGAGTGGAGAGGAAACTGATTTGGATTTGCTCATGTTGAACCTTTCTAGTATCTTTTTGATATATCTCTCTTGAGATAATCAAAGTTTTCTACTCTTCTTGTTATGAGCAATCCTCATGCCAAGGATTTGTTTAGCCAGCCTCAAGTCCTTCATGGCTAAGGACTTGCTCAACTATTTTTTCAAGCTTTCAATCTTTTTGGCATCATGGCCAAGAATTAGCATATCATTCACATAAAGCAAGAGAATAATGAAATCTCCATCAGAAAATCTATTTATAAATATATTATGATCAGAAGTAGTTTTGCTATACCCATGGTCTATTATGAAGAAATCAAACTTTTTACATCACTACCGATGTGCCTGCTTGAGTCCATATGAGCTTTTCTTTAATCCGCATATAAGATGCTTTTTGTATTTAATTATAAATTTCTTTGACTGCTCTATGTTGGTGCAGAAAATGGTGTTGACGCCAGAGTTCACTGAAGCTGGTGAAGACGAGGCCGTCGATGAGACCGGTAAGAAGAAGTCCAAATCAGAGGTGGGTGGCTCTGGCAGGACCCTCCGATGGTTAAATTAGCTTTTTAGCCAATAAAAATAGAGTACTCAGGAGAATGTAAGTGAAGATGAGAGCTTAGAGAAAAAAATATATCTGGAGGGTCCTTTATATAGATGAAGCCTATAATAAAACGAAAGTAATAGCCATAATAGAATGTCAATAGGCCATTCGGACCATGTGGAGTTTGTATGGAGAGTGAGCTATCATTTATCATGACTTGTAGTTGGTTGGATTCTATTTATTGGAGTTCAAATACGATTTCTGCATATATTAGCAAATTGCACATGCTGGGATGAAGAACATGAAGTTAGGCAAGCCAAACTTGGAGATCGGCTTTCGAGTGGTAGGTGGTGAACTTGTAATTGGTTAAAATTCGTTGGTGCTATCTGTGATAGCTTTGAGGAGTTCGGTCATCTTCGAGTTTGACTGGAACTTAAAATGAATGAACTTCTTCCTAGTGCCATTCAATTTGCTTTTAGAAGCTCTACTGCCTTCAAGATTGGCCTGAAGCTCGAGTCAAATGAGTGCTGTGATTCATTGTCTGTAGAGTAGTTACCATTCTGGATTGAAAATCAGATTTGTGCTGATGACGAAATTTTTTCACTATTCAAACTCGTCCGATCGATATACATGATACAAGCTGGTTAGATCTATAATTATCAAAAAGGGATTAAGAAATTCGGCCACCCTTGAGTTTTACCGCCATCTGTAAAGTAGAGCAAAAGAATTCGATAGGGATAGAATCTAACTGAAGAGAAATTTGCTGGATGGGGTTCTTATCATAAGGTTAATAAGATATGCTATCTGCTACCAAAAAATTTAGCCACACTTGAGATCTGCCATAGACGAAATCGAAGGATACTAGGATTCAATATTCGATGGAACTTTATTAACACCAAGACCAGAGTTAGTTATCATGCCCTTCATTGTTCTAGTTTGGTCGAACGAAGTTCACCATGCCTTGGGGGTGTTCTGCGGTTGTTGAGGAAGAGTGGATAGTCATAATTGAGAAGTTCAACTAACATACATGATTTGAAGATCGATTGTCTTAAATTGAATTGGAGTAGGAGATTAGCCTAATTGAGATTTAGTCACGATTGCTACAACTTTGGATGGAATCATATTAAATTTGGACTTCTTATTGAACTTCAATGAGAGTTATTTTATCCCTAATACTTGTCTCCCTACTTTTGTTCCTCTTTCGCCACAACTCCTCCGACCGTCGGCATCTCTCCCGTTCATCTTCTTCTTTTTTGACTACCTTCTTGTTGGGAATACGTGCTCTTTCCACACGGATCGGCATGACCATCGGTGATTAGCCAAGCAATAAGGAAGTACTTCTTAGAGATCTCTGTGAAAGCACAATCAAATAAATCAAGGAATAGAGAAGAAGAGAAGAAGAGATTTTTGGAAGAAAAGAGTTTTTATTCAGTATATTTCAGCACCCTTACAATCTTGACATGTTTTCAGTATATATATTTTACAAAGGGTCAAGCCCAAGCTCATAGAAAAACTTTTCAAATCCAAACAACCCACGTACACAAAATAATAACCCGTAAAAACTGAGCCGGCCTAGTTTCAGACTGAGCAAGCTAACCTGCAACTGGGTCAGCTTAGTCTTAGACTGAGCCAACCTAGTTGTGTACCATGCCAATAGCCCAAAAATGCTGTTCTCTATCTGAATTTTATTTTGAGACCTAGCCAACCTAGTCTTGGACTGAGCCAACCCCATTTTCAACTGAGTCGGCTCAGTCTCAGAGTGAGCCGGCCCAGTTTGTGAACTTTACTATCGAGACTGCTTCTTCTTCCATCTTGCTTCCATCTTCCCATGATCTATCTTCTCATATTTCTAAGACTTGGAAGTGCCACTTCTGAGCTCACATTCTCCACCTTAGTGCTTCTAAGTCCTTGTGAACTCATCTCTTATCAATAGACCCATCCGTGCCATACATTTCTAAAAACTATCTCTAGGGAGTACCTTCGTGAGTGCATCAGACTGATTCTCCTTGGTATGGACCTTCATCAGTTCTACTTCACCTTCCTCCATCAGCTCTCTGATCCTATGGTACCTCATGTCTATTGCTTTGTGCATGCATAATAGATTGGGTTCTGTGCCAACAATAGAGCACTCTGACTATCATTGAATAGTATAACCTTATTCTGCTCCACCCCCAACTCATCAATCAGTCTCCTAAGCCAAAAGGCTTCCTTTGTAGCCTCCGTTATCCCAATGTACTCGGCTTCTATAGTAGACAAGGCCATGATTGGTTGAAGGATTGATCTCCAAGACATCGATCCACTATAAGTAGAAGAGGTATCCAATAGTAGACCTCCTTGTATCAAGATCACTAGCATAATTTGCATCAACAAATTCTTCTAGAGGACCTGAACTTTCATGCATCTTCATAGATTATTTTTCAAATCCTCCCAACTGTCCACTAAATACCTAATCCCTTGTTCCATACAGATATCTCAATATCCATTTCAATGCTTTCTAGTGTTCCTTCCTAGGATTAGCCATGTATCTACTAACCGTACTCACAGCATATGCTATAATTGGTCTACAACACACTGCCTATAGCATTTGCATAAGGAACTCATTCCATGTACTCTCTCCTCTTCTGACTGAGGGCAGTGTAACTTGGAGAGAGACATATGGCTCGGCAATGGTGTCTCTGCAGGTTTGGCCTTCTCCATCCCAAATCTTTTCAGAACCTTCTGGACATACTTTTCTTATGACAAATGGAGCATTTCTTTGCACCTATCTTTGCAAATCTTTATTCCAAGGATTTTCTCAACTGAACCTAAATCTTTCATCTCAAATTCAGATGATAATGTCCTTTTCAATCTTTTCACAGCATCCATGCTTCTACTGGCTATGAGCATATCATCTACATATAATAATAGGTATAGAGCATTCTCCTCATCTACATCCTTGATGTAGACACAATAATTATGTTCACATCTGCTGAAACCCAGGCTCAAGACAAAGCTATCAAACCTTCAATACCACTGATGAGAAGATTGTTTCAAGCCATACAAAGACTTCTTGAGTAAACACATCTTTTCTTTCTGTCCCATCTTCATGAAACCATCTGGCTGCTTCATGTAGATTTTTTCCTCCAAAGTCCCATGAAGGAAGGCCATCTTCACATCTATCTATTCTAATTCTATGTTATGCTGTGCCACCAGTGATAGCAAAACTCGAATAGATGTATGACGTACCATAGGAGAGAAAATTTTTGTGTAGTCAATCCCTTCCCTTTGTGAGTATCCCTCTACTATCAGCCTTGCTTTGAATTTGACTCCATCTTGTTCTGAAGGTGCTTCTTTCTTTGTGAACATCTACTTTAAGCCAATAGATCGAGCACCCTCTGAAAGATCCACCAGCTGCCATGTCTGATTCTTCTTAAGTGATTCCATCTCCTCCATCATGGCCTACATCCATGAATCATGATCCTCACTCTCCATGGTCTATGCATAATTCTCTGAATCTTCATTAACAGTGATGAGTGCATAGGAGATAACCTCATCAACGCCATATCTGATCGATCTTCTAATAGTACACTGAAGCTTGTGCAAAGCCACTTCTACTGGCACATCTCTATCTGATGTCTGTGGCTGCTCCTGCACATCTGTCTAAACTGCCGATCCTCTATGTTGATTTTCAATCTGAGATAATACTTTTCTGCCTAGCTCCACCTCAATAGGAACACTCCTGTGAGTGGATGTAACCTATATGCCATCATTCTCTAACTGGCCACCGTTGTTCATCTTTATTTTTCCAATTTTATCTATCCCAGACCTCCTCAAGATGCTTTTCTTATCAAAGATAACGTCCTTGCTGATCACTGACTTCTATGCCTGAGAGTCTCATAGCAGGTACCTCTTGACTCCTTGTGGATATCCTATGAATGTCATCTTTTGAGATTTTGGGTCAAATTTGCTCCTCTCGATTGCCTCCACATGTGCATAGGCTGTGCAACTGAAGACTTTCAGGTGGCCAAGCTTCACTTTTTTTCACTCTAGACCTTCTCTAGAATGTCTCCATTCAGCTTATAATGAGGGGACCTGTTCACAAAAAAATAAAAAAAAGTTAGAGCATCATCCCAAAAAAATTTTGGAAGTGATGTCTGTAGCCTCAAACTTCATGCCTTCTTGATCAGTGTCCGATTCATCCTCTCTGCAATATCATTCTACTAGGGAGTCATCCTTACCGTGTAATGGCATTTGATGCTATTTTTCTCACAGTACCTCCTGAACTCTAGGCTAGTATACTTTTCTCCATTGTCCGACCTCAGATATTTTATTTATCTCTCTGACTTCTTCTCTACTTTAGCTCTTTAGGCTTTGAATCGGGCAAACACCTCTGATATTTTTTTGATAAGATAAACCCACACCTTCCTTGAAAAATCATCAATGAAGTAACAAAGTATTTTGCCCCACCTCTAGCTAATACAGGAGCGATCCCCACACATCCAAGTGCACTAAATCTAGCACTCCCTTGCTGCGCTTGGTACTTCTGGCAAACTTTGCCCTATGCTGTTTGCCAATGATACACGGCTCACAAAGATCTGTGCCTTTCTTCTTTAGGACTGGGATCATACCTCTTCTGCTTAGTTCTGTAAGCCCACGTTCACTCATATGATCCATTCGATAGTACCATAATCGATATAAAATTTGCTCCTCCTGTGCCGCTGCTAGAACCTCTACACTATCATTTACCACTGAGCCTTCCATTCTATAAAGATTGTTGCTCAATCTTCTATCTCTCATCACCACTAAATCTCTCTTAAAAATTTTTAGACATCCACTCCCAGCCTGGCTACTAAAAGCATAACCTTGCTTCTCCAAGTTGTCCAAAGAAATTAAATTTTTTTCAACTCCGATACATGCCTGACATTTGATAATGTACGAATGATCCCATCATACATCCTCATTCTAATAGAGCCAATTCTAGCTACTTTACATGGATGATCATCTCCAAGGCTGACACTTCCATCATTGACCTTTTGGTAGGTAGCAAACCATTCCCGATGAGAAGTATAGTGGTGTGAGCATGCTGAATCAAATATTCACATAGTATCATACTTTATGGATCCATCTGATACAACTAGCAAGTCTTCTTCACTGCTCACAGAACCTGTATCATCTTTCTTGCTGGCCTTTTCTTTTTCTAATCTCAAAAGGAGATAATCTCTCCTCAGGTATCCAGACTGATGATATTTATAATATTTCAATATCATCTTTCTTTGATCGTGAGATTTTGACCTACTCTTAGATTTTTCTCTTATCTTCTCCTTTGATCTTCCCTGTCTTTCATTTGTGAGCACAAAAGTGGCACTCCTAAGTATTGAAAATATGAGAAGATAGGTCATAGAAAGATAGAAGCGAGTCAAAAGAAGAATCGGTCTTAATAGTAAAGTTCAGAAACTGAGTCGGCTCACACTGAGATTGAGCCGACTCAGTTGAAAACTGGGTCGGCTAGGTCTCAGAGAAAAATTCAGATAGAAAGTAGTATTTTCAAGCTATTGGGATGGTACACAATTGGGTTGGCTCAGTATGGGACTGAGACTGAGCCGACCCAGTCGCAGGTTAGCCAGCTTAGTCTAAAACTGGGTCGGCTCAATTTTCATGGGTTATTTTTTTGTGTATGTGGGTTGTTTGGATTTGGAGAGTTTTTCTATAAGCTTGGACCTGATCATTTGTAAAGTATATATATACTGAAAATAGGTCAAGATTATGAGAGTGCTGAAATATACTGAATAAAAGCTCTTTTCTTTCAAAAATCTCTTCTTCTCTTCTTCTCTATTTTTTGATTTGTTTGATCGTGCTTCCACATAAATCTCTGAGAAGTACTTTCTTATTGCTTGGTTAATCATCGACGGCCATGCCGATCCATGTGGGAAGAGCGCATATTCTCAATATTTGGTATCAAAGTAATGTTGCGTGGAAGGAAGGAAGACACCTAGGATTTACTACGTCCAGGATCTGTTGCATCAGGTTTTATCCTAAAACTTCTAGTTTGCTTCGTGGTTGTCTCTAGATTGAGGTGGAGATTGTTTACACGAAGGAATGATGATACAGAAGTTTGGAAAGAGGATCTAGGGCTAGTTAGATCTTCTTTGAAGGATAGTTTTGCTGGTGTGTGAGATCGTGAAGGGTGTTAGGGATTTGTTCTTGACTTGTCGAAGTCATGGGATCAAGTAGATTCAAGATGGATTTTGAGAAGTTCAACACCAAGAAAAACTTTACTTTATGGCAGCAAAGAGTAAAGGACTTATTGGTTCAGTAGAGAATCTACAAGGTCTTGACAAAAAAAAGATCTGAAAAGATTAGTGCTGAGGATTGAAAAGAGTTGGAGGAAATTGCTTTTAGCACAATTCAGATATGCTTGATCGATCAGATTTTGTTCGAAGTTTGCACAGAAACTACGACAAAGGGGCTCTAGGAGAGACTGGAGAACACATACATGGGGAAGAGCATGACAAACAAGCTGTGACTGAAGAAACAGCTGTATAGTCTGAGGATGCCCAAAGGTGGAGATCTTGTTATACATATCCAAAAATTCAATCAGATGTATTTTGAGGTTATAAGTTTGGATGTAAAGATCGATGAGGAGGATTGGGCATTGCTTCTATTATGTTCTCTTGCAGGTTCGTATGATGGTCTCATAATAATTTTAGTTTATGGAAAGGAGATCCTAAACTATGAAGAGGTTGTTGGTGTACTTAAATCAAATGAGCAAAGGGAGAAGATCTACAAGGGAGACCCTAAGTCTGAGATCTTGGCTGTGAATGAAAGATAGGAAAGATCAAAGGAGAAGACAAGAGAAAAATCAAAGGATAGGTCAAAGTCTTATGATCAAAGGAAGATGACATTGAAATATTATAAATGTCATCAACCTGAACACTTGAGGAGAGATTATCCCCTTTTGAGATCAAAAAAAGGGAAGGCCAGCAAGAGAGATGAACAGCTTCTATGAGTAGTGGAGAAGACTTGCTAGTTGTATCAGATGGATCCACAGAGTGCGATACTATGTGGATATTAGATTCAGCATGCTCGCACCACTATACTTCTCATCGAGAGTGGTTTGCTACCTACCAGAAGGTCGATGGTGGAAGTATCAGCCTTGGAGATAATCACCCATGCAAAGTAGCTAGAATTGGCTCTATCAGGGTGAGGATATACGATGGGATCATTCGTACATTATCAAATGTCAGGCATGTACTGGAGTTGAAAAAAAAATTGATTTTTTTGGGCTACTTGGAGGAGTAGGGTTATGCTTTTAGTAGCCAGACTGGGAGTGGATGACTGAAAATTTTCAAGAAAGCTTTGGTGGTGATGAGGGGTAGAAGACTAAGCAATAATCTTTATAGAATGGAAGGCTCAGTGGTAAATGATAGTGTAGAGATGCTAGCAGCGACATAGGAGGAGCAGATTTTATATCAGCTATGGCACTATCGGATGGATCATATGAGTGATCGTGGGCTCACTAAACTAAGCAGAAGAGGTATGATCCTAGGCTTGAAGAAGGAAGGCACAGATCTTTGTGAGCCATTCATCTTTGGTAAACAGCATAGGGTGAAGTTTGCCAGAAGTATCAAGTGCAGCGAGAAAGTGCTGGATTTAGTGCACTCGGATGTGTGGGGACCAGCTCCTGTATCAGCTAGAGGTGGGGCAAAATATTTTATCACTTTTATTGATGATTTCTCAAGGAAGGTGTGGGTTTATTTGATTAGAGAAAAATCAGGGTGTTTGCCTGATTCAGAGCCTGGAGAGCTGAGGTAGAGAAGGAGTCAGAAAGATAGGTGAAATGTTTGAGGTCGGATAATGGAGGGTAGTATACTAGCCTAGAGTTCAGAAGGTACTGTGAGAAAAATGGCATCAAACACCATTACACGATGAGAATGACTCTCCAGCAGAATGGTGTCGTAAAGAGGATGAATCGAATACTGACCAAGAAGGTATGGAGTTTGAGGCTGCAGATATCACTCCTAAAGTTCTTTTGGGGTGATGCTCTAACTTTTCCTTATTTTCTTGTGAATAGGTCCCCTCATTATAAGCTGAATGGAGGCATTCCAGAGGAGGTCTGGAGTGGAAAGAAGGTGGAGCTTGGCCACCTGAAAGTCTTCGGTTGCACAGCCTATGCACACGTGGAGGCAACCGAGAGGAGCAAATTGGATCTGAAATCTTGAAAGATGACATTCATAGGGTATCCACAAGGAGTCAAGGGATATCTACTGTGGGACTCTCAGGCACAAAAGTCAGTGATCAGCAGGGACATTATCTTTGATGAGAAGATCATCTTGAGGATGTCTGGGATAGATGAAACTGGGGAAACAGTGGTGGCCAATCAGAAAATGATGGCATGCAGGTTACATCCACTTATAGGAGTGTTCCTATTGAGGTGGAGCTGGGCAGAAAAGTATTATCTCAGATTAAAAATCAGCATGAAGGATCGGTAGTTCAGACAGATGTGCAGGAGCAACCACAGATATTAGACAGAGATGTGCCAGTGGGAATGGCTTTGCATAAACCCTAGCGTACTATTAGAAGATCGATCAGATATGGCATTGATGAGGTTATCTTCTATGCACTCATCACTGCTAATAGAGATTTAGAGAGTTATGCAGAGGCCACGGAGAGTGAGGATCATGATTCATGGATGCAGGCCATGATGGAGGAGATGGAATCACTTGAGAAGAATCAGACATGGTAGTTGGTGGATCTTTCAGAGGGTGCTCGACCTATTAGCTCAAAGTGGGTGTTCACAAAGAAAGAAGCACCTTCAGAACAAGATGGAATTAGATTCAAAGCAAGGCTGGTACCAAAGGGATACTCATAAAGGGAAGGGATTGACTATATAGAAATTTTCTCTCATGTGGTGCGTCATACATCTATTCGAGTTTTGCTGTCACTGGTGGCACAGCATAACATGAAATTGAAATAGATGGATATGAAGACGACCTTTCTTCATGGAACTTTGGAGGAAAGAATTTATATGAAGCAGCCAAATGGTTTCATGGAGATGGGATAGGAAGAAAAGGTGTGTTTACTAAGAAAATCTTTGTATGGCTTGAAACAATCCCCTCGTCAGTGGTATCGAAGGTTTGATAGCTTTGTTTTGAGCCTGGGTTTCAGCAGATGTGAACATGATTGTTGTGTCTACGTCAAGGATGTAGATGAGGAGGATGTCCTATACTTATTATTGTATGTAGATGATATGCTCATAGCCAGTAGAAGCATGGATGCTGTGAAAATGTTGAAAAGGACATTATCATCTGAATTTGAGATGAAAGATTTGGATCCAGCTGAGAAAATCCTTAGAATGGAGATTTGCAGAGATAGGTGCAAAGGAGTGCTCCATTTATCACAAGGAAAGTATGTTCAGAAGGTTCTAGAGAGGTTTGGGATGGAGAAGGATAAACCTACAGAGATGCCATTATCGAGCCATATGTCTCTCTCCAAGTTAGAGTACCCCCAATCAGAAGAGGAGAGAGAGTACATGGAATGCATTTTTTATGCAAATGCTGTAGGCAGTGTGATGTATACTATGATGTACTATAGACCAGATATAGCACATGCAGTGAGCATGGTTAGTAGATACATGGCTAACCCTAAAAAGGAACACTGAAAAGCATTGAAATGGATAATGAGATATCTGCATAGAACAAGGGATTATGGTTTGATATTTGGTGGACAGTTGGAAGGATTTGGAGAACAATCTGTGAAGATATGTGAAGGTTCAGGCCCTCTGGAAGGGTTTGTTGATGCAAATTATGTTGGTGATCCTGATACAAGGAGGTCTACTACTGGATAACTCTTCTGTGTATATGGTGGATCGGTGTCTTAGAGATCAACCCTTCAGCCAATCATGGTCTAGTCTACCATAGAGGCTGAGTATATTGGGATAACGGAGGCTACAAAGAAAGCTCTTTAGCATAGAAGGCTGATTGATGAGTTGGGGATGGAGCAGAGCAAGGTTACACTATTCAGTGATAGTTAAAGTGCTCTGTTGTTGGCATAGAACCCAGTCTATCTGAAGGAAAAATCCTGATTTCCCGGACCAGGTTCGTTCAGATCTAATCGGATCAAGAGATATATTTCAAATTTTTTTTTTTCACCATTTGTATGCGACTGAATTCCTAATTGAGTCTTTTACCATATTCGAAATATTGAGCCCAACTCATCCTCCAGCCCATAGCATCCAATGCCTAATATACATGGTTGTGTCTTCCCGGTGCAACTGAGCCACTATATCCTATCGAGAATAATCAATCTCGAAAAGGGCCCGCACATCTACAATGGTGGAAGACCTTAGACTTAATCTTTTCTTAGGAAGAATTGATTCAAGTCTCATTAAACTAGACTTGTCACAGTCATAACAATTATGACTAACCTAATGGCATGGGTTAGCTTGGATTATTGACCACCTCAAATTAGAACTGAGTCGACAGATATGGCCAGGTAAGTGAGATCGGTGGAAGGGATATGCCATTAACTCAAACAAGAATGCATTCAGGT
Source organism: Cocos nucifera (assembly GCA_006176705.1). Taxonomy (NCBI): domain Eukaryota; kingdom Viridiplantae; phylum Streptophyta; class Magnoliopsida; order Arecales; family Arecaceae; genus Cocos; species Cocos nucifera. The sequence continues at coordinate 51,690 of QRFJ01002835.1, read as the reverse complement.
CGAGTAGCTCCCAATTAAAAATTAGTCAGTCGTATGTGCGAAACTTACCTTAGACACCAAATTATTGAGCCAGAACCAATTGGGTTAGCCTACAATCCAGACTCTAACCTCTAAGCCTAATTAGGTCTTGCTTGATCGTGACTCGATCTTGACCCAGACTTAATCCTATTAGGCTGGTCAATTAAGCACTATTGATCCCATCTAACCAACTTTGATTCAGTTTGATCAACCGCTTAGACCTAATTGAGCTATCCAAGCCCGAACCAGATATTATGAATATTGTCTTAGATCTAAAATTCTTAATTTTAGACCTAATAATATTTCATAATCTTAATTTTTATTAAGTAGGGTTCATAAATAAAATATGCACAATAAATCCTAGGGTTTAGGATCTAGGGTATGCAAGAAAGTATGTTTTGGGTTTTTATTAAGGACGAACCGTAGCACTCCTACACATTATAAGAAACCTCATCGATGGGAGGAGGGCCTTTAAATCCTCTTCATTTCTTAGGATCGGACGGCCAAGAGAACGCCTTTAATCAGGAACATGTAATACTCACAAATAGTTTTAGATCTATATCATATATCTCATATATAATTAGATCTAATCATTTACTATATTTTGCATACATCTCATGTATCGAATCATGCATATTTTTAGATTTCTAAATTACTCATAATAATTCTAAAAAATTAGATTTAAAATTGATCTTATCAAAATACATCTAATCTAGATAATTATGTAGAACTATTCTACAACTACTCCAGACATGCATGCATTCATATCTCATTGATGTAAAAATTAAATAATTTTTATTATTATTTTTTAGATATTATTATAATAATTATAATATCTAAAAAATAGTAAAATAATAGATCTAAAAATATGATTTAATTCAAAATCCAATGAAAACATGCAAGACTATTCCATAGAACTATTCTATTTTAGAACTAGTCATGCATATCTTTCAAATCATAGATCCCAAATTATTATTTTTAATTTTTTCTAATTTCAAATTTGATACACATCTTATGTGACATCTAAAATTACTTATTTTTTAATTAAATAAATTTAAATTTAGATTGAAACACTTTTTAGAATCTTGGTCTGATACCAGTGCTGAACCTGATTTGGTTCAATTGTCCTAGCTCAGTACTTATGAGACTTTTCTTCATCAAGCTTAATCTACTTTTCAATGCCGCTGTCTTGAATAAACTATTTTTCCAAGAAGATGGCATGTGACTCATATCAATTGTGGTCTTTGGAATGTAGAATAGTAATCCTAATGACTCTTTAGGATATCCTATGAATCGAGCTCTGAGGATCTAAACTCTAACTTGTCGCTTGTTGTCTTTTGACATGAGCCAGACAACCCCAAATTTAAGATGACTCAGATTGGTTTCTTATCTGTGCCATATCTCATACGATGTTGGTAGGAACGTTTTAGAGGGAACCTTATTAGTAGATAAATTGAAGTTAACAATGAATGTCCTCCAAAAAAAAATCAGGAAGGTCTGTAAGCTCATCATGGATCGACATATCCAATAGAGTCCGATTTCTCCATTTGAAATCCGTTGAGTTGAGGTATTTTTGGTGGAGTCCATTGAAACTATGCATTTTTCTTTAGATAGATAGAAATTTTGGCTAAGGTAATTCACTCCTCGATCTGATGAAGAACCTTAATGGGTTTTTTCAGTTTGTTTTCTACTTCATGTCTATTCTTTGAACTTTTCAAGCTTCAGACTGTGTTTCATTAGACACATATCCCATACCTAGACATCATGATAAAGTGATGAAGTAGACAAAATTGCCTCAGCGGCACATAAATGGGCTGCTACATCAGTATGTACTAGGGCAGGGGATTTGTGGCCTTCTCCATGTTCAACAAAAGGGAATTTATCATTTTGCCTTGAGACAAGATTCACAAGTTGATATGACTCGAAAGTCAACGGACTCAATAGCCATTTTTCTCCAATTTGTTGATCCTATCTTCTGCTATATGATCTAATCCAGGTGCCATAGATTTATCATTTTGGACTATCTAGGTTGTTTGCATTCATTTTGCTTGATAGTTAGAACAGATACATAATATGTAGCTGATAAAGACCGTTAATAAGGAAACCATTTGCATTTTATTTCTTTCAAAAAGAATGTTACAATGGTCCTTAAAGAAAGTAATCGCTAGCCTTCTAGTGCTAAGCATGAACAGAAATCAAATTCCTGCTAGCTGCAGGTACATAATAATTTTCAAACTAAGTCTAAACAGATGTAATCGAAGGGTATTTTCAAACCACTGCAGCAACTCTTGCTCATTACCGACATAGGATCATGTCTCCATCCCTAGCCTCTGCTATCTCAAGGACCTGCATGGAAGGCAACAGATGAGCATAGAACCAGAGTCAGCACCCAACTAGATGTAGAGAAAACCATAAGTTAGACTCAATAACGAGCATACCTGAAGGATCTTCCTTCTTGTTCTTAGGTGGCAGGTAAGTAGGGCAGTTCCACTTCTAATGGCCATCGCTGTTGTAATGGAAATAACTTTTCTTTGCATCGGCTTTCTCTTTTGCTCTGCCTTCTTTTCTTTGCCTTCCCCTTTTCTTTTTGCAGAACTTCTTTTTTTTTCAGAAGAATTTTTTTTGGAAGAAGTCTATTCTATAGCAAGAACTGAGCCTTTAGAACCTTTCATAGAAAGCTCAGTGGTGACCAGCATGTTCATTAATTCGGCCAAGAAATTTTGAAGTTTATGCATGTGGTAATTCATGATGAGTTGCCCATATGCATCGGTCAAGGATTGCAGAATAATATCGTTCTGAGATTCAAGTCTAACTTTACACCGAGCTTCTCAAGCTCTTCCATTTGATCATTATCAGACAGTGATCTTGGACTGACTGCCCATCACGCATCTTAGCCTTAAAAGGTCATTTTATGACTTGATACTTGGTTGCGTGACTCTGTTCACCAAATATCTCTTGCAGGTGAGTCAACATTTGGCGAACAGTCCTGATATCTTCATGTTGGCATTGGAGTTTATCAGACATCGAGCCTAACATGTAATATCTGGCTATTATCATTCATCTATCTACTTTTTAGAGACCTCTCTTTCAGTGGATGGACGAGCTGTAAGGGGTCCTGGTCCAATACATGGGTTAACTTCTCAAAACCCAAAATGATTTTGTAGTTCCTAAGCCAATCTTTATAATTGGGTTCGGTCAGTCTATGTGTGTCCAGGATACGTGCTAATGGGTTGGACGCAGATATTTTTCTGTAGAGAGTCAAAGATTCTAGTTAGATACTGTAATTATGACTTGACCAATTTATTTAAAAATTTTATTTTTAAATAAATTAGCTCCCACTATTTTCTTTGATCCCTACACTCCCTCTGTAGAGATGCAAAAATCTCCATGATTAATGATTTCTAGTGGGTGGTGCGGTCTCACCAACTGACTCATCACCTCACCTAACAGTTATTGGTGATGGGTTAGCCAATGAGTGAACAACTCTTGTTCAATGATTCTCTAATCATGGTGCACCCAAACTTGGTCTCTAATTCATGAATCTCACCGTATCTAGAATATTGATCCACTCCTTAGTTAAGTCAGACCCACCATTTGCACAGACTGGAATTCCTAATTGAGTCTCTCACCGTATCCAAATATTGAGCCCAACTCATCCTCCAGCCCATAGCATCCAATGCCTAATAGACATGGTTGTGTCTTCCCGGTGCAACTGAGCCACTGTATCCAGCCGAGAACAATCAACCTCGGGAAGGGCCCGCACATCTACAATGGTGGAAGACCTCAGACTTAATCTTTTCTTAGGGAGAATTGATTCAGGTCTCATTAAACTAGACTTGTCATAGTCATAACAATTATGACTAACCTAGTGGCATGGGTTAGCTTGGATTATTGACCACCTCAAATCAGAACTGAGTCAACAGATATGGCCAGGTAAGTGAGATCGGTGGAAGGGATATGCCATTAACTCATACAAGAATGCATTCAGATCGAGTAGCTCCCAATTAAAAATCAGTCGGTCGTATGTGCCAAACTTACCTTAGACACCAAATTGTTGAGTCAGAACCAATTGGGTTAGCCTACAATCCAGACTCTAACCTCTAAGCCTAATTAGGTCTTGCTTGATCGTGACTCGATCTTGACCCAGACTTAATCCTATTAGGCTGGTCAATTTAAGCACTATTGATCCCATCTAACCAACTCTTGATTCAGTTTGATCAACCGCTTAGACCTAATTGAGCTATCCAAGCCCGAACCCAGTATTATGAATATGTCTTAGATCTAAAATTCTTAATTTTAGATCTAATTAATATTTCATAATCTTAATTTTTAATTAAGTAGGGTTCATAACAAAATATGCACAATAAATCCTAGGGTTTTAGGATCTAGGGTTTTGCAGAAAGTAATGTTTTGGGTTTTTGATTAAGGACGAACGCGTAGCACTCCTACACATTATAAGAACACCTCATCGGATGGGAGGAGAGGGCCTTTAAATCCTTCTTCATTCTTATGATCGGACGGCCAAGAGGAACGCCTTAATCAGGAACATGTAATACTACAAAATAGTTTTAGATCTATATCATATATCTCATATATAAATTAGATCTAATCATGGCATATTTTGCATACATCTCATGTATCGAATCATGCATATTTTTAGATCTAAATTATCTCATAATAATCTAAAAAATTAGATTTAAATTGATCTTATCAAAATAAACTCTAATCTAGATAATTATGTAGAACTATTCTACAACTAGTCTAGACATGCATCAATCATATCTCATATGATGTTAAAATTAAATAATTTTTATTTATTATTTTTTAGATATTATTATAATAATTATAATATCAAAAAATAGTAAATAAATAGATCTAAAATATGATTTAATCAAATTAAATTGAAAACATGCAAGACTATTCTATAGAACTATTCTATTTTAGAACTAGTCATGCATATTTTCTAATCTTAGATCCAAATCATTTAATTTTAATTTTTTCTAATTTCAGATCTGATCACATCTCATGTGACATCTAAAATTACTTATTTTTTAATTAAAATAAATTTAAAATTAGATCTAAATACTTTAGAACCTTGGCTCTGATACCAGTTGAAGGAAAATCCTGATTTCCCGGATCAGGTTCGTTCAGATCTGATCGGATCAAGAGATATATTTTAAATTTTTTTTTCTTTAATCTAGATCAGATCTAAGATATTTTAGATCTAATATTTATTATTTTAATAATTAAAATAAATTTAGATAAATTAAATTAAATTTAATTTACCTTAATGTAGGGTAATCCTATTACCCGTTGATGATCCTGTAAGCAGTGGAAGGTTCTGGATCTAGCCACGTAAGTGTCTGGCCTCTATCGATATCCACTCGAGTTGGATCTGGAGATCCTCTTCTTCTCTATCATGTCTCCAAAAATTAGATCTGGATCTGATTTGGAGGATCTTCAAAACACCTTTCGAAGATCAATAGTTGTCCTTTGCAACAATGCAGCCTTCTAGCTTTCTGTCACCTTTCTCTCATCTAGATTGCACCAACTTGGATCCCAAACCACTTTGGGCATGGAGAGGAGAGGGAGAAGATGGGTTTGGCATGGAGGAGGGAGAGACAAACAGCCTTAGGGCGTAGAGAATTTAATTTTTTTTTGAGTTGGGCGTAGGGTCTTATTTATAGACTATGCATGATCCAACTCTTCTTCTTCCCAACCAATCATAATACTTTATGAAATCAGATCTAAATCTGATTGATGGGAATAGAGTCCCTTGGATTTCTCCTTAGATGATGCCTAAGACCAGTCAAACTTGGTTCTTAGGAGAAGTCTAATCGGAATCTAAAAAGGAGATGGAGTCCCTATCCAACAGGGACTCCTGGGCGCCTCCTATTTGGGCGCTCGCCAAGGGTGGCATGCGCCCTCCTCCTTGCCAGGTTCTGGCAGGGGGACAAGCCCCCACCAGCTCTCTAATAGATGCGTGACACATGCGCCCTCCTCCTTGCTAGGTTCTAAAAGGGTGACAAACCCCCACCGGCACTCCAATAGGTGCATGACACATGGACAAAAGTCAAAGTGTCAATGGTCAACATTTGACCAGTCATAGGTCAACTTTTGACCAAAGTCAAAGGATGAGAAATGACAGGTGACCAAAAATGATAGGTATTGTCTTACAAAATAAGACAATCTTTTTTTGATCTAGACAGGCTCCAGTCAGATCAAGTGAAGGCCTCTGATCAAGCACAAACTCCTTTGGCTTAGTTAGGACAACTATTTATGATAGTAAAAGAAGAACGTTAAGTTCAATCGAGTGCTAGCACGATTTTCTTGAACCTAATTGAATCTTATTCAGATCAATTGATATGGATTAGTTCAATTGATGATCACCAAATTCAAATCCTTGTTTGTGTGACCCAATTAGGTTCAGTTCTGTATGATAATGGGATATATCATAATCTCTATCATCGACATTATCGAAACTCCTTTCGATGGATCAGAACTCTTCTGATTCGAACAGCTAGAATGATCGATCATCTAAATCATTCTAATTGCTTCCAAAATCCATCAGTGATACCTAGCAGTATATGGTGGCAACCCATCAGAGCTGAATGCGAACCTCTTGGTGCAGCTACCTGTGTGATTAAGTTCTTCTATCTTGAGCTTCGATCAGATTAGGATTTAGGTGAACTCGTCAAACCCTAGTTTCTGTCATATGATGTAATCATTCGATTCAAGTCCAATGTGAAAACTTAAATAGAAACTCTTTCTATTATTTCACTCTGCCATGGCCATGGGCTTCTGGACTTGATTCTCATGATCATCATAGGGCTGCTCCTCTACCACCGAGGTAGATAGATTCCATCTTGATGCAATCTAGTTCCTACAATGAACATGCTATAGCCAACATACACCTCAAAATTCTGTATGGCTAGGAGATCGAGTTATCGTGTAGTCAAACTATAACACCCTCAAGGTGAACTACCGATGCACCTCAGATCGAAGAATCAGACACACCACTGTAGCATCGAGTTAGTCATTGACGAGAAGGTAGACTTCTTAATGACTACTTGAGATGGTCAGGCTCAGTGCCCTCATTCTCTAATGAATACTTGTACTCTTGCTCTGGTGTCTCCACACTGTAGACTTAAGACTCATCTACTAAAGGAAAGCGATTGTACACCAACCTTCTGAATCAATCACCATCCTCACGATGATCCTATGGTCGGGAGCATTTTATGAGTTAATAATGATTATTCATGTCTTAAATTTTCAACTCTTGAAAATATGAATTATCATTACCATTAACTCAAAGGATGTATCACAGACACTAAATACACCTATGTGATAGATAATAACCCATTTTATTGATTTTAGTCAAAATTATAATTTTGCCCCTAGAAGTGTATTATAAGTGTTAGCCAATTCTGGCTTCTAGGGCACATATATCTAACACTATCATACATGTACAAAGCATATAGAAATGAGGTACCATAGGATTAGAGAGCTGGTAGAGGAAGATGAAGTGGAATTGATGAAGGTCCATACCAAAGAGAATCAGTCTGATGCACTCACGAAGGTACTCTCCAGAGACAGCTTTCAGAGATGTGTGGCACGGATGGATTTGTTGAGAAGAGATGAGTTCACAAATACTTGGAAGCACCAAGATGGAGAATGTGAGCTCAAAAGTGACACTCCCAAGTCTTAAAAACATGAGAAGATAGGTCATGGAAAGACAGGAGCAAGCCGGAAGAAGAATCAGTCTCAATAGAAAAGTTCAGAAACTAGGCCGGCTCACACTGAGATTGAGCCGACTTAGTTGAAAACTGGGTCGACTCAGTCAAGGATGGGTCGACTAGGTCTCAGAGAAAAATTCAAATAGAAAGCAGTGATTTCGGATTGTTGGCATGGTACATAATTGGATCGACTCAGTCCCAGTCGTAGGTTAGTCGGCTCAGTCTGAAACTAGGTCGGCTCAGTTTTTATGGATTATTATTTTATGTACGTGGGTTGTTTGGATTTGAAAAGTTTTTTTATGAGCTTGTACTTGATCCTTTATAAATTATATATATTGAAAATAGGTCAAGATTATGAGAGTGTTGAAATATACTGAATAAAAGCTCTTTTCTTTCGAAAATCTTTTCTTCTCTTCTTCTCTATTCTTTGATTTGTTTGATCATGCTTCCGCATAAATCTCTGAGAAGTACTTTCTTGTTGCTTGGCTAATCACCGGTGGCCATGCCGATCCATGTGGAAAGAGCTCATATTTCCAACATCGTTCATAGCCAAGATCTCAGACTTAGAATCTTCCTTGCAGATCTTCTTCCTTTGCTCATTTGATTTGAGCACACCAATAATCTTTTCATAGTTTAGGGTCTCCTTCTCATAAACTAAAGTTGTTATGAGACCATCATACGAACCTGAGAGAGAACATAATAGCAGCAATGCCCGATCCTCCTCATCGATCTTCACGTCCAAACTCATCACCTCAGAATACACCCGATTGAACCTTTGGATATGTGCAACAAGATCTCCGTCTTCGGGCATCCTCACACTATACAGCTATTTCTTCAACCATAGCTTATTCGTCATGTTCTTTCCCATGTATGTATTCTTTAGTCTCTTTCAGAGCCCCTTTGCCATAGTCTCTATGCAAAAACCTTGGGCAAAATCTGATCGACCAAGCACATCCGGATTGTGCTAAAAGTAATTTCCTCCAACTCTTCCCAATCCTCAACACTGATCTTTTTTGGTCTTTTTTTTGTCAAGACCTTATAGATCCTCTGCTGAACCAACAAGTTCTTTACTCTTTGCTGCCATAGACTAAAGTTTTCCTTGCCATCGAACTTCTCAAAATTCACCTTAAATCCACTTGATCCCATGACTTCAAACAAGTCAAGAATAGATCCTTAACACCCTTCATGATCTCACACACTAGCAAACTATCCTTCAAAGAAGATCTAACTAGCCCTAGATCCTCTTTCCAAATTTTTGTATCACTGTTCCTCCATGGAAATAATCTCCACCTCAATCTAGAGACAACCATGAAGCAAACTAAAAATTTTAGGATAAAATCTGATGCAACAGATCCTGGATGTAGTAAATCCTAGGTGTCTTTCTTTCTTCCATGCAATACTGCTCTGATACCAAATATTGAAAATATGCGCTCTTCCCACACAGATCGACATGGCTGCTGATGATTAGCCAAGCAACAAGGAAGTACTTCTTAGAGATCTCTATGGAAGCACGATCAAATAAATCAAGAAATAGAGAAGAAGAGAAGAAGAGATTTCTGAAAGAAAAGAGCTTTAATTCAGTATATTTCAGCATCCTTACAATCTTGACCTATTTTTAGTATATATATTTTACAAAGGGTCAAACCCAAGCTCATAGAAAAACTCTCCAAATCCAAACAATCCATATAAACAAAATAATAATCTGCAAAAAGTGAGTCGGCCCAATTTCAGACTGAGCCGGCTAACCTACGACTGGGTCGGCTCAGTCCCAGATTGAGCCGACCTAGTTATGTACCATGCCAATAATCCAAAAATGCTGCTCCTTATTTGGATTTTTCTCTGAGACCTAGCCAATCTAGTCTTGGACTAAGCCAACCTGGTTTCTAACTGAGCTGACTCAGTCTCAAAGTGAGCCGGCCCAGTTTCTAAACTTTACTATTGAGACTGATTCTTCTTCCAGCTTACTTCCATCTTTTCATATTTTCAAGACTTGGGAGTGCCACTTCTGAGCTCACACTTCTTAAGTCCTTCAATTGGCTTAGGTTAGTCTCCCGATCCCTTTCTTCGCATTTTTTTGCTTTTCTTCTATCTTTGTCCTTTTGGTTTCTTCATAAAGGTTCACTGTTCTTTTGAGGTTCTTTCAAAAATTTCATAGCCCTTTTCTTTTAATTTTCTAAAGATTTTTCTAGTTAAGTTTATTCCAGATGTCTTTCAAAATATCTTGGTCCTCTGATTCTAGATGTCTGGCCTACCCAAACTTGCCAAGTCCTAACCTTAGAAAAATTATCGAACCCATTAAGGCACCTCAGTTAACCTTCATCCTTGAGACCATTTTTGGTTTCTTGTATTCTGAAGACCTTTGTTTCATAAGGATCCAGTATGAAATTCCTGTTGAATATGAATTGGAGCTTTTTGGACCGAGTGATCGAGCTTGTGTCCCTCCCTCGGATTGCTTCTGCTTGTATTTAAAGGCCTTTCATGTTGGATTAAGACTTCCACTTTCTTCTTTTGTAGTAGTATTTTTTTATTTTTTGAATATTTTCTTAGCTTCCATGGTGTCGAACTCTTTTAGGTTTATCATAGGATTCCTCTCTCTTTGTATCTTAGTTGAAGTCCATCCTACCATCTCTTTATTTTGCAACTACTTTATCTTCAAATGCCATCCTACTGCCAAAGATTGATGGTATCTCTTCTCCTAGTTTGGCAAGAAAGGACTACTAAAGGGCACCCTTTCTTCCATTCACAACTAGAAGAAAAAGTTTTTCTTCATCTCTTGTTCGATCTTAGAACTAGGACTTCCTTCCTAGGGGTATTTAAGAGATTCAGTCCGTTGAGCTCCCGAGTTGGAGAGGTTGGATCTTGATTCTGTCAATAAGTTGAAGGATTATAAGATCCCTTTGTTGTTCGAATTTATTGACAACCAGACTCTATTCAATCTCGACTTAAGTCCACTCAACCCCATAGGTACCCAAGTTTATTTTTTTTTGTTTTTCTTATTTCTCTTCTAACCCCAGCTTCATCATTATTGGAGAAATAACTCTTGAAGAAATGGAGATGCTATCAAGGGGGTTTCAAGCTCAAAAAAGGAAGAAGAAGAACTCCAGAGAATCATCCAAATGGAATGGACAAAAGTTAGAAAATTAAGCTCCACTACTCCAAGAGAAGGAGTCCTCGCTCCAGAGAGTACGGTACCACTGACAATCTTGAGCCCACCTACTGAGGTCCTTTCTTTAGTTCCTCTCTTTGAAGAGGAAATAAAGAAGAAAAAGAAGAAGATGATCGCCAAAAGAGCTCATCCCTAACAAAATTTAGGAGAATTGAGCGACGATAGCATCGATTGGGACAATGCTTCCTTCGAAGATTGGAGAGTTGTCAAGGCCCTAGTCAACATATGTGTTCTTCCACACATCATCAAGAGAATTATCCACACCAACCTTGATTAGCGGGTCAAGGACTCCCTCGGGGCATACCTTAAGGTAGTAATTTCTTTCCTTGCTTTTTAAATTCGATTATAAGCTCTTCAACAGTATAACTGATTTTGTTGCTCACAATTCGACCATCAATTGATCGTCAACATTGAGATGATTAATGCTGAGAGAGTCGAGGCCTCGAAAGCTGTAGAGGAGGCCCAAGGATACAAGGCTGAGGTAAGCCATCTCTTAACCGAGGTTAGGTGTCTACAGGAGGTGCTCCAATGGGAGGAGTGGGGATCTGCTGACTTGAGGGTGGCACTGACCTTAGAAGAAAGAAGGAGAAAGAAGGTTGAGGTGAACTCTATCAAGGAGAAGAGATGGGTAGCAGAAGAGGTCGTTTCCTCCTTCAAGTCTTCAGAGGAGTTGAGGGAGATCAAGGTGGCCTTCGCTTAGGAGGCCTTCATCAAAATATATGATCTCTACTAAATAAGGGTCGTAGAGAAGTTTCCAGCGCTAAACCTCAGTTTCTTGATAGGAAAACCTTCCAAGGATGAGGTAGAGCCTCCTACAGCCAATGACAATCTTTTAGGTGCCGCTGCTACTACTATTGAGCCTATTGAATCCGTCTCTACACCTACCAAAGGGTCTACACCGATTGAAGTTGTACCGAGCTCCTCCACTACTCATCTAGAGGTTTGAGACCTCTTATTGTACTCATTTTTTTTCTTTTTATTTCTCATGTATTTGGACATTTCAACTAATGAAAGCAAAATCCTTTCCTTTTCCATTCTTTTTTCTCATGGTGTTTTCACATGCTAAGTGCAGTCTCCTATTGAAGCTAAATCTTTGCCTCAAGGTATCTCCTTGAAGGCTCATATTAGAGATTTAAAAAGAAAAGTTCATCAACTCAAAAGGAAGCTAGGAAAGATAGAAGATGAACTCAAGAAATCAAAGAAGGGTTACACTGAAGCCGCAGTTGAAATCAACCAACTTCGCCAATCGTCCAAGCAATTCTTCAAGGAATACACCACCAAAAAATACCATCTCACTTAAGAATTAGAATGAACGATGAAACTTGCTAGTGACAAGGCTTGGACTTCAACCACTCTTGAAGCCGAGCTTTGCAAAGCAAAAGAGAAGATCGGCCAATTGGAGAAGGGTTCGGCCTAGGCCCAGAGCAAGGCAGAATATGGATGGGATTGGTCAAAGAAATTCTTCAATCTTAAGAAATAACTATGAGATGCTGAGGTTGTATACGACACCTATCGAATCAGCTGGTGTGGGTAGATTGACGAGCTGAAAAAGAAATTTGATACAGCTAATCTTGAGGTATCTTGACTTCAAAAATAGTTGGCGGACAAAGCTCGAACCAATCCGAAAGGGGATCCAGAAGAAATTATATCTTTGAAAAAGACCATGATAGACCTTTCGACGATTTATGAGAAGAGTAAGGCCAAACTCCTACAGCTCAAGATTCAAACGACTTACAACGAGAGCACAGTGAAGGATGTCGAAGCCAAGTCTACAGTTTTAAGGAAGAGATTAAGAGAGACAAGATGATCTCCAAAGAGCGAACAAATTACTTGGTGAGAGTTTGACGGCGAGAAGAGATCTTGAAGAAAAGGTTAATAATTTGAAACACACTCTTGTATTAGCTAGAGTCGAAAGTCAAAAGTCTGGCTCTGAGTAGGACTCCATCCTTTCTTTGTTCTTCTTTTTTCTCTCTCTGTTTTTTTTATAACTGGTCTTGAGGACCTATGTAATGAATCTTTAATTTCAATGGAATAATGTTTCTTAATGCTGCCTCCTTATGCTAGTTCTTAGTTCGATGCTTGTCACTTTCTTCTTTTTCTTGTTATGCCTGGTATCGACGTCATCTTGAAACAACAACTTCCATCTTATGTCTTGTATGTTTGTCCCCCTTGTTGATGAATAAGAATTTTTGGACTAAATTAGAAATGAATATATTGCTTTATCTAAGGACAAGAAGTCTTTATATCCATAATTAACCTCCTGTTTAAAAACTAGAGACCTTCAATCCTCCGTAAGGGTTTTCATCCATGCTAGGATGAGGTTCACCTTCTATTCCTGATGTGGTTGGCTATTATCCTTGTTAGAACGAGGTCCATCTCCTATTCCAAATAAGATTGTCGGGATACAAAAGAATCATTGAAAGGATCTCTCTCCATTACCTCCTATTTAAAAATTGGAGGCTTTCAATCAGGTAGAAAGTCCTTGAAGAAGGAACTGTTGCCTCTAAGGTTGAACTTGATGAAGTTCAATAGATAGAAAGTCCAACACAGAATATTGAACCTAAGCCAGATTTGATCAGATCAGATCCGAAGCCTAGTGAACCCGCACCATTAAGGCGATCCGGTAGAGTACCCCACCATCTAGATAGATACTATGGATTCTTGATCTAGGATGGTGATCCCATCGAACTCGATGAGAATAATGAGGATCCGATCACTTATATGGATGCGATGCAGAGATCCGACTTTGAGAAATAGCTAGAAGCAATGAGATCCGAAATGGATTCCATGAAGGTCAATGATGTATGGACATTAGTTGACCCATCTAAAGGGGTTAAATCCATTGGATGTAAATGGATCTTTAAAAGAAAGAGGGGCACAGATGGAAAGATGGAGACCTATAAAGTCCATTTGATTGCCAAAAGGTATCGTCAACATTATGGTATTGACTATGACGAGACGTTCTTTTCTATGAAAATGCATGTCCATTCGGATCATGCTTGCCATTGCTGTCCATCTGGACTATGAGATTTGGCAGATGGATGTGAAGATAGCTTTTCTAAATGGAGAGTTGACCGAAGAGGTGTAAATGATACAATCTGAAGGGTTCACATCCATAAATGAGTCCAAGGTGTGCAAGCTTCAGAGATCCATTTAAGGATTGAAGTAGGCATCTCAGAGTCGAAATATGCATTTTGATAAAGTGATCAAAACGTATGGCTTCATTAAGAATGGAGAAGAACTCTGCATTTACAAATGGGCAAATGGTCCAGCAGTGGTATTTCTTATTTTGTACGTGGATGATATTCTCTTAATCGAAAATGACATCCCCACACTATAAGAAATAAAAGTTTGGTTGTCATCATAGTTCTCCATGAAGAACTTGGGTGAAGCATTCTACATCCTAGGGATGAAGATCTATAGGGATAGATCTAAAAGGATGCTTGGTATATCTTAGTCCACGTACATAGAAACTGTGCTGAAGAGGTTCAGCATGGAGAAATCCAAAAAGGGCTATCTTTTGATAGGCCAAAAAATTTCTCTCTCTAAGAAGGATTGTCTAACAACTCCTGAAGAGAGAGCGTATGAGTAGAATTTCATATTGTTCGGTAGTGGGATCTATTATATATGCAATGACATGTACGGGATCAGTTGTGGCATTCTCACTAAGAGTAGTGAGTAGATACCAGTTTGACCCTAAAGAAAATCACTGAAAGATGGTTAAAATCATCCTTAAGTATTTGAGAAATACTAAGGACTAATGGTTGGTTTATGGTGAGTCAGATCTGAAGCTTGTGGGGCTTACAGACTTCAATTTTCAATCTGATCATGGTGACAGTAAAAGTATGTCGGAGTATATTTTTACTCTAAATGGTGGAGCTATTTGCTGGAAAAGTTTCAAGCAGCATATAGTGGCTGACTCTATTTGCGAAGCAGAGTATATGACAGCATCAGATGCAGCAAAGAAAGCTATATGGCAGAGGAAGTTCAACACCAAGCATAGAGTAGCACCCTCCATTGATGGTCCAGTCTTACTCTACTGCTACAGCACTGGCGCCATAGCTCAAGCAAAGAAACCGAAGGCACATAAGTGAACAAAGCATATTCTGCACTGCTTCCATTTGATCTGTGAGATTGTGGATCATGGTGACGTCGAACTTCAGAAGATCGATAGAAAGAAGAACCTAGCCAACCCCATCACTAAAGCCTTGGTAATCAAGGAGTTCGACAACCATAAGTCAAAGATGGGCATTAGATACTATGTCGAGTGGCTTTAGGACAAGTGGGAGTTGTTGAAAATTATGCTCTAAAGTCAATCATCAGTCTGTTGATGGTTGAGATATTATAATTAATTTATTAATTAATAAAAAATATTTTGATAATTTTTTTTATCATAAGTTTATATCTTCTAATGAACTCCATTGTTGTGATGAAGTTCTTAGGATTATTTAGTTTTCATAAAGAGAGGATTTATCGATTAATCCTTAAATTTGTTTACGATCAAATGATAGGTTGTTAATTAGGATGACAGTGTCTATCGAGCATAGGTCGCTATATGCCATATAGGTTGGTTGTCCTCTTAACCAAGGTATGTGGAGACACTGGTATGTCATATAGATGAGATGTATGGGTACATCATCATTGAACGTGACCAACTCTAGAGCATTCCACCGTCGAGAATATCTTTGATGGAATATAGATATAAGTATCCCTTAAACTTGAGATCACCTCAGTGACTTGCAAGCAACTCACTGTGCTTTGGTACCAAAATAACTAAATTTCTAATTCAGCAATGGAATGCTTCTGGGCACAGTCAAGTACTTGCGAAGTCGGAGTGTGATCAAGATGGAATTGACCACTCCAAGAGTTGGAGAAGAATGTATCACTGAATTTCAATATAGCAAAACCTTGGTCAGGATAATCCATCAGATGGATTTGATATTTTAAAATACAATATGGACAACCCGATCGAAGTTGATAGTTGAACTCTGATGTATCTTATGAGCATTATGGTCAAGTGGATGAATTATTTGGAAACTATATCCGCATGAGTTCTAAGGATAGTGTTCTACACCTTCGACCTATCCGACCGTCGGATATCATTGCTAGATGGTCACTTCGATTGATATAAAAATTTATTTCTATACTATCGACTTAGGTTCGGACCTATGAGGTCATATACATTAGAGCTTCTAATCTGATTGGATGGTTGATCAACGATTAAGAATTATTCTAGGGTTAAATAATCAATGCGATTGGTGTTTAACCTAGTACAAGTGTTGCAGAAGGATCAATTAGCAATTGGATTGCTAATTAACTTAATTTGATTAAGCCAATAGGCTGAGATTAAGTCTAACTAAATATGATTTAATTAGATTTAGTTTGATCTTGATTGGATCAAGTCCAATTGATTTATTGGATAAGCCAAGTGTAAGGAAGAACTAGTCCTAGTTTAACTAGGACTCGGATTAACCAAATTTTCTAATCTGATTAGAAAATAAGTCAAAATTAAATTTAATTTAATTAAGTTCTTAAATTGATTAGGCTCTTATTTAATTGGGTTGGTTTAATCTTGATTTTATTTGGTTAAAAGATCTTGTTTGACCAAGTCAAAATAGAAGTCCTAGTGTGACTAGGACTCCCTATCTCCTTGCACCACCTTGGTCCCAACGCCCCCCATACCTATTTTTTAGATATTTTTTGTGAAAAATCTATTTCTTCCTGATTTTCATACCCCCTCTCTCCATCCAAGTCATATTTGGAAGTTAGGTGGAAGATCAAGTCAAAGGAGGAATTGATTTTGCTTAGGATTTTATGAGATAGAATCCTTATTGACCAAAACATCTTCCCTTGAGTGCCGCCCCCACTTTTAACTAATTATTCTTTTATTTCATGAAAATAATCTTCTTTTTGTGCACCCTCCTTTGTTGGTCCATGCCAAAAATTATGGAGGAGGCACCCAAGAGTTGGGCGCCCCAACAACTTCCCATGTTTGGATATTCCTAGTCTAGGAATTTGACCTAACTTGGAGTCTTCATTTTCCCTATTTATTGGTTGAATTTTGTTCTAATTTTTTCATAAAATACATAGCTTTAGAAGAGATTTGGGGTGTGTAAAAATCAAAGGAAGAGGGTCATTGGGCATGGGGGTTCCATGGGCACCAAACTAGGTGTCTAGGTGAGAGAAAAGAGAAGAAGAAGAGGGTCTTCTTCTAGGGCTATTTTATTTTCAATCTCTCCTTCTTTCTTTTGAGTTTTTTTTTTTTGAGAGAGTCTCAGATAAAAAAACTCTCATCTTTCTTCTCATATTTTGGAGAGTTCAAATTTTAAAGAAGGGAGCATCGAATCGACCGTTGAAGTAGGATCAACACAGTACTAGCATGCTGTGCTGATTTTCTGCATCGAACTTCAGATCAGAGATCGTAGGCTCGTGTGGATGACTCGTAGAGGCTGGATATATGTGTGGCTCATGACTTCATCCTTAAGCTAGGATCAATAAATTAGAACGTCTAAACTTACTCAGATAATAGATCTGATCTATAAACTTCATACCTACATTTGATGTAGTATAGATCTAGGTTGATTTGATCAATCTTTTTCTTTTTTATTTGATTTTAATTTTTGATTTAATATCACACCTTAATCATGTAATAGATCTGAGATCTAGATATTTACATGATTATTTTAATAAATTTTAGATTTATTTAAGTCTTTCACTTAATATCTTGAAAAGGTTTTAAGATCTACCCATGACTTCCTAGATCACGAACCTTCAATTGGTATCAGAGCAAGGTTCTTATTACATGATTTTTGTGCATATCTAGATTATTTCTTAGATTAGATCTAATTTATAATCTAATTATTAAATCTAAAATTAAAAAAAAAATAAAATATTTTAGATTGTATGGACTGTCATAAGGTTGTCCTGCTATAAGGTTTATCCCTTATAGTGA
The DNA here is from genome assembly GCA_006176705.1 of Cocos nucifera. NCBI lineage: Eukaryota > Viridiplantae > Streptophyta > Magnoliopsida > Arecales > Arecaceae > Cocos > Cocos nucifera. The sequence continues at coordinate 33,818 of QRFJ01002835.1, read as the reverse complement.
ATAGGTTGTCCTAGTACGTGCTGATCTAAAATATTGATTATAAAATTTTAGATTAGATCCAAGATATTTTATGATCTAATTAAAAATATTTTAATCTGATTTCAATCATCATAAATATGTTAGATTTGATCTAGGAAGATTTATAATTGATTATTATTGAAATTATTTTAATTACATGAACCTGTTTAGATTAGATCTAAAGTAGTTTTATGTTTATTTTACTTGTATATTGATTATGAATCAAACATACAACTTGGTTGATAGAATCATGTTGTAAAAATATTTTACAAATATAAAAATTATTTTCGAAAAGCCGAACCCCAACCCTCAGTCCAAAACTTAATTGAGAATTAAGAAGTTGATTGATTAGGATCTAGGATTGTGAATTGAAGATCCTAAGATACAAATCATAACACATTGGATTAAATAGGTTAGTGGAGATTGGGTCCATTAATTGGGTTAGACTTAGGGTTAGATTAAACAATGGACTTAATTAGAGAATTGACTAAATCCAATCAATTGTTGTCTTAGATTAGATCAAGGATTCTCTAGATCAATTACAATTATTGTAGTTGGTCAAGTCCATGTCTTTAACAAGACCCATGATGGATTTGATTCTTGGCTACGCGGTCTAGCATGAACTGTTAGATTGATCTAATTGAAACTAATTAAATCAGTTAGTGTCTAAGGTAAACTAGACTAGTGGTTTTTAATTGGCAGCCCGCTTACTTGATAATTTCTAATGGTGTTTAAGGCATGCCTGGCAGACCCTTTCATTGATCGAACTTACTTGACCTCTTGGTGAGATTATATTTTGATCGGATCACTTGACTATTCGAGCTAACCCATGTCAGCTAGGTAAATCAGTTTGACTAATTTAGGGCCTAGACCAACCTATTAATGGTCTCCCTTAAGCTGACTTGGTGAAGTTAGTGGGAGGATCATGACAAGCTGGTTAATCTAACCTACTCACTTCTATAAATAAATTTTCTAAAATTATTAGGTCCCTAAAATGAAATAGTTATATGATAACTGGATTATAGCCTCCCATTAAATTGGATGATAATGGGTCCATCAGTTGGATAGTCATTGGAGGCCCAAAGGCCTGGTGCTTATCGGTTGATAGAATTATCATTCAATATATGATCTCTTGAATACATCTTTCTAAATGGTGGTCAGGTGGGCCAACCAAAGTTGGGCCTGATCATTCATTGGTTGGATGGGGCAAGTATAGCCATGTTAATAGTTGGACCTAACTAGACCCTTTTCTAAGAAGGCCAAAGCCAACTGATCAGGGCCTGGGGCAAAATTTAATTACTGAAAATTATTTAGAGAAATAATTGGTTATGAACCTACCCTTAGATGTATGTGGGTGGATCAACTAATGTTGGGCTTGTGTACTGTCTATGTGAATTCTAGTATCTACTAAGAAATTTGGATAATTCCTCGAATTAGAGGTAGAGACTATCAATTCGAATAAAATAGTGGGAGAAACCTTTTGATTTAAGTCCAAATCTTTAGGTTTAATGAATCAATTACTAATTAGGTTTTGGTTTTCCTTTGTGCAGACATGGCCACTTCTCTATCGCTCCAATTATTGTTGGACAGTGATAAGTTGGTGGGACCCAATTTCAGTAGCTGGTATCGAAAGTTTAAGATTGTTCTGGAGCATGAATGGATCCTATATGTGCTGACGGATCTTGCACCTGAGTAGCCAACTGCTAATACATGTGGAACAGTCAGAGACACTTATCAGAAGTGGCTCAATGATTGAACCATGGTGTGCTGCATTATATTGACTGTGATGAGCGATAAGTTCAGTCGCAAGTTCGAGATAGCTCAGCCAAATGAAATGCTCCAAGTGTTAGAGGATTCTTTTAGCACACCCGATAACGTTGAGAGGCATAAGACTAGTTATGCCATCTTTAATGCCAGAATGCAGGATGGTGCCTCTATCATTGATCATGTATTATACATGATCGAGCTGATAGAGTGCTTGAGCAAGCTTGACTTTCCCTTGCACAAACAACTTGGAAAAGATGCAATACTGAACTCGCTGCCCAAGTCTTATCTTTTATTCCTTACACATTATAGAATGTCAAAGCTTGAAGTGGACTACCACGGGTTACTAGGGTTACTTCAAAACTTTGAGAAGGATCACCAACTCCGTAAGGAGTCGGTGAACTTAGTGGGAGGTTCATCTTCTCATTCTTGATCCTTTGGAAAAGGGAAGAATAACAAGAAGAAGAAAGCCAAGAAGGTGCATGTTCATGTTAGGACACCTGTGCAGGCTCAGAACCCAAAGATCAAGTTCGATAAGAGTCAAGCCGAATGCTTCTTTTGCAAGAAGCAAGGGCACTGAAAGAGGAACTATCCTTAGTACATTGCTTTCCTAAATCCGAACAGACAGAGAAAGAAGCAAGCTGTTGCTGAGCAAGATATTTATATGATAACTTTCTGTAATTTCTCTATTTATGATATTATTGACTGGGTATTGGATACCGATTGCCCTTACCATATTTATGATTTGTTGCAGGGGTTGCAGGTCAGTAGAAGATTCGAGCAAGGTGAGAGATTCTTGAACGTTGGAGATAGAAGACTAGTTTTAGTTCTAGCTTTCGAAATTTTAAAACTTGTATTTGAATCTCATACCGTTGTTCTTAGTGATTGTCATTTCTGTCCTAGTTTCTTTTTAAATATCATTTTTATTTTCATTTTGGCCATAAATAATTATGAAATTTTAATAAAGAAACGAGTTTGTAATGTCATTGTAATGGTATTATTGCTTTCTATGGATAATTGAATAATGATGTATATATATTATCACAACCTATCAATATAGTCTATTCTTCTGGCAAGCACCCTAGATTAGATAGTATATCAGATATCTACTTATGACACTGTAGGCTAGGTCATATAAACAAGAACAGGGTAAATAGGTTGACCCAAGAGGGAATCCTCGAAGTCAATGATTGTGAATCACTTCCAACCTATGAGTCCTATCTTTTTGATAAAATAACCAAGTTACCTTTTACTAAAAAGGTGAGAGAGCCAATGAGCTCTTAGGTCTAGTACATACTGATGTATGTGGACCAATGAGCATAAGTGTTAGAGGTGGATATGTCTACTTCATCACTTTTATAGATGATCTATCCAGATATGGATAGGTTTATCTGATGAAATATAAGTCAGATTTTTTTGAAATATTCAAATGATTTTGAAGTGAAGTAGAAAAATAAACTATAAAGAGTATTAAAACTTTTCGATCTGATCGAGGAGGAGAATATCTTTCTGCTGAGTTTCTCACATGTCTAGGAGAGAATGAAATTCTCTCTCAATGAACTCCTCCTAGAACACCACAGCATAATGGTGTGTCTGAAAGAAGGAATCGGACTCTATTAGATATGGTTCGATCCATGATGGGATTTGTCAGCTTGTCAATATCCTTCTGGGGATATGCACTCGAATCGACTTGTTATCTATTAAATAGGGCTCCAAGTAAGTCTGTAGTTAAAATCCCATATGAGATATGGATAGGACGTAAGCCAGCACTTTCACACCTTAGGATTTGGGGGTGCTCAGTTTATGTCAAATGGTTAGTTACAGACAAACTTGGACCTAGGTCTGACAAGTGTACATTCATAGGGTACCTAAAAGAGATCAAAGGATACTATTTCTATCATGCTGATGAATAAAAGATGTTCGTCAGCCTTAGGATAATCATTTTGGAAAAGAAGTTTCTTAATGAAGAAACTGTTGCCTCTAAGATTGAACTTGATGAAGTTCAATAGGTAGAAAGTTTGACATAGAATGTTGAACCTAAGTCAGATTTGATCAGATCAGATCTGAAGCCTAGTGAATCCGCACCATTAAGGCGATCCAACAGAGTACCCCACCATCCAAATAGATACTATGGATTCTTGGTCCAAGATGGTGATCCCATCAAACTCGATGAGAATGATGAGGACCCGATCACTTATATGGATGTAATGCAGAGATCCGACTCTGAGAAATGGTTAGAAGCCATGAGATCCAAAATGAATTCCATGAAGGTCAATGATGTATGGACATTAGTTGACCAACCTGAAGGGGTTAAACCCATTGGGTGTAAATGGGTTTTCAAAAGGAAGAGGGGTGCAGACGAAAAGGTGGAGACCTATAAAGCTTGTCTAGTTACCAAGGGGTATTATCAATGTTATGGTATTGACTATGATGAGACATTTTCACCTATGACAATGCTCAAGTCTATTCGAATCTTGCTTGCCATTGCTGCCCATATGAACTATGAGATCTGATAGATGGATGTGAAGTTAGCTTTCCTAAATGGAGAGCTGACCGAAGAGATTTATATGATACAACCTGAAGGGTTTACATCTATAGATGAGTCTAAGGTGTACAAGCTTTAGAGATCTATTTATGGATTGAAGCAGGCATCTCGGAGTTGAAACATGCATTTTGATAAAGTGATCAAAACATATGGCTTCATTAAGAATGGAGAAGAATCCTGCATTTATAAATGGGCAAATGATCCAGCAGTGGTATTCCTTATTTTGTACGTGGATGATATTCTCTTAATCGAAAATGACATCTCCATACTACAAGGAATAAAAGTCTGATTGTCATCACAGTTCTCTATGAAGAACTTGGGTGAAGCATCCTACATCCTAGGGATGAAGATCTATAGGGATAGATCTAAAAGGATGCTTGGTATATCTCAGTCCACGTACATAGAAACTATGTTGAAGAGGTTCAGCACGGAGAATTCCAAAAAAGACTATCTTTCGATAGGCCAAAAAATTTCTCTCTCTAAGAAGGATTATCCGACAACTCCTAAAGAGAAAGCATATGAGTAGAATTTCATATACTTCGACAGTGGGATCTATTATGTATGCAATGATATGTATGAGATCAGACGTGGCTTACTCACTAGGAGAAGTGAGTAGATACTAATCTAACCTTGGAGAAAATCATTGAAAAGTGGTTAAAACCATTCTTAAGTATTTAAGAAATACTAAGGACCAATGGTTGGTTTATGGTGAGTCAGATCTGAAGTTTGTGGGGTTTATAGACTCCAGCTTTCAATCTGATCATGATGACAGTAAAAGTGTGTCGGAATATATCTTTACTCTAAATGGTGGAGCCATCTGCTGGAAAAGTTCCAAGCAGCATATAGTGGCTGACTCTGTTTGCAAAGTAGAGTACATGACAGCATCAGATACAACAAAAAAAGCTATGTGGCTAAGGAAGTTCATCGTTGAGCTCAAAGTAGCACCCTCCATTGATGGTCCAATCCTGCTCTACTACGACAGCACTAGCGCCATAGCTCAAGCAAAGGAATCAAAGACACACCGACGAACAAAGCACATTTTGCATTATTTTCATCTGGTCAGTGAGATCGTAGATCGTGGTGATGTTGACCTTCAGAAGATTGATGGAAAGAAGAACCTAACCAACCCTTTCACTAATGCCCTGGCAATCAAGGAGTTCGACAACCATAAGTTGAAGATGGGTATTAGATACTATGCCAAATAGTTTTAGGATAAGTGGGAGTTGTTGAAAATTATGTCCCAAAGCTAATTATCAGTCTATTAATGGTTGATATATTATAATTAATTTATTAATTAATAAAAAATATTTTGACATCCTTTTTCATCATAAGTTTGTCTTCTAATGAACTCCATTATTGTGATGAAGTCCTTAGGACTATTTAGTTTCGATAAAGAGAGGATTTATCGAGAGTTCTTAAATTTGTTCACGACCAAATGATAGGCTATTAATTAGGATGACAACATCTATCGAGCATAGGTCGCTATATGCCATATAGGTTGATTATCCTCTTAATCAAGGTGTGTGGAGACATTGGTATGGCATACAGATGAGATGTATGGGTACATCATCATTGAACATGACCAAATCTAGAGCATTCTACTATCGAGAATGTCTTTGATGGGATATAGGTATAAGTATCCCTTAGATCTGAAATCACCTCAGTGTCTTGCATGCAACTCATTGTGCTTTGGTATCGGACTAACTAAATTTTTAATTCAACAATAGAAGGCTTTCAGGCATAGTCAAGTACCTGCGAAGTCGGAGTGTGATCAAGATGGAATTGACTACTCCAAGAGTTGGAGATGAATGTATCACTGTATTTCAATATAGCAAAACCTTGGCTAGGATAATCCATTAGGTGGATTTGATATTTTGAAATACAATGTCGACAACTTGATCAGAGTTGACAATTGAACTTTGATGTGTCCTATGAGCATTATGGTCAAGGGGATGAATTATGTGGAAACTATATCTGAATGGGTTCTAAGGATGGTGTTCTACACCTTCTATGTATCCGACCGTCGGGTATCATTGCTAGATGGTCACTTCGATTGATACAAAAATTTATTTCTATGCTATTAAGTTAGGTTCAGACCTATGAGGTCATACATATTAGAGCTTATGATCTGATCGGATGTTTAATGAATGATTAAGAATCGTTCTAGGGTTAAATAATCAATATGATTGGTGTTTAACTTACTGCAAGTATTGCAGGAGGATCGATTAGCAATTGGATTGCTAATTAGCTTAATTTGATTAAACCAATTAGCTGAGATTAAGTCTAATTAAACATAATTTAATTAGATTTAGTTTAGACTTGATTGGATCAAGTCCAATTGATTTATTGGACAAGCCAAGTGCAAGAAAGAACTAGTCCTAGTCTAACTAGGACTCGGATTAACCTAATTTTTTAATTTAATTAAAAAATAAATTAAAATTAAATTAAATTTATTTTAATTTAATTAAGTTCTTAAATAGGCTAGGATCTTATTTAATTAGGTTGTTTTAATATTGATTTTATTAGGTTAAAAGATCTTGTTTGATCAAGTCAAAATAGGAGTCCTAGTGTGACTAGGACTCCCTATCTCCTTGCGCCACCTTGGTCCCAATGCCATCCATACCTATTTTTAGGTATTTTTTATAAAAAATTTCTTTTTTTCTAATTTTCATGTCCTCTCTCTCCCTTCAAGTCATATTTGAAAGTTAGGTGGAAGACCAAGTCGAAGGAGGAATTGGTTTTGCTTAGGATTCTATGAGATAGAATCCTTGTTGACCAAAATATTTTCCCTTGAGTGTGGCCCCCTCTTTTAATTAATTTTTTTCTTATTCTATGAAAATAATCTCCTTTTCTGTGTACCTTCTCTTGCTGGTCCACGTCAAAAATTGTAGAGCAGGCGCCTAAGAGTTGGGCGCCTCAACAACTTCCCATGTTTGGATATTCCTAGTCTTGGAATTTGACCTAACTTGGACTCTTCTTTTTTCCTATTTATTGGATGAATTTTATTCTAATTTTTTTATGAAATATAGAGCTTTGGGAGAGGTTTAGGTGTGAAAAAATTAAAGGAAGAGGGTCCTTGGGCATGGGGGTTCCATAGGCACCAAACTGGGTGTCTAGGTGAGAGAAAAGAGAAGAAGAAGAGGGTCTTCTTCTAGGGCTATTTTATTTTCAATTGCTCCTTTATTTTGAATTTTTTTTTGAGAGTCTCAGATCAACAAACTCTCATCTTTCTTCTCATATTTTGGAAAATCCAAATTTTGAATAAGGAAGCATCGGATCGATCGTCGAAGAATGATCAACATAATACTAGCATGTTGTGCTGATTTTCTGCATCGAACTTCAGATCAAATCGTAGGCTCATGCGGATGACTCCTAAAGGTTGGATGCATGTGTGGCTCATAACTTCATTCTCAAGCCCAGATTAGCAAGTTGGAACATCTAAACTTGCTCAGGTAATAGATCTGATTTATAAACTTCATATCTGCATTTGATGTAGTATAGATCTAGATTGATTTGATCAACCTTTTTCTTTCTTATTTGATTTTAATTTTTTATTTAATATCATATCTTAATCATATAATAGATCTAAGATCTAGGTGTTTACATGGTTATTTAAATAACTTTTAGATTTATTTAAGTCTTTCGCTACAAGATCTTGAAAAAGTTTCAAGATCTATTTGTGAAATCCTAGATCTAGTTCCTTCACTGTTTATAAGCTGCCATCCAAATTTAGGCCTTTTTTCACTTTTCTTCCAACATATCTAGATTTTCTCTGAGATTTTGTGAATTATTCTATTCATTATAGGATTCAACTTGCACTAAAGGATGTCCGAGTTCGATTGGGATGACTGTCTCTATTCTGAAAGCTAAAGCAAATGAAGTTTCTCAAGTTGGCAATCTTTGGGTGGTTCTGTAGGCTCAGAGAACATGATAGAGTTTGTCTAGCTATGTTTCTTTTATCCTTTCAAGCCTTGGCTTAATTCCTTGCAACAAGATCCTGTTGGTTACCTTTGCTTCGTTGTTCACGTATGGATGAGCTACCGATGTAAAATAATGGGATATGTTCAGATCTTCATAGAACTCGGTAAATCTTTCTCATGCAAATTGGTATCCATTATCAATAAGAGGGTCTGAGGTATGCCAAATTTGTAGACTATCGACTTTCAGTTGAAGTCTTGCACTTTAGCTTTAGTAATTTTTGCTAGAAGTTTGGCTCATCCCATTTAGTGAAATAATCCACTGCTACTAGAAGAAACTTTTGTTGTCCAGATACCATCAGAAAGGGCCCAAGTATGTTTATCCCCCATTGTGTGAAAGGCCAAGGAGCGCTCAGGGGTGTAAGTTGTGAAGCTAGCTATCTCTGAGTGTCAGTGTTTTGCTGACATCCATCATATTTCTTTATATAATTAGTTGCATCTTGTTGCATAATCAGCCAGTAGTATCTTTGATGGAGCAGTTTATAAGATAATGACCTGATCCCAAGGTGATTTCCACATATACCTTTATGAATTTCTTTTAATGCATAATCAGCTTCAAAAGGTCGGAGGCATTTAAGAAGTGGCAAGGAATATGACCTCTTGTATGATTTATTCTCATATAAAACATAATGAGAAGCTTGGTTTCTCAATTTCCATGTTTCTTTGGGATCTTTGGGGAGAATTTCATCTTTGAGGTATAGAATTAGTGGGTCAACCTAGTTGGACTCATGGTCGACCTCCATTACTATCTGGGATTCCTTCAAACTAGGATACTGCAGGACTTCAAAGAAGACTTCTTTTGGTAATTCACTCAGAGTCAAGATAGCTAATTTCGAGAGAAGGTTGGCTGCAGTATTTTTTGCTCTAGGGATCTACTGAATGTTGAAGCTGCTAAAGGTAGAGGTTAAACTTTTTACTTTTTTTAGATATTTTATTATACTTTCCTCCCAGGCTTCATAAGTACTACTGACTTATCCCACCATCAACTAGCAATCACTATAGACTTTTACATGGTCTGCTTTCAATTCTCTAGCTATTCTCAATTCTATAATTAGAGCTTCATATTTTGCCCTATTATTTATTAATGAAAACTCAAAGTGTAGCGTGTATCAGCAATAATTCTTTCTGGATTGATTACAATCAAGCCCATGCTCGCTCTTGAGGAATTGGATAAGCCATCAACATATAGAGCCCATAAGTCTTCAGGAGATCCATTTTTTCTTCAGTAGAGTTCGACTGCAAACTGGGAGCACAAACTTCTTGCTACTTAGGTTTGGCCGGATCTAGGATCGTGCATTCTATTATGAAGTCGGCCAGTATTTGAGCTTTAATAGATGGCCGAGGTTGAAAATTGATATCAAACTTGATGAGTTCAATTGCCCATTTCACTATTCCTCCAGAGGTATTGGGCCAGTGAAGAACTATTTTAATGGGTTGATCAGTGAGAAGCGTAATCATACGTCCCTGAAAATAAGGTTGGAGCTTCCTGGCTACAATCAACAATGCATAGGTTAGCTTTTCAATTTCATATACCTTATTTTTGCATCCCTTAGAACTTGGCTTATGTAGTAGATGGGCTTTTGGATTTTTGCCTCTTCTCTGATCAGAACAGCTCTGATTGCTGTAGACGACATCATTAGATACAGGAATAACTCTTCACCAGGCTTGATTTTGGCAAGGAGAGGAGGTGAGCTTAGATAATGCTTCAACTCTTCGAAAGCTTATTGGCATTCAAGAGACTAGTAGAAGTTTTTTGGCTGCTTGAGTGCTTGGAAGAAGATCATGCAATGCTCAACCGATCTTAAAACAAAATGATTTAGGACTGCAACCTTCCCCATCAGGTGTTGAACCTCCTTTACTATTTTTGGTGCAGTCATTTCTTGGATGGCTCTGATCTTTTGGAATTCACTTCGATGCCTCATCTTGACAACATGAACCCTAGAAATTTTTTTGAAGTTATGCTGATAGCATATTTGGTTGGGTTCAGCTTCATCTTGTACTTTCGAAAGGTGCTGAAGATCTCTTTCAGGTTGGCAATATGATTTGTAGAAGACTGGCTCTTGATAAACATGTCATCTATATAGACCTCCATATTTTAATCGATTTGTTCCTTGAAGATCTTATTCATTAGGTGCTGATAGGTTGCACCACCATTTTTAAGTCCAAAAGGTATGATCTTATAATAATAAAGATCATGATCAGTAACAAAAGTAATTTTCTCCTCATCCTCTGGTGCCATTTGGATTTAGTTATAACTAGAGAAGACATCCATAAAAGTGAGAAGCTTATGGCCCGAGGTTGTGTCCACCAGTTGATCAATTCTAGATAAAGGGTAGCTATCCTTTGGGTAGGCCTTATTTAGGTCTGTGAAGTCTATGCACATCCTACACTTGCCGTTCCTCTTGATGAGAACCATATTTGCAATTCAATTTGGGTAGGATACCTCCTAAATGAACTCGGCTTTGAGGAGCTTGTCAATCTCGTCTATGATGGCTTTTTGTTGTTCTGGTGCAAAGTTGAGCTTTTTCTATTTCACAGGTTGATGTTTGAGATCTACAACTAGATGATGTTCCATCACTTCAGCATCAATGCTTGACATATCTACAGGTATTCAGGCGAAGATGTTGGCATTCCTCCATAGGAAGGTGATGAGCTGCTTTTTAACTTTTTCTCTTAAGTTGGAGCCAATTTGAACAGTATGGTCCTCATGCCCATCATTTAGTGAAACTGCAACAAGGTCAACAATAGGCTCCCTCCACTCTTCAATTAAGCCATCACGAGCATCAAGCCCATCCACTGGACAAGATTTTGTTTGCTTTTTCCATTATAAAGCAATGGTGTAGTAGTGTCGTGCCAGAGGTTGATCTCCTCTGACTTCTCTGACCCCTTGACTTATTGGGAACTTCATTTTTCAAGTAATAAGTTGAAACCATAGCCTAAAGTATATTTAAAGCAGGTCGGCCAAGCATTGCATTATAAGCTGAGGGAGCTTTCATTACTAAAAAATTAACTTGGGCCTTAGATTGCCTTAGATACCGACCTACCATAACAAACAAGGTAATCATTCCTTCCATTGGCATAGCATCACTAGTGAACCCTACTAACAGAGAATTCATTGATCCCATTCAACTGTCAGGTATAGATATTTTGAAGAATATATCATAAAACAAAATATTGATAAAGCTTTCATTATCAATCAAAATACGGCGTACATCATAATCAGCAATATTTAAAGTTACTACAACCACATCATTATGCAAAATTTGAACCTCCTATGCATCTTCTTCAGTGAAAGTGATGGGCTCCTCAGTCCTTTACCTCTTTACCGGCTCTGTAGACCCACTGACTTCTCCTTGTTGATGTTCTCTAGCAATGGTGTTGACAATTCCAAGCAGGGCCTGATCTCCTTATGGCTCATCCATTTGGGGTGGTTCAGGTTACGGTAGAGCTCTTGGTGGATCCTCCCTTCTTTTTGGTTGATATCTCAAAAAGTGGTCAAGCTGATCCCATCTGATGAGCTCTTCGATCTCATTTTGAAGTTGAATACATTCTTCCATATCATGACCATGGTTACGATAGTAGAGATAGTACTTATTTGGATTGCACTTGGTTGGATGAGACCGCATTTTTTCAACCTCAGTAATTATTTCTTGATCTCCATCAACACTTGAATCTTCAGAGCATTTAAGGAGGCATAATTGTAAAATCTTTTGGAAGGGGAGTTTTGCCATGCCCTTCGATCTAGGCTTCTTGGTCAATGTGCCTAAGGAGGAGTTCAGGCCTATTTGCGCTTTAGAGGAGTTTTGGAGTGCGGTCGAGCTTCACTCGACTTTTCAATAATTACAGGCTTGCTAGATTTGCCTGTTGTCGCTTTCCTATGGCTTCTTTATCCTTCAGTTTGAAGGCCTCCTCCGCTTGAGCATAGCTTTTTACCCAGGCCAACATGTCAACAAAGGAGATCGTTCTTCTAGAGGCTGCCCTTTAGTGCGGCCATGGCAATAAATTGGTCCAAATTTCAGACTACAAGGCTGCAGCATTAAAGTGGCTAACATAAGCTCGGATGGACTCTCTTTTCTTCTGCTTGATATTGATGAGGGAGTCCGAATCTCTTCTTTGACATTGGCTATTAATAAAATAAGCTGTAAAGTGATGGCTTAGCTGATCAAAAGAAAAAATGGTATCCAGTTTAAGGCCTGAGTACCAATTTCTTGCTGCTCCTTTGGGAGCATAAAATGGTATCAGGCGCACCATGGAGCAGCATCATAGTTCTAAATACTTCGAGGTGATCAACTAGGTTGATGGTGTTAGAAAATGTATCCTAAAGCCAATCATCTAGGTTATAGATGGTTGAGCTAAATATAATTTATACTTAAATTTTAATTAAATAAAATTATTATTCTAGCAATTTTATCACTTTGTGCATTTTTTTATAATGAACTCTCTGTGATAAAGTTCTTAGGACTATTTAGACTCAACAAAGAAGGATTTATCATTTAGTCCTTAAACTTATCATGATTAAATGATTCATTGTTACCTAGGATGACAACGTTAATCAAGAGTAGGTCATTGTATACCATAAGTGTTGGTTGTCCTCTTAACCAAATAGTATGGTGACCCTATTATGGTATGCAGGTGAAATGTAGAGGTATATTTCACTGATCATGATCCAACTACGGAGCTCTCTTCTGCCAAGATTGCTCGCGAAGGATATGGATATAAGTATCCCTTAGACTTGAGATCACCAAGATGACTTACAAGCAACTCTCTATACTTAAGTACCAAACTATTTGAATTTCTAATTTAGTGATGAAAGGCTACTGGGTGCAGTCAAGTACATGGCTTGTCGGTGCATGAGTCAAGATGGGATTAACCCTTTCAAGTGTTGGAGTAAGTGCATCGCTGTATTTCAATTTAGCAAATCCTCGGCTAGGGTAGTCCATATGATGGATACTAAATTTTAAAATATAATATGGATGAATTTTTAGGGTTGTCAGTTAACCTTAGATCATCCTATGAGCATCATGGTCAAGGAGATAAATTATATGGTATCTATATACCATAGGTTCGTCGATGTTGCATTGAGATTTTTGGCCTATTTGAATGTCAGATACCATTGCTAGATGATCATATCGATTGGTATAGAAAAATTAGTTTTTGTTCTACCGGCTTAGGATTCGAACCTATGGGGTCACATACAATAGGAGTTTCTACCTGATCTTATGGTTGATCAAAGAATTTCACTGGATTGGAACTCAATTATTATTAGAGAATTAATTAGTAATTAGATTGTTGATTAGCTCAATTTGATTGAGCAATGAGGAACTGATCAAGTCTAATTGAATTTGATTCAATTAGGTTTGACCAGATCAGATCATGTGATGATCTAATCACTTAGAAAGATGGACCCTGATTTGATCAGGGGTTGGACTCCATTAATTTCTAATTTGATTAGGAATTAATTAAGTTGGGTTAAAGCCTAATATGATTGGGTTTATCCTAATTTTAATTGATCAAGATAAATTGATTTGGATGAAACCAATTTGATCAAATTCAAAGCTAGTTTGAATTCCAATCTCCCTGCGCCATTGACCTTTGACCCATTCTTTTCTCCCCGCACATCAGAAATGTGCGTGGGATTTCTCCACGCTAAAAGGGTGTTTGTGCCTCCCCTATTCCTACCTTTGACCTGGTCCAAGCATTGGATCATATCAGATTGAGAGCAAGTTCAATTTTGAATTCAACTTGTGTTGGTTAGTTTGATTGAAACTTCCCAACTCCCTCTCTCCTCATCTCCATGCCTAAAGCTCTCTTTCTCTCGCACATTTTTATGCATTCTAGGTATGGATGTGTAGAAGAAGAGTCCTTCTGCACATCAACATCTTGGGATTTGTGCTAGAATGGATTAGGAGTCATCTTGAATTTTGAATTCAAGAGATTGGTTGAAATAAGTTCAACCAAACCTATCCTTATCCTCCCATGCATAGATGCCTATGAAAATGGATTTTTTCTAGGCATGAGAGAAGGGGACCCAAAGTGAGAAATTACATGACTGACCATGGGTGTGCATGAGGTATTGAGAGATTCTGTGAGATAGAAATCAGAGAGAGGGGCACATCTCTTTTGGCGTGAGGTTTTCCAAAGAGAGAAGAGAATCAACGTTCTAAAGGGTAAGCACTGAATCCTAGAGTGGGGACTCTAGATTTGGGTGGAGAGTTTGAGTGCCAGGTCTCCACTAGCTTTCACCACCATCTTGTCTTCCTCCATTGCATCTTCTAATTTTTGGAGCATCCGAAAGATCAGGAGCAGTTCATCGATTGGATCGATGAAGGTCGGCTGTCGAAGGCCCTGGAGAGAAGCTAGCACTCCAGATGGGTTGATCAGGACCAGAGACTCTGTGTGGACTCACCATAGAGGTCAGACACATGTATGGCTATAGTAGGACATGAGAGCAATTTTTTGGTGGATCTAGATTGCTGTGATTATCTACCCGTGCATAGGTACTATATTCTGAACATAGATCAATCAGTAAATACAATTTATTGATCAATTATATTTTATTTTTCTAATATATTATATGTCAAAAATTTTGAGTAGAGTTTTATGATTAGATCATAGCATGCTTAGAATTAATGTAGATTATTTTGCTTCTATTGCTTTATATTTTGAAAAAATTTTGGAAAGCATGCTCAGAACCCTACTGATTTTTCTTTAGGTGGACCCATCATAACTTTCAAACTAGAGGAGTCTGAAGTTTGGTGGGATAGGCTCCTAGATGATATGAGCAGAGAAAGGGGGGTCAATGTAGATGTTGTCTTGGTGAATGGGGTCAACGTGGTGGAGTTCTCTAGTCCACCGGTTTATTTCTTGAAGCTTCTGATTAAGAATATTATCTTGATTATGGATTTCAAAGCATGGCTGGTTGGAGGAGGTAGTGATTCTCTAGGGATAGAATCATGATCAGAGCAAGGACTCTCCGCTCTCTGCTTTTTCTTCTCAAGAGTCACTAGTCGACTCGCCCAAGTGGGCTTGCCTTGCATCGGATCTCTACATTCTAACGAGGATCTTTCTAGCTGGATCGATGCTGGGGGCTACTACATAGACTATACTACTTCAATAAGGCCCTTAACCTACTGCACTAGTAGGTTAAACTACTCAAAATCCACCATAGGTGCTGGTGGTGATTGAGGTGCCAGTGATGAGGTCGGAATAGGCTGATTTGGAAGAGATCTGGCAGTAGAGATGGTGGATCGCTAGGTTGAAGCTCTCTTGAGTGGCATCTTACTAGAATATGAGAAAGATCAGAGAGAAAAGAACTATAAAATGGGAGAAGAGATGAAGAAGATGAACTCGACTGAGTACTCCTTTATGAAAAAGAGCTCAGAAATTTTTTCCTCTAGTGCCAATCCTATTGGTGCAGAAAATAATGCTAACGCCAGAGTTCGCTGGAGCTGGTGAAGATGAGGCCATCGACGATACCTATAAGAAGAAGTCTAAACCAGAGGTGGATGGCTCTGATAGGATCCTCTGATGATAAGTTAGCTTCTGGCCAACAAGAATAGAGTACTCAGAAAAATGTAAGTAAAAATGAGAGCTTAGAGAGAAAAATATATTTGGAGGATTTCTTATATAGGTGGAGCCTGTAACAGAATGAAAGTGACAGTCATAATAGAATGTCAGTAGGCTGTTTGGGCCATGTAGAGTTTGTTATGGAGAGTGGGCTATCATTTATTGTAACTTGTAGATGGTTGGATTCTATTTATTGGAGTTTGGACATAGTTTCTGCATCTATTAGCAAATTATGCATGCTGGGATGAAGAACTTGAAGTTGGTAGGTCGAACTTGGAGATCGGCTTTCGAGTGACAGGTGGTGAACTTGTAATCAGTTAAAATCTAAAGTACTACCTTTGATAGCTTTGAGGAGTTTGGCCATCTTCGAGGTCAACTAAAAGTTGAAATGGGTGAACTTCTTGCTAGTGCCATTTGATTTGCTTACAGAAGCTCTGCTGCCTTCAAGATTGGCCTAAAGCTTGGATCGAAGGAGTGTTGTGATTCATTGTCTGTAGAATGGTCGCTATTCTAGATTGAAAATTAGATTTGTGCTGATGATGAAGTCCTTTCACTGTTCAAACTTGTCCGATCAATATGCACAATACAGGCTGGTTAGATCTATAATTGTCAGACAGAGATAAAAAAATTTGGCCACACTTGAGTTCTGCCACTATCTGTAGAGTGGAGCAAAGGGGTTCGGCTAGGATAAAATCTAACTGGGGAGAAATTCAGCTGGATGGGGTCCTTGTCGTAAGGTTAATAAGATATGCTATCTGCTGCTAAGAAATTTGGCCGCACTCGAGGTCTGCCATAGATGAAATGGAGGGTGCTGGGGTTCAATATTTGATAGAGCTTTATTAACACCAGGATCAGAGTTAGTTATCATGTCCTTCACTGTTCAAGTTTAGCCGAACAAAGTTCACCATGCCTTGGGAGTGTTCTATGATTATTGAGGTAGAATGGATGGTCACAACTATGAAGTTCGTTCAATATACATGGTTTGAAGACCGATTTCCTTGAATTGAATTGGAGTAGGAGATTAGCTTAATTTAGGTTCAATCAAGATTACTACAACTTCGGATGGATCATATCAAATTCGGACTTCTTATTAAACTTCAGTGGGAGTTATTTTATTCCTAGCACTATATAAATTTTCTCCTCAAAGTCTCTATGAAGGAATGTGGTTTCCATATTAAGTTGTTCAATCTCCAAATTCATACTTGCAACTAAATCAAGAGCAACTCAGATTGAAAACATCTTGACCACAGGTGAGGAAATTTCTTCAAAGTCAATATTCTTTTTTGTGAATCAATCCCTTCACAATCGATCATGCCTTGTATCTTGGCTCTGAGCTCCCCTTCAATCTTCAATCTGAACACCCATTTATTCTTGAGTGCTCTTTTACTCTTAGGTAAATCCATTAAGTCAAATATGTGGTTCTCATATAAGAATTTTATTTCTCCCTGCATGGCTTCTAACTACTCTTTCTTTTGCTCATGATTTATAGCCTCTTAGTAGCATTCGATGCTTTTGAGTAGATCTTCTCAATTGAGATTCAATTAGTAGTTATGGAGGGGCTTGCTCAACATGCTTATCTAACATATCATTATCAGGCATGGGCTAATCAACTGTATTACCATCATCTTCCTGTACATCTCTTCAGTTATCATTATTCATCATTATAGGAGGCATGAACCAAGGTTAACATAATTTCTAGTGATAGAGTTTGGCTTCTCAGCCTTTTCAAAATATTAAGTAGTATGATCTCCTAGAAACATAATATCTCTATTTCTGATTACCTTTTTATCAATAAGATTCCATAATTTATAACCAAACTCTTCATGTACATATCTAGGAAGATACATTGTTTAGACTTGTCATCAAGCTTGAATATCTCATCTTTAGGGATGTGAATAGATGCCCTACAACCAAACACCCTCAAGTGATCATTTGATACATCTTTTCCAATCCACACTCTTTTCAGTACATCACCTTAAAGAGGAACTGAAGAAGAAAGGTTGATCAAATTCACCGTAATTCTTATCACTTCATCTTAAAAAAAATTAGACAATTTAGCATTAGAGAGCATACACTGAATTCTTTCATAAATGGTATGATTCATTCTCTCAGCAACTCCATTATATTGAGGTATTTTAGGAACAATTTTTTCAAGCTTGATGCCATTATCTCTGCAGTATTTTTCAAATGGACCCCTATATTTACCATCATGATAGGCTCAAATATACTTTAGTAGCCTTTTTGTTTCTCTTCAATCCTAGCATGAAAATACTTGAATACATCAAGCACCTGATCTTTAGATTTAAAAGCCAAAGTTCATACTTTTCTGGTATGATCATCAATAAAAAAAGCAAAATATAAAGCACAACCAATAGTTCTAGCATCCATAGTACAAACATCAGTGTAAATTAAATCCAACATATGTGGTCTTCTATATGGAGTGGATTTATGAAATGCAGCTTTATATTGTTTACTAGTTAAATAATAAGTTCATATCTTTAGTAATGTACTTTTTATAGAAATGAGTTTCTTTCTAATAAGGATGTTAAGTCCTTTCTCGCTCATATGATAAAGCCACTTATGCAATAATTTATGGAGGAATCTTCAGCTATATTCATGTATGCATTGCACAATTTTGCTTGCATCATATAAAGTTTGCTTGATTTTTTTCCTCTTTCTATCACTAAAGAACCTTTGGTGAGCTTTCATTTTTCTTCATCAAGGTGGCCGTGGTAATCTTTATCATCAAGTACTCTAGTGCAAATCAAATGGAGCCAGATATTTGGAATGTGTCTCACATTTTCCAGCAATAGTTGACATTGCTAATTTTCAAGCAAACATCTTCCATGCCGATAATTTTAGTTACTCTTTCATTTCTCATCTTGACACTACCAAAATCACCATTAGTGCAATATGTGAAAAAGTCATGCCAGGAAGTAATATAAAAA
>QRFJ01002835.1:0-10000 GCA_006176705.1 Cocos nucifera | reverse complement strand
TAGTGAGAAACTAGTACTTGATGCTAAAGTTGGGTGTAATCTTTTTCTTCGACCAAATGAGCCATCAGTTTGTGGCTTATTTCATCAGCAGCCGACATCCTCGATGAGGCTTGGACTTTCTCATCAACATCAAGCAACAAAAAGGGGAGTCCATTTGGGCCTATGTCAATATCTTCAATGCTGCTACAGTGGAGGTCCAAAACTTAGACCAATCTATCCTTATAGCCGCACTAAAGGATGGCTTTCAGAAGAATGACTTGCTGTTCTCCCTGGAGAAGAAGTATCCCAAGGACTTTACTGACCTGCTAGCTTAGGTTGAAGGCTATGCTCGAGCTGAAGAAGCCTTCAAACTGAAGGACGAGGAAGTTGCAAGAGAGCAACAAGCGGGCGAGTTTGCCAAGCCCGTAGTTGAAGAAAAGTCGAATGAAGTTCGACCACGCTTTTGAACTCTCCTTAAGCATAGGTGAGCCTGAACTCCTCCTCGAGCTCGCTATCAAAGAAGCCCTAATAGAAAGGCACGAAGGGGCTCTCCCCCTATGTTGCCCAGCTATGCAACCCAAGAGGGGGGGGGGTGAATTAGATTTTTAAAATTTTAAAGCTAATTTAAAGATATTAAGATTGAATGATGATATGCAAGACGTGTGTGTGAAGCAATTTAGATTAAAGAAAAAATATAAAAGATTAGAGAGCAAGAATTTAACAACTAATGAAAGAAAGATAGTAAGCATACCACAAACAAGCAAGATTTATAGTGGTTCAGTGCTTTTCTTATACCTACATCCACTCTTCAAGCTCCTACTTGAAAATTAAAATTTACTAACCATATTCAAATTGAATACACCATTGAAAACCTCCAACCCTAGCTATCCTAAGCTAGAACACTTATTTTTTGGATACAAGCTAACCCAATATAATCCTATTCAAGGTTAGGATCAACCTTTCCAAGTTTTGGAATCCTTCCAAATCTTGAATCAAAACAGTAAAGTAGAATAAAAGATTTAATGACAATCAAATACAAGTTTAGCTCCCTTTGTGAGCAAATAAAATCTTAAGAATACTTTTCACAATAATGGAGGTAGCTTTTCTGATTTCTCTCAAGGTTGTTGGAGATTTGAAAGAGCTCTTGAGAGGTAAAAAGACTTGAAATGAAAGCTTCTTTGCTTGAAGATAACTTTTGCTTAGGGCTGAAATTGAATCACACTAATCTTTTGTGTTTTTCTCTATTTAAAGCCTTTTAAATCTTCAATGGGTGGAAGAGAGAAATTTGGACAAGATTTATAGCTGTTGGGGACCTTAAAAAAACTATTAAAACCTGCTAAAATAAGAAAAAAATAGCTGGTGTAGAAAAATTTTCATTATAGGGGTCGACTCATGGGTCGACTCTTGGCACAGGGGTCGACCTTGAGGTTGACCTCTAAGATAAAATTTAGAAAAATAACCATTCTATATTTTTAGCCTTCAAAATAGCAGAGGTCGACCCTAGGGTCGACCCTTGGCACAGAGACAGCATGCCAAACATCCCTTTTCAGTAGGGGATGACCTAGGGGTCGACCCTTTCACTTCAAACTTGATTTTTTTTCAAAATAAGCATCCAAAAATTATGGGACTACCTCCGAAGAATTAAAAATCTTCTATACTTGCTCTTGAGGCTCTTAGATCAAAACTTGATAAAATTATGATTTTGCCCTTGAAATATAAAAAGCTTTTTTTCAAGCCAAATTCATTAGTAATCCCCTCAAATACTTTGTAATCATCAAAATCAATTCTTAAAGCAACAATCTCTCCTTTTTTGATGATGACAAAATATTTGAGCATAAGCAAAAATAAAGCATG
This sequence comes from Cocos nucifera, assembly GCA_006176705.1. Taxonomy (NCBI): domain Eukaryota; kingdom Viridiplantae; phylum Streptophyta; class Magnoliopsida; order Arecales; family Arecaceae; genus Cocos; species Cocos nucifera. Next base: position 8,167 of record QRFJ01002835.1, on the reverse strand, counting down.
TAGAAGCATTGATTGAGGGTTTCAAAAATTTTGAACGTACATGCTATATCACATAATTTTACTTCTAGTTTATTTTTTTTATCAATTTTACTTTAATTTTGCTTATAGTCCAATTTTATTTACTCTACTTTCCCTTTTTGACATCATCAAGTAAGATCCTAAAGGATTTTAAAATTCAAAGATAAAAAAGCCTCCTCCTTAAGTTATTCCATATGTTTTTCTATTAGAACAAGAGTTTATAACAAAACTTTCAATTTACAACATAATGATCATAATAAAATTTAGCCAATTCACAAAGATTTCATTTCATATCATTCAAATGACATCATCATATATTTACATCCAAATGATTATCATAACATTAAGTCATCAAAATATATAAATGCTAAACATACAAAATATAATGGTATTAAAAATATTCATGAGAATTAGGCCATCAAAATATACAAAATTCATGGATACAACTATCCATGACCCAAACAGTCAATAGTACCAATGCCATAAGTTTGATCCAAAAAAAAAAAGTATAACCAACTATGACTTGATCAACAACTCATAGAAATAACTAAGAGATACTAGATCATAACCTAATACAAAGATGACTAAACTAAGTCTAGTAGAGATCATGGCTGGAAGCATCTGAATCAGATGAGGAATCAGAGATGTGATGGGGTGTGTCAAGGTCAAATCTAGGATCACGTTCTCGACCACGTCTGCCTCGACTACAAGTGGAGGTACGAGCTTGAGCAGCTTGATGAGACGACTCAGGAGGCTGGGAGAAAGTAGGCTAAGCAAGAAGAGCAATTTGATAGTGTCTAAATGATCCAGTGCTCTCAACATGGACTGAGTGAGGACGTCAATTTGTGTAGATAGAGTATCATTGGAGTCTCTGAACTCTCAACTTAGGAAGTCAAAATCATCCTCTAGAATACCTCAAAGTCTGGTTGTCTCAGCAGTAAGATCTGATATCTCTATAATGTCCTCTCTCATTTGGGGATAAGCCAGATCCAAAACCTATCTTTGCAAATCTAAAACTCTACCCGTCAATCTCAAAACACATCCCTTAAGGTCCTCAAGCCATGTAGATTGAGCAGTAAGCAACTGGAAGATAGTAGATATATGTGAAATCATAGGCTGATCAAAAGATGGGACGAAGTGAGTACTCTCCCCCTGAGTGGTACTGGCTATCTACTAAGATAAAAGATTTGCAATCTGCTGAGATAGGATATTGATAATTGACTGAACTAACTGGTCAGTGATCCTCCTGATCTAATCATCAGAGAATCTAACATCTGTGTCTCTACTCCTCGATGGTGCCACATCTGCATCTCTTCTCACTGACTTTGAGGGACTAGCCTCATGATCAGATACAAACTGAAAGTCAGGAAATCCTCTATGATCATGAGGAGGTGAAGATGGTCTCTCCTCCTCAGCTCTCTCTACATCCTCAGCATCTTTGGACCAACTGCCATCAATCTTTGAAAACCCATGCGATGCAGTGTGTGATGGTTGATGGTATCGGTGTGAGATAATCTAGCAACTGGCTCTCCTTCAAAACTAACTTCAAACCTCCTAAACACTAATGAGAGGGCCATACCATAGGGTAGATGTGCCTTAGACCTATTCAAGGTCTCTCTCATCATTTCTATCATCAAAATAAGGAGTTAAAGAGGGTCTCTATAATCACATGAAATATGATACATATGCCCTTACCAGATAATAAATCATGCCTGCCACTCCTAGAAATAAATAACTTGGTAACCATGGTGTGTAACACTCTCATTTTAGTAGAAAGAATCTTGGCCTCTAATTTATTCAAATTTTTTTAAAATTCTCTCCCCAAGATGGCTCTCAATCCTTCTTCTTTATGGGTTAGTTCCATTTTCTTGTAAACCTCACATGGTAATCTTAGAATTTCTCCTAGGTGAACTGGATCAAGAATAATCTTAGTACTTTTAACAATAGATTTTACTGTTCCATTGAAGTATGCCAAATTTAGGTAAAACTCTCTAACCAAATCCACATATGCAGCTTTTTTCAACTTGCAAAAGTAATTCCATCCTTGCTTTTTAATTTTTAATATAAATGAAAATTCTTCTTTCTCAAAGAAAATAAAATCAGCATACTTTTCTGATTCAACCTTTCTATCAAATAAAGGGACCTTACTTGGTATAAGAAAAGACTGTGAAGATCGTATGGAGGCAAAGGTTGGACCAGGAGAGGGCTCTAGTGCTGTTCTTTTCTGGCGGACTTCTTTCTCTACACAACGGACCAATTTTCTCCTCTATGGTAGTTTCATCTTGGGCACCATTATAACCAAAAGAAGCTTCAATCCCACACAAGAGAGTCAAGAAAAAGTGGAATAGAGAAGATTTAAGAAGGAGATGAAAGGTTTTGAAGGAGATAGCCGACGATGGGTTTTAGGGTAAGGATTTGCTAGGATTCTTCAATCCGCCCAATAGAGAAAAAAATAGAAAGAGATTTGGTTCCTTAAGGAAAGATTTGAGGAGAGGATCTTGGGAGAAAAGGAGATTTCGAGAGATTTCTTTGATTGAAGGGTTGGGGAGAAAAGCCAATTTGTTCGGGTGAAGCGAGAAACAAGGGAGGTTGGCCTCTTGGCCGAAGGAGTTCTTGATTAATAGGATTGGGCGAAAAGAATTTTGGTCAAATTATAAGAATGCCCATGAGCCATCCCTTAGGTCAACCAATGGCATAAGAAAATTCAAAAAATTGATGAAAAAATCCAAAAAAAAAATCTAAGATTTTAGGGGTTGAATTTTACATATGAGAGTGATCAAAGGATGATTAGATTTGAGCTTTTTGAGAAAGAAAAGTGAGATATAGGCTCAAGATAGTTTAAGATGATATTTTGATAGAAGAGAGCTTAGAAAAATAAAGATGTTTAGGCTAGGGGATCAAGAATTTTTAATTCTCTTCTAATTTCATAGAATTTATCTTCACTTAAGGCCTTAGTAAAAATATCAGCCAATTGATTTTCAGTACAAACATATGTCATTATTTTGAACATGCTCCCTTTTGAAATGATGTCTTATTTCAATGTGTTTTGACTTAGAGTGTTGGATTGGATTCTTATTTAGATTTATGGCACTAGTATTATCATATCTTATAGGAGTTTTGTTTAGTTTGATGTCAAAGTCCTTAGGTTGTTGCTTAATCTATAAGATTTATGCACAACAACTTCCGACTATAATGTATTCGACCTCGGCCATAGACAATGCTACCGAATTTTGCTTCTTGCTAAACCAAGAGATTGAGTTAACTTCTAAAAATTGGCAAGTTCCACTGGTGCTTTTTCTATCTAATTTACATCCAGCAAAGTCGGCATCTGACTATCCAATTAAATCGATTGATGAATTCTTAGAGTACCATAAACCAATGGATTGAGATTTTTTTAGGTATTTAAGTATTCTTTTTACAGCATTTAAATATGATTCTTTTGGATTAGATTGAAATCGTGCACATAAATAAATACTAACATGATATCTGATCTACTAGCAGTTAAATATAATAAAGAACCAATCATGCCTCTATAAAATTTTTGATCAATACTTTTATCTCCTTCATCCTTGTCAAGCTTACATGATGGACTCATGGGGGTACCAATTGCTTTGGAGCACTCCATTCTAAATCTCTTGAGTAGTTCTCTTGTGTACTTATTTTGAGTGATGGAGATCCCTTTTTTTGTTTGTTTGATTTGAAGTTCGAGGAAGAATATTAGTTCATCCATCAAGCTCATCTCAAACTCCCCCTGCATAAGCTTAGCAAAATCTTGACATAAAGTTTCATTAGTAGATTCAAATATAATGTCATCAATATATATTTGTATTACTAAGATGTCATCATGATCTCTTTTAATAAAAAGGGTTGTATCTATATTTTCTTTTGAAAATTTATTATTAAGCAAGAATTTACTTAGTCTTTCATACCAAGCCCTAGGTGCTTGTTTTAAACCATATAATGCTTTGTTTAATCTAAAAGCATAATTTAGAAAATTATGATTTTCAAAATTGGAAGGTTGTTCTACATAAATTTTTTCGATAATATATCTATTTAGAAAAGCACTTTTAACATCCATTTGAAATAGCTTGAAATTCATAAAGCATGCATAAGTAAGTAAAAGTCTAATTGCTTCTAGTCTAGCAACAGGTGTAAAGGTTTCATCAAAATCAATTTTCTCTTCTTGATTATAACCCTTTGCAACTAATCTTACTTTATTTCTAATTATATTTTTATTTTTATCCAATTTATTTCTATATACCATTGTGTATCAATTATTGGATAATTTTTAGATCTTGATACTGAGGTTCATACATTATTTCTTTCGAATTGATTAAGTTCCTCTTGAAGGAAAATCCTGATTTTTCGGATCAGGTTCGTTCAGATTTGATCGGATCAAGAGATATATTTCAAAACTTTTTCTGTTTGATCCTAATCAGATCTGGAATGTTTCAAATCTGATCCTTATTATTCTAATAATAAAAATAAAATCTAAATAAATTAAATCAAATTTAATTTACCTTGATGTATGGTAATTCTATTATCCATTGATGATCCTGTAAGCAGTGGAAGGTTCTGGATCTAGCCACACAAGTGCTTGACCTTTACTGGTATCCACTCAGGCTAGATCTGGAGATCCTCTTCTTCTCTATCATGTCTCCAAAAATCAGATCTGGATCTAATCTGAAGGATCTTCAAAACACCTTTCGAAGATCAGTAGTTGTCCTTTGCTACAGCGCAGCCTTCTAGCTTTTTGTCACCTTTCTATCATCTGGATTGCACCAACTTGGATCCTAAACACCTTTGGGCATGGAGAGGAGAGGGAGAAGATTGATTTGGCATGGAGGAGAAGGGAGGAAGCCTTGGGGTGTGGAGAACACTTTTCTCAGATTTTAGATACTCCTTGAGTTGGGCGTAGGGTCTTATTTATAGACTAAGCATGATCCAACTCCTCTTCTTCCCAACCAATCATAATTCTTTATGAAATTAGATCTAAATCTGATTGGTGGAAATAGAGTGAAGGGAAATCCTGATTTTTCAGATCAGGTTCGTTCAGATTTGATCCGATCAAGAGATATATTTCAAAATTTTTTCTCTTTGATCTAGATCAGATCTAGGATGTTTTAGATCTGATTCTTATTATTCTAATAATTAAAATAAAATTAGATAAATTAAATCAAATTTAATTTACCTTGAAGTGGGTAATCTTATTACTCGATGATGATCCTATGAGCAACGAAAGGTTCTGGATCTAGCCATGCAAGTGCCTGGCCTCTATCGGTATCCACTTGGACTGGATCTGAAGATCCTCTTCTTCTCTATCACATCTCCAAAAATCAGATCTAGATCTGATCTGAAGAATCTTCAAAACTTCTTTTGAAGATCAGCAGTTGTCCTTTGTAGCAGCGTAGCCTTCTAGCTTTCAGTCGCCTTTCTCTCATCTGGATTGCACCAACCAAGAATCCAAACCTCTTTGGATGTGGAGAGGAGAGGGAGAAGGTGGATTTGGCATAAAGAAAGAGGGGAGAGGCAGCCTTAGGGCATGGGATTTCAATTCTCCAATTAAATTTTTATTTGAGTTGGGCGTAGGGTCTTATTTATAGACTGTTTGTGATTCAACTCCTCTTCTTTCCAACCAATCATAACTCTTTATGAAATCAGATCTAAATCTGATTTATGGGAATAGAGTCCCCTGGATTCCTCCTTAGAGGGTGCCTAAGATCAGTCAAAGTTGGTTCTTAAGAGAACTCTAATTGGAATCCAAAAAGGAGATGGAGTCCCTGTCCAATAGGGACTCCTAGGCGCCTCCAACATGGGCACACGCCAAGGGTGGTGTGCACCCTCCTCCTGGCCAAATTTTGGTAGGGGGATAGGCCCCCACCAGCTCTCCAATAGGTGCATGATACGTGGACAAAAGTCAAAGTATCAAAGGTCAATGTTTGACCAGTCAAAAATCAACTTTTGACCAAAGTTAAAGGACGAGAAATAGCAGATGACCAAAAATGGCAGGTAATGTCTTACAAAATAAGATAACCTTTTCTGACTTGGACAAGCTCCAGTCAGACCAAATAAAGGCCTCTGAATGAGCACAAACTCCTTTGGCTCAGTCAGGACAACTATTTATGATAGTAAAAGAAGAACATTAGATTCAATCGAGTGCTAGCATGGATTTCCTTGAACCTAATTGAATCTCATTCAGATCAATTGGACTGGATCAGTTCAATTGATGATCACTAGATTCAAATCCTTATTTGTGTGACCCAGTTTGGTTCAGTTCTATATGGTAATGGGATATGTCATGATCTCTATCATCGACATCATCGAAACTCCTTTCGATGGATCAGAACTCTTCTGATTCGAACAGCTAGAATGATCGATCATCTAAATTATTCTAATTGCTCTCAAAATCTACCAGTGACACCTAGTAGTATATGGTGGCAATCCATCAGAGATGAATGCGAACCTCTTGGTGCAGCTACCTATGTGATTAAGTTCTTCTATCTTGAGCCTCGATCAGATTAGGGGTTAAGGTGAACTCGTCAAACCCTAGTCTCTGTCATATGATGTAATCATTCGATTCAAGTCCAATGTGAAAACCTAAATAGAAACTCTTTCTATTATTTCACTCTGCCATGGCCATAGACTTCTGGACTTGATTCTTATGATCATTATTGGGCTGCTCCTCTACCACCGAGGTAGATAGATTCCATCTTGATGCTATCCAATTCCTACAATGAACATGCTATAGCCAACATACACCTCAGGATTCTGAATGGCTAGGAGATCAAGTAATGGTGTAGTCAAACTATAACACCCTCAAGGTGAACTACCGATGCATCTTAGATCAAAGAACCAGACACACTACTGCAGCATCGAGTCAGTCATTGACGAGAAGGTAGACTCCCTAATGACTACTCGAGATGGTCACGCTCAGTGCCCTCGTTCTCTAATAAGTACCGATACTCTCACTCCGGTGTCTCCACACCGTAGACTCAAGACTTATCTACTAAAGAAAAGCGATTGTACATCCACCTTCCGGATCAATCACCATCCTCATGATGATCCTATGGTCGGGAGCATTTTATGAGTTAATAATAATTATTCATGTCTTAAATTTTCAACTCTTAAAAATATGAATTATCATTACCATTAACTCAAAGGATGTATCACAGACACTAAATACACATGTGATAGAAACTAACCTATTTTATTGATATTAATCAAAATTACTATTTTTCCCCTAAAAGTGTATTACAAGTGTCAGCCAATTTTGACTTCTAGGACACATATATCTAACAATCTCCCACTTGTACTAAAGCCAATTGGCTCCAAGTCTAAGTCCAATCTTCTCAAGATGGGCTTCGATCTTCTGTTGGCCCAACGGCTTTATAAGTGGGTCTGCCATATTATCTATGGAGTTGACTCTCTTGACCTCGACATAACCCTTCTCGAGGTAATTACGGATGAGATGGTATCGTCACTCAATGTGCTTGGATTTTTGATGAGACCTTGGCTCCTTAGTAAGGGCTATGGCGCCATTATTATCGCAGTATAGAGGAATGGCATCTGATGGCATTACTCTGATTTCTGCAGCAAACTTCTTGTACCAGAATGCTTCCTTCATAGCCTTTAATGCAGCGATGTATTCTGCTTCCATGGTGGAATCTGCTATCACGGTTTGCTTGAAACTCTTTCATCTGACAGCACCACCATTGCACACAAACAGACTCCCAGATGTCGACTTTCGATCATCTACATCGGACATAAAATCCAAGTCTATGTATCCCTGGACTTGGAGTTCTCCATTACCAAAGACCAACATCATATCCTTAGTTCTTTTCAAGTACTTAAGGATACATTTCATAGAAGTCCAACGTTCTTCATCTGAATTTGACTGATATCTGCTTGTGACACTCACAGCATGGGCTATATCAGGTCGTGTACATAGCATGGCATACATGAGGCTCCCTATTGCAGAAGCATAAGGGATCTTGCTCATGCGTTCTATTTCCTCAGGTGTGCTAGGGCATATTTTCTTGAAAAGATGAATACCATGACTGAAGGGTATTAATCCCCTCTTAGAGTTTTTCATACTAAACCACTTTAGTACTTCCTCTATGTTATATCTTCAGTGAAAAAATCTCTCTTT
>QRFJ01002834.1:38503-277780 GCA_006176705.1 Cocos nucifera | reverse complement strand
TTAGGTTCATCTAATGACAAGCATACCTCTAGAAGGTCCTCTTTTCTCTTTTTCTTTAGGCTGGCAAGGTAGGTAGGAATAGTTCTGATCCAATGACCATCGGAGTTACAGTAGAGAATACTTTTTCCTTCTCCGCGCCTTCTTTTTAGCTCTTTCTTCTTCTTCTTTTCCTTCAGTTTTCTGTTCTCTTCACACAGACTTCTTCTTCTTATCCAAAAACTTTTTTCTTAAAAAAGAATCACTCCATGGCCAGAACCGAGCCCTTTTAACTCTTCAAAGTAATGCTAGTTGTAATCAGCACATTCATCAAACTCAGCAAGGTGATTAGAGTTTATTCATATAAAAGTTCATAATAAACTACCCATATAAATCAATCAAGAATTGCAGGATTACATCAATCTGTAGATTTCTTATCCATGTCTGAGCTTCTTAAGCTCTTCATGATCTCTTGATTATCGCCAGCAATGTCTTGGACGACTTTCTATCATGCATCTGCACCTTAAAGAGTTTTCCTCAAGACTTGGTCGCATGCTGCGCTATTGCTGTTCACATACTAACTCTTGTTTTTGTGAGCCACATTTAGTATGTAGCTCTTATTTTCTCATGTTGGCATTGCAACTCATCCAACATTGAGCCCAATACATAGCACCTAACTTTGTTGTCATCATCCAATCACTTATCATGAGACGCTCTCTGATCAGCGGTTGATGGGCTGAAAGAGTGAAAATGTTTTTGGTCCAAAATATAGGTCAACTTTCTGAAACTCAAAATGATTTTTCAACTTTCTTAGCCAATCCTTGTAAAATAGGTTTTCTGGTCAATTAGTGGGTATCATGTATTTGGATTAGGAGGTTTGATGTAGATATTTTTCTGTAGAAAGTCAAAATTTTTAGTTAGACTTGTAATTGACTTAACTAATTTTTTTAGGAGTTTTATTTTTAAAAAAATTATGCTCCCATTATTTTCTTGGATCTCTACACTCTCTTAGTAGAGGATGGCAAAAATCTCCATGGAATCAAAGAATTTTAGTGGGTGTGTGGGCGGTCCAATCAATTGGCTCACCGCCTCACTTAACAGTTCTTGGTGATGAGTCAGTCGGTAAGTGACCAATCTTGTCCAATATTTTTCTAAACATGGTGCACCCAAACTCGATCTCTAATTCATGAAGCTCACCATGTCTGAAATATTGCTCCACTCCTTAGTTAAGTCAGATCCACCATTTACGTGAACTTGATTTATGATTGGGACCCTCATCGTATCTAGAATATTGAGCCCTACCCATCCTTTAATCCATATCATCCTTTGCCTAATAGATATGGTTGCATTTTTTTGGTGCAACTAAACCATTGTATCCACTCGAGAATAATCAACCCCAAGAAAGGCCTGCATATCTACAATGGTGGAAGACCTATGACTTAGTATTTCCTCAGAGAGATTTTAATTTCGGTCTCTTAAACTTGACTAGTCATAACAGTTATGACTAACCTAGTGGCATGTGTTGGCTTGAATCGCTAGCCACCTCAATATAGAGCTAGTGTTAGAAAATGTGTCCTAAAGTCAGTCATCTAAGTTGTAGATGATTGAAATTAGTATATCAATTATCTAATAATAATAGTTATTTAGCTTATTCATCATAAAACGTTTATCTTTCTTAAATAAACTCCTAAGATATAATAAAGTTCTTAGAACCACACTCAATTGATAAAGAAGAATTTATCGGATGGCTCTTAAATTATTTATGACCAAATGATAAGTTATTAATAAGGATGATAACTTATCAAGGGTAGATCGCTGTATATTATATGCATTGGTTATCCTCATAACCAAGTAGTGCGAAGATACTGGTATAGCATGCAGATAAGATCTATGAGTATATCTGTACTAAACATAAGATCTAAGAGTATATCTGCACTAAACATGATCAATGTAGCACTCTACTATCAAGAGTAGCTAATTAAGATCAATGGATATAAGTGTCCCTCCGACCTAAGATCACCATGGTGACTTACAAGCAACTCACTATACTTTGGTGCCAACCAAGCTGTATTTCTAATACAACAACAAAAGATTTTTGGATACAGTCAAGTACTTGTAGAGTCTATATGTGAGTCAAGATGAGCTTGATCACTCTTAATTAACTTCAGGAAGCGAATGTTTTGCCATATTTCAATTTTGCAAAACCTAAGCCTGGGTAATCCTTGTGAGGATTCACGAGATTTACAAATTTTTGAGACACAATATGGATGACTTGTATGAGTATTAACTACTAACTTGATATCATTCTAAGCATTATTGATCAAAAGGTTGAATTATAAAGTAACTATAGGCTAGGATTCTAAGAATGTTGCTTTGCATACATTTGACCTATCTGGATGTCGAGTATCATTACTAGATGATCATTTCAATTGGTACAAAAATTGATTTCTATACTATTAGCTTAGGTTTGAATCTTTGAGGTCACACACATTAGAGGTTGTTACCTAATCAAATGGTTGATCAATGATTGAGAGTCATTTGGTGATTGAATCATCAATGTGATTGATGATTAAGTGCAAATATTGTAGGAGGATTGATTGGTAATTGGATTGCTAGTTAGCTCAATTTGATTAAGCAATCAGGCTGACATCAAGTATAATTGAATTAAACTCAATTATAATTGGTTTGGACTTAACTGGATTAAGTCCAATTAATTTATTAGATAAACCAATTATAAGGAAAAAATAATTCCTTATTAGACTAGGTTTTGAATGCGCCTAATTTCTAATTAATTTAGGATTTAAATTAAATTTACATTTAGTTTGAACCAATTTAATTGGGCTTCTAGTTGGACTAGGATCATCCTTAATTGGATTGCATTTAATTTAGTTTAAATAACGTTTAAATCAGATTTGACCTAATCTAAATAGGAGAGTCCTAGTTGAACTAGGACTCCTCCTAGTCCCTTGGGCCAAATATCTTCACACCCCACTTTTTATTTCTAGATTTTTTTGTGAGATTTCTCATGCCTAAATAAAGCCTTGTGTTCCCTCTCTCCTTTTTTTTTGGAATAAAATTTGATTAGGTCAAAACAAGGAGTTGTTTTGACCTAGGACTCCAATTGTTAAGGTTTCAAAATTTAAGACCACTTTCCCTATCTTGAAAAATTATTTCCATGCCAATACTTATTTTTTGCACCCATTTTTTCTGGACATTATTTTTTGATGTGCACTTTTCCTTCTTAACAGTGAAGGATTTCATGCTTAACGTATCTTGGAAGGACCAGAGTTGGAGCAACCAAGATCCTACTTCCTCTATCTTTTGACTAGTCGACCTTTCTTCGGGAGCGCCACCTTTTAAGGGAGCTTATGCATGAGTTTTTCCCTCTGATATTACCATGCACAAATTCAGAAATGAGAAGTCCTTCCTTTGCACCACAATTTAAGGGAGGCGGCGTCCAAGAGTTCGAGCCCTAAGGACTTATTCATAAGAGTCCTGATACCTTTAAACACCTTTGATTTCCCTTCCTTTCAAGGTAGGAAGGCACATAATTTAATTAGTTTTTTGGTGTATGAAGAAGTTATTTCCATTGACACATATTTGAAAGAGAGAGGCAAAAGGCATGGGAAAGATTGGCGCTTCCTAAAATTTGAGGCATGGTAGGCTTGTAGGACATCAATAGATTTAATGTTCTAAGGGAAGAAAAATTAAAAGAAATGTCTTCTCTTAGTTTTTCTTTCAAGGCCTTTTTCTTTCTCTAATCTTTATGATATTTTTAGAAAAAATCTAAGAGACAAGAGGACATGGAGCATGAAAAAATAATTGCAGGAGAAGGTTATCTTTTTGTCCCTAGCATGAAGATGTTTTTCAGGACATCAATGGTTTGATGTCCTGAAAGAAAAGATTGTCTTCTCTTAGCGCTTTTCTTAAACTTTTCCTTTTATTCTTTTTTGGGAGCTCCAAGGGTTGAACTTGTCCTCATCCTCTATTGTTCTTTCATCTCTTGGCGGGATTCAAGAGATCTGTAAGAAACTTTTAGATCGATCATTAGGAGAGATCCGCGAAAAGCTAAGCACTTCGAGCAGATCTTCAATGATGAACCTTCGATCATAAGTGGCACCTCGTGTGGACAACTTGTAGAGGGCCAGACGTGCTGTGTGGCTCCAAGCATAAAGGGATAATATCATTTTTCAGCTTGTGTTATTTTGAACTCCATGCACAAGATATGAGATTTGATCTTTTAATCTGACTTAAGATGCGATCTAGGTTTTCTAGAACTGTTCTAGAACTTAGGGTATTGATGTGATCAATACCTATCTAATTTTTTCATTTTTAGATTTATTATAATGCATCAATGATTATACTAATCAGGTCCTGAGATATAGGTTTAGTGATTAGATCACATGCAATAATTGATTTAAATAGTTTATCTTGTCTTCCATTTCCACCTTAATTTCGAAAAAAAAATTGAATGCTATATATAAATCCTGCATGTTTTCAGTAGCTGGGTATACTCAATCGGCCAGTAAGTGAATCAGTGAGAGGGATAATGCCATTAACTCTCATGAATGCATTCAAGTCAAGTAGCTCCTAATTAAAGACCACCGGTCGAATCTGCCAAACTTACATTAAACACCGATTTGTTAGACTAGAGCTGATCGAGTTAGCTATAATTTAGGCTCGAACACACGGAGCCAATTAGGTCTTTAAAGTGGTCAGCCATAATGTGGCTATGGTCGACTTGAGAAGACTTATCTAATGGACTAGATCAAAATTAAGCACTCTTGATCCCTCTAACGCAACTCTTAATTTGATTTAATTTAACCATCTAGATCTAATTAGCTCCCATACCCGAACCATGTTTTATGAAAGTATTTTAGATCTAAAAAATTTTAAATTTTTTAGACTTAATTAAATTTCATAAACATTAATTTCTTAATTAAGTTTAAAAGGTTCATAAACAAAACATGGAATCAAATATCCTGAGAATTTTTTGATTTAAGGGTTTTGTAGAAAAGTATATCTTTCTGATTGTTTATTGAACTTGAAGATAAATTGCGCCAACGACTATCCTTACATGCAAATGAGTAGTCACATCTAAAGAAAAATGGAAGACTTTAGGAGGCCTGTCTTAAGTTTGATCATATTCAGCACTTTAAAGAGAAATAGTAACATACCTACATCACTGTCACAAGTAAATACTCTATAATGTACAAATCATAGTTAGTCTCATGTTAATTATACATAACAATATCATAAGGACCATTAAGAAGATCTAAGCTACGATGCTTTGGCATAGTATACGCATGTTGGTGCAGAAATGGTGGTTGACGCTGGAGTTTCATTGGGGCTAGAAAGGTGAGAGATGTTGACGAGACCTTAAGACAAGTTTAGATCGGCAGGTGGATGGTTTTGTGGTAGATCCTCCAGTGGTCAAGTTTAGCTTTTTTTTGGGCTAATAAGAATTGGAGTACTCAAGAGAATTTTAGCATAATAGGAGGTTAGAAGAGAAATGAACGTATCTAGAGGGTTCCGTTTTATAGGTAGAGCTTGTAATAAAATGATAGTGACAACACATACAGAATGCCAAAAAAGCCATTCAGGCCATCATGAGTTTGTTACAAAGAGTGGCTATCATTTATCTTGACTTATAGAGCAGTTGATTTTTATTTGATTTTAAAGTTTCAGATAAGAGGTGGGGACATTCTAAATATATGAATGAGTAGTTCATGCTGGGTATGGAATCAAGTCAGATTGGCCAACTTGCAAGTCAGCTTCTTGACAACCGGTGGCGGACTTGCAATTGATTGGATTTTGCCCAGTGCTGCTTTGACAGCTTTGAGGAGCCTTGGCCAAATCAATTATAATACGCCGAGTTGGCACCAGTAGTATCTCACCGACTAAGATTATAGTAGACATATATAGCACACAGCTCGCGCACACTCGGCATATGGCAGAATATTGATAAGCATTCTATGGTATAGTAGGTATTAACTCCTAAAGCGAGAAGAAAATCTTACGGCCAGAGACCGAACTTCAACGAGGATGACATGAGATTCGATTTTGGAAAGCGTTGGGATAATTGCGGGATCGTTGAGACTAAGTGCTCGACATCGCATCATGTCGGTGGCCTAGTGCATGATGTTGACCTCACTTATAATCGTGCATCCGTAGTATCTCTCGCGATATAGTCTTGGTGTCAGGAGTGCCTATGATCTATTATTCATAATAACATAGTGAGATATGAGCCCCACGCACATCCTCGCGACAAACGCCACTCGCATTCTCGCGCTTAATAAGTGATGATAATCTCACTCACTCATATTGATATCATCCACATATCAATCTATTAACGGCTCACACATCATGTTATACAAGTTATAGTGCTCACTTCTATCCATATATACGATCCATAGACATACTTACCATAGAAGTCTGTCCCCACTTTGATAGGGTTCTACTATCTATCTTGAAGCACAGGATCAACAATCAGTTGATTACTAACTTCACTCCTTTCACTGTTCAATATGCACTTATGTGAAAACTCGAAAATTCCATTACATTCTAGCTTCGCTTCTTGGTGGATTCACTTAAAACCGCACACGAAATTAGCAATGTGACTTCGTAATACTGCAGCGTAACGATCAGAGGATCTACGAGCTACACGAGCCATTGCGACGATATATAGAAGTCTCTGAATTGGTTGGATAGGAGACTAACTCTAGGTCTCGAAATAACCAGTCTCAGAGCCCCTATCATCAATAACTCCCCACTTGTAGATAAAACCGAGCTCGGGACGCCGAATATCTTATACGACCAGCCTACTCTCACGTAGTTATAGGTCCGACAATCTATCGAACTTTGGTGGGAGCTATTTTCCCTAATCCTTGTCTCCTACTTTTTGAGTTGAAGTTTCGAATAAAGAAAAGTCCAAAAACTATTTCAAAAGTCCTTGTTCAGGTTTCCCTTTCTTGGAAGGCGAAAAGTTTTGGCGTATTTAATCGGCTTGCTGAAGTTTTCTTAACATCAACTGAGCTCGAAAGACTTCTATTTTCGAAATTCCCTCCAGCATGGAGCTCCATGTACGATGCCATAAACACCGTTTGTCAATGTTGGCTGAAGGCATGGATAATTGGACATGTGGTAGAGGATTGGGTGGAGGTGGTCCGCAATCAGCACCCTACCTAGGAGTCCATTCGATTATTTAAGTGACCCTTCCTTCATCTCTCATTCTGGTTCATTTCCTTTCTCCTTCGTCTTCCATTTTCCCTTCAAGCCTGAGCACTTGGTTCCCTTTTGCCATAATTCTCTTGGCCTTCAACATCCCCCTCCATTCATCCCCCATCCTCTTGAATCGTGTCTTTTTTGAAGATCTTCAACTAGTTTTAGGTTAGTTTTCTATACCTTCATCTCTGTGGTTTCTTTGCACTATTCTTTTTATTTTTTGGTAACTTGAAAAATTCCATGGGAAGGGGGTCATAGTTTTCTTTTCTTGTTCATTCTTCTTGTCTATCAATTTTTCCTTCAAATTTTAGATGGATTTTCTTACTTCACTTGAATCCAAAACATCTATGAATCCCTCCTGGTCACCCGGTTCCAGGAGTCATCTGGTCTAAAACTCTCGAAACCCAGTCCTAGGGAGGAGAACCCAAACTTAGAGATGCACTGTCGTCCCCAACCTTGTACCAAAATCATTTTCATTGCTCTTTGTCTTTTGAAAGAATCTTTTTTCTTGATCAGAATCTAGTATGGGATTCCTTTTGAAATATGAGCTAGAGCTTCGCTCAGGTGCGAGTGGTCGATGCTGCGCATCCTCTTCCAGGTTGCTTCTATCTATATTTGGAGGCCTTTCATACTGGATTAAGCTTTCCTCTTCCTCCTTTGTAAATTGCACTGTCTTGTCTGCTTCTTAGATAATTTTTTTGCTTTATGATCCCGATGTCCTTTAGATTCATCGTAGGATTTTCTTTTTCTTTGCATCTTAGCCAAGGTCCATCCTATAAAAATCTTATTCTGTAACTATTCCCTTCAAGCACCATCACACTGCCAAGGATTGATAGGTACTGTTCTTTATTAGTTTCTTCTGCATCTAGTTGGATGCTTGACTTTGGTTCTAGTGCTCATTTGTTCACTTCTATGCAGGATCTTGAGGATAGCATGAGACTGAGGGATAGTGAGATAATCCTACGCATTGAAAATTGAGCAAGAGTTGCTGCTATGGCCATGGGGGCTTACCCTTTGTGACTACCATCTAAAAATATTTTAGTACTTAGGGACTATTTTTATGAGCCTGCTACGAGTAGGAATCTGATTTCTAGTTCATGTTTAGTACATGAAAATTATGTAATTAGTTTCTTTAAGGACCGTTATACTATTCTTTTTGAAAGAAATAAAATTATAAGTAATTTTTTAATTAACGATTTCTATTGATTACATATAGATGTTTTTGTTTATAATGTTGAGCAAAACATGAATACCATAGGAATGAAACAACCTAAAGATAGTATTAATAAAAGGTATCTATGGCACCTTTTGCTAGGTCATATAGTTGAAGATAGGATTAACAAATTGAAAAAATTTGGACTAATGGGTCCGTTGACTTTTGAGTCATATCCAATTTGTGAGTTATGCCTTTAAGGTAAAATGACCAAGCTGCCCTTTGTAGGACTTAGGAAAAGGGCCATAAATCTACTTGCCCTAGTATATATAGATGTGTGCGGCCCATTCGATGTGCCGACCATAAACAACTTTATCTACTTCATTATCTTTGTTGATAATTTATCTCGATATGAGTATATGCACCTAATGCTACATAAGTCAGAAGTTTTTGAAAAGTTCAAGAAATTCAGACATGAAGTAAAAAAGGCAAACCAAAAGGCTTATTAAGATTCTTCGATCAGTAGTCAAAAATTTCTAGACTATCTCAAAGATAACGGCATAGTCTCATAATAGACTCTACCTAAAATGCCTCAACTCAACAGAATTTTAGAAATAAGAAACTAGATCCTATTAGTTATAGTCCAATCCATTATAAGCTTTACAGATCTTTTTGAGTTTCTTTGGGGATATAGTTTAATGACGACAATTTACTTAATGAATAAGGTTTCATCTAAAATCATTCCTACTATACCATATAGGATATGGCATGGTAAGAAGTCAAATCTAAGTTGTTGCCTAGCTATGCAACTCAAGAGGAGGGGTGAATTGGGTTTTTACAATTTTAAAGCTAATTTAAACATATCAAGATCGAATGATGATATGCAAGACATGTGTGTGAGGCGATTTAGGTTAGAGAAAAAATATAAAAGATTAGAGAGAAAGAATTTAACAAACTAAGGAAAGAAAGACAGCAAGCACACCACAAACAAGCAAGATTTATAGTGGTTCGATGCTTTTCTTGCACCTACAACCACTCCCTAAGCTCCTACTTGGGAATTAAAATCCACTACCCATATTCAAATTGAATACACCATTGGAAACCTCCAACCCTAGCTATCCCAAGCTAGAATACTTATTTCTTAGGTACAAGCCAATCTAAGACAACCCTATTCAAGGTTAGGATCAACCTTTCCAAGTTTTGGAATCTCCCAAAACTTGAATCAAAACAGTAAAGCAGAGTAAAAGATTTAATGACAATCAAATACAAGTTTAGCTCCCTTTGTGAAAAAATAAAATTTTTCACAATAATGGAGGAAGCTTCTTTGATTTTTCTCAAGATTGTTGGAGATTTGAAAGAGCTCTTGAGAGGTAGGTGAACTTGAAATGAAGGCTTCTTTGCTTAAAGATGATTTTTGCTTAGGGCTGAAATTGAATCACACCAATCTCTTGTGTTTTTCCCTATTTAAAGCTTTTCAAATTTTCAATAGGTGGAGGAGAGAATCTTGGGCAAGATTTGTAGCCATTGGAGATATTAAATAAATCATTAAAATCTACCAAAATAAGAAAAAAATAGTCATTGTAGAAAAATTTTCACTGTAGGGGTCGACTCATGGATCGACTTATGGCACCGGGGTTGACTCATGGATCGACCATGTTTAGTGCAGATATACTCTTAGATCTTACTTGCATGCTATATCAGTATCTTCGCACCACTTGGTTATGAGGATAACCAATGCATATAACGTACAGCAACTTACACTCGATAAGTTATCATCCTTATTAATAATTTATCATTTGGTCATGAATAATTTAAGAGTCATCCGATAAATCCTTCTTTATCAATTGAGCCTGGTTCTAAGAACTTTATTATAGCTTAGGAGTCTATTTAGGAAAGATAAAATTTTTATGATGAATAAGCTAAATAACTGTTGTTGGGGATAAACCCCGCTCCAGTCGAAGTCCAGTTCGATGTTCAGCCTTATGCAATTGGTAGCCATGGAATAGCTTCAGCAGATAAGTCTTAGCCATACTCCTTCAACCGATCGAATTTCTCAGCGGTCGAGCTTTAGTCGGACTCCCACGAGAGCCAAACTCCCTCTGCGCTCTTTCAGCCAGATGCCTATGGGAGCCGAACTCCCTCCAAGCTTCCCCTTCGGTCAGACTTCTTCAGGAGCCGGACTCCTCCCTGACATCTCCCTCAGCCGATCGGATTCCTCAGCAGCCAAACTCCTTTTGAATTCCCCAACGACTGAGCCTTAACCGCACTCCTCTAGTCAGACGCCTATGAGAGCCGAACTCCCTCCACACTCCTCCAGCCAGATGCCTTCGGAGCTTTCCCTTAACCAAACTCCTCTAGGAGTCCAAACTCCTTTGGAATTGATACGTACCGAAGTCCACCGATCAATGCCTGCTTTCTCAGAGCCATGGCTATTAAATCTGGATGAACTATCGCCATCAGTCTGCACAACGATGCATCACGATTGCCACATAAGCACCACTCTCTCTGTAGCCCCGTGGGCCCATACCAGTTGGGAAATCCTGATTTTCTGGTCCAGGTTCGTTCAGATCTGATCAGATCAAGAGATATATTTTAAAATTTTTTCTCTTGATCTCAATCAGATCTTGATATGTTTCAGATCTGATTCTTATTATTTTAATAAAATAAAATAAAAAGATAAATTAAATCAAATTTAATTTACCTGATTTGGGTAATCCTATTACCCTGTTGATGATCCTGTTTGCAGCGGAAGGTTCTGGATCTTAGCCACGCAAGCGCCTGGCCTCTACCGGTATCCACTCGGGTTGGATCTGGAGATCCTCTTCTTCTCTATCACACCTCCAAAAATTCAGATCTGGATCTGATCTGGAGGATCTTCAAAACTCTTTTGAAGATCAGCAGTCGTCCTTTGCAGCAGCGCAGCCTTCTTAGCTTTTGATCGCCTTTCTTTGATCTGAATCGCACCAACCAAGGTCCAAAACTCCTTTTGGACGTGGAGAGCAAGGGGAGAAGAGACTTATGGCATGGAGAAGGAGGGGAGAGGCAGCCTTGGGGCATGGGGTTTCTCAATTGAATTCTTTTAATCTGAGTTGGGCGCAGGGTCTTATTTATAGACTAAGCTGTGATCCAACTCCTCTTCCTCCCAACCAATCACAACCCTTTGTGAAATCAGATCTAAATCTGATTGGTGGGAATAGAGACCCCTGGATTCCTCCTTAGAGGGTGCCTAAGACCAGTCAAAGTTGGTTCTTAGAAGAACTCTAATTGGAATCCAAAAAGGAGATGGAGTCCTTGTCCAACAAGGACTCCTAGGCGCCTCCAACTTGGGCACACGCCTAGGGTGGCGTGCGCCCTTCTCCTTGCCAGGTTCTGGCAGGGGGACAGGCCCCCACCAGCTCTCCAATAGGTGCATGACATGTGGTCAAAAGTCAAAGTGTCAATGGTCAACGTTTGACCAGTCAAAGGTAGACTTTTGACCAAAGTCAAAGAACAAGAAATGGCAGGTGACCAAAAATGGCAGGTAATGTCTTACAAATAAGACAACCTTTTCTGACTTGGACAACCTCCAGTCAGACCATATGAAGGCCTCTGATTGAGCACAAACTCCTTTGGCTCAGACAGGACAACTTATTTATGATAGCAAAAGAAGAACGTTAGGTTCAATCGAGTGCTAGCACGATTTTCTTGAACCTAATTGAATCTCATTCAGATCAATTGAACTAGATCAGTTCAATTGATGATCACCAGATTCAAACCCTTGTTTGTGTGACCCAGTTAGGTTCAGTTCTGTATGGTAATGGGATATGTCATGATCTCTATCATCGACATCATCGAAACTCCTTTCGATGGATCAGAACTCTTCTGATTCGAACAGCTAGAATGATCGATCATCTAAATCATTCTAATTGCTCCCAAAATCCACCAGTGACACCTAGCAGTATATGGTGGCAACCCATCAGAGCTGAATGCGAACCTCTTGGTGCAGCTACCTGTGTGATTCAGTTCTTCTATCTTGAGCCCCGATCAGATTAGGGTTAAGGTGAACTCGTCAAACCCTAGTCTCTGTCATATGATGTAATCATTCGATTCGAGTCCAATGTGAAAATCTAAATAGAAACTCTTTCTATTATTTCACTCTACCATGGCCATGGGATTTCTGGACTTGATTCTCATGATCATCATAGGGCTGCTCCTCTACCACCGAGGTAGATAGATTCCATCTTGATGCAATCCAGTTCCTACAATGAACATGTCATAGCCAACATACACCTCAGGGTTCCATATGGCTAGGAGACCGAGTAATGGTGTAGTCAAACTATAACACCCTCAAGGTGAACTGCCGATGCATCTCAGGTCAAAGAACCAGACACACTACTGCAGCATCGAGTCAGTCATTGACGAGAAGGTAGACTCCCTAATGACTACTCGAGGTGGTCACGCTCAGTGCCCTCGTTCTCTAACGAGTACCTGTACTCTCGCTCCGGTGTCTCCACACCGTAGACTCAAGACTCATCTACTAAAGAGAAGCGATTGTACACCAACCTTCCGGATCAATCACCATCCTCGTGATGATCCTATGGTCGGGAGCAATTTATGAGTTAATAATGATTATTCATGTCTTAAATTTTCAACTCTTGAAAATATGAATTATCATTACCATTAACTCAAAGGATGTATCACAGACACTAAATACACATATGTGATAGAAAATAACCCATTTATTGATTTTAGTCAAAATTATAATTTTGCCCCTAGAAGTGTATTACAAGTGTCAGCCAATTCTGGCTTCTAGGGCACATATATCTAACAATCTCCCACTTGTCCTAAAGCCAATTGGCTACAAGTCTAAGTCCCATCTTCTCAAGGTGGGCTTCGATCTTCTGTTGGCCCAACGGCTTTGTAAGTGGGTCTGCCACATTATCTGCGGAGTTGACTCTCTTGACCTCGACGTAACCCTTCTCGAGGTAATCGCGGATGAGGTGGTATCGCCGCTCAATATGCTTGGATTTCTGGTGAGACCTCGGCTCCTTAGCAAGGGCTATGGCGCCATTGTTGTCGCAGTATAGAGGAATGGCATCTGATGGCATTACTCCAATTTCTGCAGCAAACTTCTTGTACCAGAATGCTTCCTTCGCAGCCTTCTGATGCAGCGATATATTCTGCTTCCATGGTGGAATCTGCTATCACCGTTTGCTTGGAACTCTTCCAGCTGACAGCTCCACCATTGCACACAAACAGACTCCCAGATGTCGACTTTCGATCATCTATATCGGACATGAAAGTCCGAGTCTGTGTATCCCTGGACTTGGAGTTCTCCGTTACCAAAGACCAACATCATATCCTTAGTTCTTCTCAAGTACTTAAGGATACATTTCACAGAAGTCCAGTGTTCTTCACCTGGATTTGACTGATATCTGCTTGTGACACTCACAGCATGGGCTATATCAGGTCGTGTACATAGCATGGCATACATGAGGCTCCCTATTGCAGAAGCATAAGGGATCTTGCTCATGCGTTCTATTTCCTCAGGTGTGCTGGGGCACATCTTCTTGGAAAGATGAATACCATGTCTGAAGGGTATTAATCCCCTCTTAGAGTTTTCCATACTAAACCTCTTTAGTACTTTCTCTATGTACATCTTCTGTGAAAGTCCTAGCATCCTATTCGGTCTATCCCTATAGACCTTAATTCCTAGAATAAAGGATGCTTCACCTAGGTCTTTCATGGAGAATTCCTTGGACAACCACATCTTGACTGATGTCAACATGGGAATATCATTCCCAATAAGGAGGATGTCATCCACGTACAATACGAGGAAGACAACAGCGCTCCCACTGACCCTTTTGAAAACACATGGTTCCTCTTCATTTTTGATGAAACCAAACTTTTTGATCACATCATTGAAACGAGTGTTCCAGCTCCGAGATGCTTGCTTAAGTCCATATATGGACCTTTGCAGCTTGCAAACCTTGTGATCAGTATCACTGGATGTGAAACCTAGCGGCTGTTCCATATAGATATCTTCCTCAAGATATCCATTTAGGAATGCCGTTTTCACGTCCATTTGCCATATTTCATAATCGAAATAGGCTGCAACAGCAAGCAATGTGCGGATGGATTTTAGCATAGCTACTGGGGAAAAGGTATCCTGATAGTCTATGCCTTCGCGTTGACTATAACCTTTTGCCACCAATCTAGCCTTGAATGTCTCCACATTCCCATCTGCACCAATCTTTCTCTTGAAGATCCATTTACATCCAATAGGTACTATACCTTCTGGTGGATCTACCAAGGTCCAGACTTGGTTTGAGTGCATCGAGTCAATTTCTGACTGCATTGCCTCTAGCCATTTCTCGGAGTCGATATCTGATATCGCCTCGTTGTAGGTTTTGGGATCATCACCATGAGCACCATTACCTACGAGGAACATTTCCTCTACATCCTCTGAAATAATACCTAAGTATCTTTCAGGGGGACGGGAAACTCTTTCCGATCTACGAGGTGGAGGAGGTAGTGTTCTTATTGGCTCAACCTGATTTGGTTCCACTTGGTCCTTAGCTCGTTCTGCTTGTGAGACTTTCTCATCAAGCTTGATCTGCTTTCCAATGCCGCTATCTTGAATAAACTATTTTTCAAGAAAGATGGCATGTCGACTCACAATCACATTGTGGTCTTCTGGAATGTAGAAATAGTATCCTAATGACTCTTTAGGATATCCTATGAATCGAGCTCTGAAGGACCTAAACTCTAACTTGTCCGCTTGTTGTCTTTTGACATGAGCCGGACAACCCCAAATTCTGAGATGACTCAGACTTGGTTTCTTACCGTGCCATATCTCATACGGTGTGGTAGGAACGGTTTTAGAGGGAACCCTATTCAGTAGATAGATTGAAGTTAACAATGAGTGTCCCCAAAGAAAATCAGGGAGGTCTGTGAAGCTCATCATGGATCGAACCATATCTAATAGAGTCCGATTTCTCCATTCTGAAACCCCGTTGAGTTGAGGTGTTCCTGGTGGAGTCCATTGAGAGACTATGCCATTATCCTTGAGATAGTCTAGGAATTCCCTGCTAAGGTATTCACCTCCTCGATCTGATCGAAGAACCTTAATGGGTTTTCCTGTTTGTTTTTCTACTTCATGTCTGAATTCTTTGAACTTTTCAAAGGCTTCAGACTTGTGTCTCATAAGATACACATACCCATACCTAGACAGATCATCGGTAAAGGTAATGAAGTAGACAAAATTGCCTCTAGCCGGCACATCAAATGGGCCGCACACATCAGTATGTACTAGGGCAAGGAGATCTGTGGCCCTCTCCCCATGTCCAACAAAAGGGAGTTTAGTCATTTTGCCTTGAAGACAGGATTCACAAGTTGGATATGACTCGGAAGTCAATGGACTCAATAGCCCATTTTTCTCCAATTTGTTGATCCTATCTTCTGCTATATGACCTAATCTCAGGTGCCATAGATATCTGTCGTTTGGACTATCCCTAGGTCGTTTGGCATTCACGTTTTGCTCGATAGTTAGAACAGGTACATCAATATGTAGCTGATAAAGACCATTAATAAGGAAACCATTTGCAATTTTATTTCTTTCATAAAGAATGTTACAATGGTCCTTAAAGAAGGTGATCACATAACCTTCTTGTGCTAAGCATGAAACAGAAATCAAATTCCTGCTAGCTGCAGGCACAAAATAACAGTCTTGTAAAACTAAGTCTAAACCAGATGGTAATCGCAGAGGGTATGTTCCCACGGCTACTGCAGCAACTCTTGCTCCATTACCAATGCGTAGGATCATGTCTCCATCCCTCAGCCTCCTGCTATCCTCAAGACCCTGCATAGAAGTGCACAGATGAGCACTAGAACCAGAGTCAAGCACCCAACTGGATGCAGAAGAAACCGTAAGGTTAGACTCAATAACGAGCATACCTCCAGAAGGACCTTCCTTCTTGTTCTTCAGGGTGGCCAGGTAAGTAGGGCAGTTCCGCTTCCAATGGCCGTCGCTGTTGCAATGGAAACACTTTCCTTTGCCATCGGCCTTTTTCTTCGATTCTGCCTTCTTCTTCTTTGATCCTTCCACCTTTTGCTTTTTCACAGACTTCTTTTTCTTTCCATAAGACTTTCTTTTGGAAGAAGTCCGTTCCATAGCAAGAACTGAGCCTTTAGAACCTTTCATAGAAAGCTCAGCGGTAACCAGCATATTCATTAACTCGGCCAAGGAATTCTGAAGTTTATGCATGTGGTAATTCATGATGAATTGCCCATATGCATCAGTCAAGGATTGCAGAATGATATCGTTCTGCAGGTCCAAGTCCAACTTCACACCGAGCTTCTCAAGCTCTTCCATGTCCTTGATCATTGTCAGACAGTGATCTTGGACTGACTGCCCATCACGCATCTTAGCCTTAAAAAGTCATTTTGTGACTTGATATTTGGCTGCGCGACTCTGTTCACCAAACATCTCCTGCAGGTGAGCCAACATTTGGCGAGCAGTCCCGATATCCTCATGTTGGCGCTGGAGCTCATCAGACATCGAGCCCAACATGTAATATCTGGCCTTATTATCTTCGTCAATCCATTTTTCCAGAGACGCTCTCTGTTCAACAGATGGACGGGCTGGTAATGTGGGAGGGTCCTGGTCCAAAACATGGGTTAACTTCTCGGAACCCAAAATAATTTTGTAGTTCCTGAGCCAATCTTTATAATTGGGTCCAGTCAGTCTATGTGTGTCCAGGATACGTGCCAATGGGTTGGACGCAGACATTTTCCTGTAGAGAGTCAAAGATTCTAGTTAGATACTGTAATTTTGACTTGACCAATTTGTTTAGGGATTTTATTTTTAAACAAATTAGCTCCCACTATTTTCTCGGATCCCTACACTCCCTCTGTAGAGATGCGAAAATCTCCACGATTAATGATTTCTAGTGGGTGGTGCGGTCTCACCAACTGACTCATCACCTCACCTAACAGTTATTGGTGATGGGTTAGCCAATGAGTGAACAACTCTTGTTCAATGATTCTCTAATCATGGTGCACCCAAACTTGGTCTCTAATTCATGAATCTCACCGTATCCGAAATATTGATCCACTCCTTAGTTAAGTCAGACCCACCATTTGCATAGACTGGGTTCCTAATTGAGTCTCTCACCGTATCCAGAATATTGAGCCCAACTCATCCTCCAGCCCATAGCATCCAATGCCTAATAGACATGGTTGCATCTTCCCGGTGCAACTGAGCCACTGTATCCAGCCGAGAACAATCAACCCCGGGAAGGGCCCGCACATCTACAATGGTGGAAGACCTCAGACTTAATCTTTTCTTAGGGAGAATTGATTCAGGTCTCATTAAACTAGACTTGGCTTAGTCATAACAATTATGACTAACCTAGTGGCATGGGTTAGCTCGGATTATTGACCACCTCAGATCAGAACTGTGTCAACAGATATGGCCAGGTAAGTGAGACCGGTGGAAGGAATATGCCATTAACTCGTACAAGAACGCATTCAGGTCGAGTAGCTTCCAATTAAAAACCAGTCGGTCGTCTATGCCAAACTTACCTTAGACACCAAATTGTTGAGCCAGAACCAATTGGGTTAGCCTACAATCCAGACTCTAACCTCTGAGCCTAATTAGGTCTTGCTTGATCGTGACTCGATCTTGACCCAGACTTAATCCTATTAGGCTGGTCAATTTAAGCATTGTTGATCCCATCTAACCAACTCTTGATTCGGTTTGATCAACCGCTTAGACCTAATTGAGCTACCCAAGCCCGAACCCAGTATTATGAATATGTCTTAGATCTGAAATTCTCAATTTTAGACCTAATTAATATTCCATAAACTTAATTCTTAATTAAGTAGGGTTCATAAACAAAATATGCACAATAAATCCTAGGGTTTCAGGATCTAGGGTTTTGCAGAAAGTAAGTTTTGGGTTTCTGATTAAGGACGAACACGCAGCACCCCTACACATCATAAGAACACCCCATCGAATGGGAAAGAGAGGGCCTTTAAACCCTTCTTCGTTCTTATGACCGGACGGCCAAGAGGAACGCCTTAATCAGGAACATTCAATACTACAAAACAATATCAGATCTATATCATATATCTCATATATAAAGTAGATCTAATCATGGCATATTTTGCATACATCTCATGTATCATAATCATGCATATTTTCAGATCTAAATTATCTCATAATAATCTAAAAAATTAGATTTAAATTGATCTAATCAAAATAAATTCTAATCTAGACAATTATGTAGAACTATTCTACAACTAGTCTAGACATGCATCAATCATATCTCATATGATATTCAAAAATTAAATAATTTTTATTTGCTATTTTTTAGATGTTATTATAACACTTATAATATCAAAAAATAGTAAATAAAAAGATCTAAAATATGATTTAATCAGATTAAATCAAAAAATATGCAAGACTATTCTATAGAACTATTCTATTCTAGAACTAGTCATGCATATCTTCTAATCTTAGATCCAAATTATTTAATTTTAATTTTTTCTGATTTTAGATCTGATCACATCTCATGTGACATCTAAAATCAATTATTTTTCTAATTAAAATAAATTTAAAATTAGATCTAAATAATTTTAGAACCATGGCTCTGATACCAGTTGAAGGGAAAATCCTGATTTTCCGGTCCAGGTTCGTTCAGATCTGATCAGATCAAGAGATATATTTCAAAAATTTTTCTCTTGATCCCAATCAGATCTTGATATGTTTTAGATCTGATTCTTATTATTTTAATAAAATAAAATTAAAAGATAAATTAAATCAAATTTAATTTACCTGATCTGGGTAATCCTATTACCCTGTTGATGATCCTGTTTGCAGCGGAAGGTTCTGGATCTTAGCCACGCAAGCGCCTGGCCTCTACCGGTATCCACTCGGGTTGGATCTGGAGATCCTCTTCTTCTCTATCACACCTCCAAAAATTCAGATCTGGATCTGATCTGGAGGATCTTCAAAACTCTTTTGAAGATGAGCAGTCGTCCTTTGCAGCAGCGCAGCCTTCTTACTTTTGATCGCCTTTCTTTGATCTGAATCGCACCAACCAAGGTCCAAAACTCCTTTTGGACGTGGAGAGCAAGGGGAGAAGAGACTTATGGCATGGAGAAGGAGGGGAGAGGCAGCCTTGGGGGCATGGGGAAACTATGATCTCATCAATTGAATTCTTAATCTGAGTTGGGCGCAGGGTCTTATTTATAGACTAAGCTGTGATCCAACTCCTCTTCTCTCCCAACCAATCACAACCCTTTGTGAAATCAGATCTAAATCTGATTGGTGGGAATAGAGACCCCTGGATTCCTCCTTAGAGGGTGCCTAAGACCAGTCAAAGTTGGTTCTTAGAAGAACTCTAATTGGAATCCAAAAAGGAGATGGAGTCCTTGTCCAACAAGGACTCCTAGGCGCCTCCAACTTGGGCACACGCCTAGGGTGGCGTGCGCCCTTCTCCTTGCCAGGTTCTGGCAGGGGGACAGGCCCCCACCAGCTCTCCAATAGGTGCATGACATGTGGTCAAAAGTCAAAGTGTCAATGGTCAACGTTTGACCAGTCAAAGGTAGACTTTTGACCAAAGTCAAAGAACAAGAAATGGCAGGTGACCAAAAATGGCAGGTAATGTCTTACAAATAAGACAACCTTTTCTGACTTGGACAACCTCCAGTCAGACCATATGAAGGCCTCTGATTGAGCACAAACTCCTTTGGCTCAGACAGGACAACTTATTTATGATAGCAAAAGAAGAACGTTAGGTTCAATCGAGTGCTAGCACGATTTCCTTGAACCTAATTGAATCTCATTCAGATCAATTGAACTAGATCAGTTCAATTGATGATCACCAGATTCAAACCCTTGTTTGTGTGACCCAGTTAGGTTCAGTTCTGTATGGTAATGGGATATGTCATGATCTCTATCATCGACATCATCGAAACTCCTTTCGATGGATCAGAACTCTTCTGATTCGAACAGCTAGAATGATCGATCATCTAAATCATTCTAATTGCTCCCAAAATCCACCAGTGACACCTAGCAGTATATGGTGGCAACCCATCAGAGCTGAATGCGAACCTCTTGGTGCAGCTACCTGTGTGATTCAGTTCTTCTATCTTGAGCCCCGATCAGATTAGGGTTAAGGTGAACTCGTCAAACCCTAGTCTCTGTCATATGATGTAATCATTCGATTCGAGTCCAATGTGAAAATCTAAATAGAAACTCTTTCTATTATTTCACTCTACCATGGCCATGGATTTCTGGACTTGATTCTCATGATCATCATAGGGCTACTCCTCTACCACCGAGGTAGATAGATTCCATCTTGATGCAATCCAGTTCCTACAATGAACATGTCATAGCCAACATACACCTCAGGGTTCCATATGGCTAGGAGACCGAGTAATGGTGTAGTCAAACTATAACACCCTCAAGGTGAACTGCCGATGCATCTCAGGTCAAAGAACCAGACACACTACTGCAGCATCGAGTCAGTCATTGACGAGAAGGTAGACTCCCTAATGACTACTCGAGGTGGTCACGCTCAGTGCCCTCGTTCTCTAACGAGTACCTGTACTCTCGCTCCTGGTGTCTCCACACCGTAGACTCAAGACTCATCTACTAAAGAGAAGCGATTGTACACCAACCTTTCGGATCAATCACCATCCTCGTGATGATCCTATGGTCAGGAGCAATTTATGAGTTAATAATGATTATTCACGTCTTAAATTTTCAACTCTTGAAAATATGAATTATCATTACCATTAACTCAAAGGATGTATCACAGACACTAAATACACATATGTGATAGAAAATAACCCATTTATTGCTTTTAGTCAAAATTATAATTTTACCCCTAGAAGTGTATTACAAGTGTCAGCCAATTTTGGCTTCTAGGACACATATATCTAACATTAGTATGGCTGTCACTATCCGTCTGACGATGCCTTTCTCTCCATACCAAACTTCATGCAGCCCCAAGCGGCCCACGGTCGAATGATATGGCCGTCACCATCAATCAAGCTTCGTCTATAAAAAGGACCCTCCAGATATGCTAAGCTTTAAGCTCACCTCTCCTTCTCGAAACTCTATCGAACTCATTCCTAAGCACTCCATTTTTGTTGGCCAGAGCTGACTTGATCGTCGGAGGATCCTATCAGAGGCACCCCCCCGGCTCCAAATGGGACTTTATTTTGTAGGTCCTCGATGGCGACCTCGTCCACCTCCACTCCAACTGGATCCGGCGATGATCAGATTCTGCACCAACAGATTGGCGCTAAAAGGAGGGCCCTCTACCTTCGAGGTTTTCTTATTCTTAAAGGAGTGCTCAGCGATGATCCCTCTCTCCCCTCTCTAGAGATCTCCCTTCTTTCTCTCTAGAATTCTTTTTCGAGAAAAAATGCTCCTAGGAGAGCTTCGACCCGACGATCGACAGTCTCCGTGGTCCGATCCCATTCAGATCCGTCCGCTCTCGCTCCAGCCCCGACGATCTAGGTTTCATCTATAACTGCGGTGGATGTAGAGTAGTTCAATCTACTCATCTTGCAGGTTCGTGGCCTCACAGAGGCAATGCGGGCCATGCAGCAGGAGATAAGATCTCTCCCAAGCGACCATTTTAGGAATAGAAGGAGAACCTCATCCTAACATGAGCCAGTCAAAGTCCTTCAACCTTGGTCAGAGATAAGATCTCTCTCGAGCGACTGAGCTAACCTCGGTCAGAGATAAGATCTCTCTGGAGCGATCGCAACAACCTCGATTAGAGATAAGATTTCTCCCGAGCGACCGGGCCAACCAATCTCGGCCAGAGATAAGATCTCACTTGAGCGACCACGACAACCTCGACTAGAGATAAGATCTCCCCGAGCGACTGGGCCAACCAACCTCGGCTAGAGATAAGATCTCTCCCGAGCGACTGTGACAACCTTGGCTAGAAATAAGATCTCTCCCAAGCGATCGAGCCAACCTCGGCCAGAGATAAGATATCTCCTAAGTGACCATGACAACCTCGGCTAGAGATAAGATCTCTTCTGAGCGACCGAACCAACCAATCTTAGCTAGAGATAAGATCTCTTTCAAGCGACCATGACAACCTTGGCTAGAGATAAGATCTCTTCCGAGCGACCGAGCCAACCTCAGCGAGAGATAAGATTCTCTCTCGAGCAACCGCGCCAACCTCGGCTAGAGATAAGATCTCTCTCGAGCAAACGCCCGAGCGATCTCTCCCGAGAGACAACCTCGGTCAGATATAAGATCTCTTTCGAGCGACCGCGACAACCTCGATTAGAGATAAGATCTCTACCTCGACTAGAGATAAGATCTCTTCTGAGCGACCAGGCCAACTAACCTCGACTAGAGATAAGATCTCTCTCGAGCGATCGAGCCAACCTCGACCAAAGATAAGATCTCTCCCGAGCGACCACACCAACCTTGGCTAGAGATAAGATCTCTCTCGAGCGACCGTGACAACTCGGTCAGAGATAAGATCTCTTCGAGCGACCACGACAACCTTGGCTAGAGATAAGATCTCCCTCGACTAGAGATAAGATCTCTTCCGAGTGATCGAGCAACCTTGGCTAGAGATAAGATCTCTTTCGAGCGACCACGACAACCTTGGCCAGAGATAAGATCTCTCCCGAGCGATCGAGCCAACCTCGGCCAGAGATAAGATCTCTCTCGAGTGACCATGATCAACCTCGGCTAGAGATAAGATCTCTCTCGAGCGATCGGGCCAACCAACCTCGGCTAGAGATAAGATCTCTCCCGAGCGATCGTGACAACCTCGGCTAGAGATAAGATCTCTCCCAAGAGATCGAGCCAACCTCGGCTACAGGAGATAAGATCTCTCCCGAGCACCCATATTAACCGTGACTGTAGGAGAGGAGATCTCCTCCAAGTCAACCTCGATTGTTGGAGACAATATCGCCCTTGAGGAGCTTATTCTCTAACTTCGACTGTAGGAGACTAGATCTACTTCAACCTCGGTTGGAGATGAGATCTCCCTCGGGCTTCAACTTCAACATCAACTTTGGCTGGAGGTGAGATCTCCCCCGAGCTTCGATCTGAACCAGCATAGAGCCTAGAAGAGGACTTCGACAGTCACCTTTTCTGTACTTCCTTCCTTCGAGTTTCAAACTCGGGAGTGGGAGGGACTATTGTTGGGGATAAACCCCGCTCCTGTCGAAGTCTAGTTCGATGCTCAGCCTAATGCAATCGGTAGCCATGGAAGAGCTTCAGCGGATGGGTCTTAGTGGTACTCCTTCAGCCAACCGAACTTCTCAGTGGTCGAGCTTCAATCAGACTCCCATGAGAGCCAAACTCCTTATATGCTCTTCCAGCCAGATGCCTACGGGAGCTGAACTCCCCCCAAGCTTCCCCTTCGGCTAGACTTCTTAAGGAGCTGGACTCCTCCCAGACATCCCCCTCGATCGATCGGACTCCTCAGCGATCGAACTCCTTCCGAACTCCCCAGCAATCGAGCCTTAGCCGCACTCCTCCAGTCAGATGCCTATGAGAGCCAAACTTCCTCCGCACTCCTCCGACCGAACTCCTTTCGAGCTTCTCCTCGGTCTCTGGAATTGATATGCACCGAAGTCCATCGATCAATGTCTGCTTTTTCAAAGCCCTGGCTATTAAATCTGGATGAACTATCACCATCAGTTTGCCATAGATGATGCGATCGGATGACATGGCCACCACTACTGGCGACACCACTCTCTCCATAGCCAGCCCCCTATGGCTCATGACCCATCAGTATGGCTGTCACTATCTGCCTGATGATGCCTTTCTCTCCATACCAAACTCCATGCGGCCTCGAGCATTCCATAGCTAGATGATATGGCCATCAGTATCAATCAAGCTCCACCTATAAAAAGGACCCTCCAGATATGCTAAGCTCTAAGCTCTCCTCTCCTTCTCGAAACTCTATCGAACTCATTCCTGAGCACTCCATTTCTATTGGCCAGAGTTGACTTGACCATCGGAGGGTCCTGCTAGAGCCACCCCCCACTAGCTTCGAATGGGACTTTATTTTGCAGGTCTTTGATGGCGACCTCATCCACCTTCGCTCCAGCTGGATCTGGCGACGATCAGATTTTGCACCAATAGATTTGCGCTAGAAGTAGGGCCCTCTACCTCCGAGGTTTCCTTGTTCTTAAAGGAGTGCTCAGCGATGACCCCTCTCTCCCCTCTCTAGAGATCTCCCTTCTTCCTCTCTAGAATTCTTTTTCGAGAAAAAATGCCCCACAGGAGAGCTTCGACCCGATGATCGGTGGCCTCCACGACCCAATCCCATTTCGATCCATCCACTCCTACTCCAGCCCCGGTGACCCAGGTTCCATTTGTAGCTACGGTGGATGCGGAGCAGTTCAACCTACTCGTCCTATAAGTTCATGGCCTCATGGAGGATATGCGAGCCATGCAGCAGGAGATAAGATCTCTCCCGAGGGACTATTTTAGGAATAGGAGGAGAACCTCATCCTAGCATGAGCCAGTCAAGGTCCATCAACCTCAGCCCGAGATAAGATCTCTTTCGAGCGACCGAGCAAACCTCGGCCAGAGATAAAATCTCTTCCAAGCGATCGGGCCAACCAACCTTAGCCAAAGATAAGATCTCTCCCGAGCGACCACGACAACCTCGGCTAGAGATAAGATCTCTTCCAAGCGATCGGGATAACCAACCTCGGCCAG
Organism: Cocos nucifera; assembly: GCA_006176705.1. Taxonomy (NCBI): domain Eukaryota; kingdom Viridiplantae; phylum Streptophyta; class Magnoliopsida; order Arecales; family Arecaceae; genus Cocos; species Cocos nucifera. Next base: position 252,719 of record QRFJ01002834.1, on the reverse strand, counting down.
AGATAAGATCTCTCTTGAGCGATCACGACAATCTCGACTAGAGATAAGATCTCTCCCGAGCGACTAGGCCAACCAACCTCGGCTAGAGATAAGATCTCTCCTGAGCAACCGCAATAACCTTGGCTAGAGATAAGATCTCTTCCAAGCGATCGAGCCAACTTCGGCCAGAGATAAGATCTCTCCCGAGTGACCACGACAACCTCGACTTGAGATAAGATCTCTCCTGAGTAAACCGAACCAACCAACCTCAGCTAGAGATAAGATCTCTTTCGAGCGACCGTGACAATCCTCGGCTAGAGATAAGATCTCTCCCGAGCGATCGAGCCAACCTCGGCCAGAGATAAGATCTCTCTTGAGCGACCACACCAACCTCGCTAGAGATAAGATCTCTCTGAGCGATCGAGATAACCTTAGCCAGAGATAAGATCTCTCCCGAGCGACCGTGATAACCTCGATTAGAGATAAGATCTCTACCTCTGCTAGAGATAAGATCTCTTCTGAGCGATCGAGCCAACAAACCTCGGCTAGAGATAAGATATCTCCTGAGCGACCGAGCCAACCTCGGCCAGACATAAGATCTCTTCCGAGCGACCGCACCAATCTTGGCTAGAGATAAGATCTCTCTCGAGCGACCGCGACAACCTTGGCCAGAGATAAGATCTCTACTGAGCAAGCTGCGACAACCTCGGCTAGAGATAAGATCTCTCCCTGAGGCAGCCTCGGCTAGAGATAAGATCTCTCCTGAGCGATCGGGTCAACCAACCTCAGCTAGAGATAAGATCTCTCCTGAGTGACCGTGACAACCTTGGTCAGAGATAAGATCTCTCCCAAGTGACCGAGCCAACCTCAACCAGAGATAAGATCTCTCTCGAGCGACCACGACAACCTCGGCTAGAGATAAGATCTCTCCCGAGCGATGGTGACAACCTCGGCTAGAGATAGGATCTCTCCCGAGCGACTGAGCCAACCTCGACTACAGGAGATAAGATCTCTCCCGAGTGCCCATATTAATCATGGCTGTAGGAGAGGAGATCTCCCCCGAGTCAGCCTCGATTATTGGAGATAATATCGCCCCCGAGGAGCTCAATCTCCGACTTCGATCGTAGGTGACGAGATCTACTTCAACCTCAGCTGGAGATGAGATCTCCCCCAGGCTTCAACTTCAACATCAGCTTTGGCTGGAGGTGAGATCTCCCCCGAGCTTCGACCTAAACTAACACAGAACTCAGAAGAGGACTTCGACAGTCATCTTTTCTGCACTCCCTTCCTTTGAGTTTCAAACTCGGGAGTGGGAGAGACTATTATTGGGGATAAACCCTTCTCCTGTCAAAGTCTAGTTCGATGCTCAGCCTAATGCAATCGGTAGCCATGGAAGATCTTCAGCGGATGGGTCTTAGCAGTACTCCTTCAGCTGGCCGAACTCCTCAGCGATCGAGCTTCAGTCAGACTCCTACGAGAGCCGAATTCCCTCCGTGCTCTTCAAGCCAGACACCTATGGGAGCCGAACTCCCTCCAAGCTTTTCCTTCAGTTAGACTACTTCAGGAGTCAGACTCCTCCCAGACATCCCCCTCGATCGGCTGGACTCCTCAGCGATCAAACTCCTTCCGAACTCCCTAGCAATCGAGGCTTAGCCGCACTCCTCCAGTCAGATGCCTACGAGAGCCAAACTCCTTTCGAGCTTCTCCTCGATCGAACTCCTTCAGGAGTTCGAACTCCTCTGGAATTGATACACACCGAAGTCCACCGATCAATGCCTACTTTTTCAGAGCAACGACTATTAAATCTGGATGAACTATCACCATCAGTCTACCACAGGCGATGCGATCGAACGACATGGCCACCACTACTAACAACACCACTCTCTCCATAGCCAGCCCCCTACGACCCACGACCCATCAGTATGGTTGTCACTATCCATCTGATGATGCCTTCCTCTCCATACCAAACTCCATGCAGCCCCGAGCGGCGCACGACTGGATGATATGGCCGTCAGCATCAATCAAGCTCCGCCTATAAAAAGGACCCTCCAAATACGGTAAGCTCTAAGCTCTCCTCTCCTTCCTGAAACTCTGCCAAACTCATTCCTGAGCACTCCATTTCTATTGGCCAGAGTTGACTTGACCATCGGAGGGTCCTCTCGGAGCCACCCTCCACTGGCTCTGAATGGGATTTTATTTTATAGGTCTCCGACGGCGACCTCATCCACCTCCGCTCCAGCTGGATCCGATGACGATCAGATTCTACACCAACAGATTGGCGCTAGAAGGAGCGCCCTCTGCCTCCGAGATTTCCTTGTTCTTAAAGGAGTGCTCAGCGATGACCCCTCTCTCCCCTCTCTAGAGATCTCCCTTCTTCCTCTCTAGAATTCTTTCCCAAGAAAAAATGCCCCTCAGGAGAGCTTCAACCCAACGATCGATGGCCTCCACGGCTCGATCCCGTTCAGATCCATCCGCTCCCGCTCCAGCCCCGATGACCTAGGTTCCATCTATAGCTACGGTGGATGCGGAGTGACAGGAATGCGATGTTGTCGTTAAGACATCGTGTTTATCAATTTAATCCAACTTCTTAAAATAATTAAAAATACGTAAATAGCAGTGAGTCGGGTCGAATCCACAGGGAAGGTAGTATTTTAGATTTAAAATCTTTAATTTTTGAAAAGAAAATAAAAATGATTTGAGTTTTGGAATCAAAAGTGAAGTCGAAAGATTAAAAATAAAAATTAAAAGATGTAGAAATTTAAACTTGGTACTAAGATCTACTAATTAGATCTTAGCATCTACTTGCAATAAAATAAAAAATAATAATTAAAGTATAAAAATTAAATTATAATAAAAATAAAAGCAAGAAATTAAAGTATAAAAATAAAATTTTTATTAATTAAAATTTTAAAATTTAAATACATAAAATTTAAAAATAAAATAAAATAGCCTAATCTCTGATCTTGGATCGGCATTGGCAGAAAGATGGTGTAGAAGCCCGGCTCTTCTTCTTGGCACCCATTGCTTTGAAGCAGCCTTTAACCCATAGTCTAGCTTTGCCCTATACCAAAGCTTCACTTTGATCGGAGATGTTCATTTCTGGAGGCCTAAGATCCCTTTTATAGAGCTAGGAGGGCTGGATATTTTTTCTAAAGGCAATATGGGACTAATAGCCTTTGTAATCATCAAAATATAAAGAAATTTGGATAAAATTTGAATCAAAATAGCTCTGATATGACTCTGGTAAGTTTGGTAAAATCTGGCCATTCAATAAAAATTCAACGATCTAAAAATTATCAAAATTGGATGCATATCAGCCCAGATCCAGTCGGATTAAATTCTGGCCATCCGATCGCGCGTTGATGGAGGAAATCTGGCCGCAAATCATGCATCGGGAGTCTTGATCACCGCCAGGAGCATTCTCGACTGTTGGATCTTCATCTCTTAATTTTCTGGCCGTTAGATCATGCCAGATCACTGATAGAATTTGAATCAAGCCTGGAAATCACCATCACCGTCCGATCTTGACCGTAATCAGCCGCAGCCGTCCGATCGCGCAATTACTGTTCCTATGGACCACATGGACCGGTCGTACCGCACACCACAATCAATCAGTGCTCTTATCGCTAGGTGAAAAGACCAAAATATCCTATGAACCGCGATAAATTTCTATGGACCCTTTAAGGGTCTAGGTCCGCCACGTGGCAATCTCTGATTCGTCGATTTTTGCTGAGCTGGCGGTCCATGCCTGGGTCGTGGACCGAATGATGGCTTAAATGACTAAGTCGGCTTTGATGGCTTGACATGGCTTAGTGGCTCGGCTTACGGAGCCGACTGAGCCATTTTCTTTTTTATTTAATTTTTATTTATTTTATATCTTTAAAAATTCATATCTTTTCCATTTTAGCTCTATTTTACTTAAAATTTATTTCATTATGATCAAAAAAATGAGCTCTTTCCATTGATAATAAAATTTTAATTTTTAATTTTTATTATTTTTTAATTAATTTTTTAATTAATAAAAATATGAATTTTTCAAAAATTATATATAAATTGATTAATAATTTTTAAAAATTAATATAAACTAATTAATAAATTAATATTTTTAGGTGAATTTATGATGCTTATCACACCTCGCAACTTAAGCTTTGCTCGTCCTCGAGTAAAGAAAGAATTTAGTTTTAAATATCTTTTAACTTTAGAGTTTCGAATTTTACCTAAGCAGTTTTCAAAATGGCCATTGATATTCAGTAGAGCTTAAATGAGATATATCATTGGGGTATTAATACTTATCAATAAAAAAATTAAGTAAAGAACATTAAATTTTTTAGAACTTTTTCTAAATTATCCTACCTTTATCTCTGATTTGTCTAAACTTTCATATAGGCTGGTGTATTGCTACTTCCATCCTTCATTTATTAATTTTTATTTTTACATTGCCCACTTTTTGACATGAATATCATTGCTTACTTAGGCAACGGGACCCAATTACTCGATGGAAAATCAATTTTTTTTTTTTTTTTAATATTATACCACTATTGAGTGTCTTAACTCCTTAAGCTTTCTATTTGATCCATGTAGCGAGTCTTGGGCCAATGACTCCCAAACCAGTTGGCTTTAGGGCACTAGATATAGAATACCCCTCGGGCTTACTAGCTCAAATCAAATAGGCTACAAGTTAAGACTAGTTTTACAATAAGCTTCTTTGCCCTTTCCATCTTTTGATGCGAAACTCAATGCTTGCTTAGGCAAAGAGGCCCGATTACTCAGTGAGAAGTACTTAGAAACTATTTTATTAAAATAAATTTTTATATGAAGAAATGTATAGTTATCCTACACAAGCCTATAAAAAGTAGACTTTTCTTTGATGCTAATAGAAATAATTAGAAATGCTCCAAAGAAAAACTTTTTATGTTCTAGACTTAACTCTTTTTTGAATTTTCTTAATACTTGATTCCTCAATATCTCATAGATTCTTTAATCTGTGCATCAATTTTTTTTTTAAAATGCTTAGTTTAATTCAATTATTAAGCATAATCAGGTGTCTAAATACTAAATACTAACTTTTTTGAGAATTTAAAATTTTAAAATTTTTATTTTTCTCTCCCCCCAACTTAATCGATATTGTCCTCAATGGAGAAGAAAAAAAAATAAAGGGTGTAATAAAGAACATGGAAGAATACACCTAACTCAAGTATATTTTTGGTCCAGCACATGCCATTGAAAATTTGAGCTCTCCCTCCAACTTATTCAAATTATTCTATAAAGAAAATAAACTAAAAAGATAAATTAGATAAAAACTAAATATTGGGTTGCCTCCCAACAAGCGCTAAGCTTACCGTCTTCAGTCGGACATAATGCAGCTCACTATCCTGTATCGAATATTGAATTGATAAATTCCAATGGTTTTGGATTGTCAATCTCAGAAAGATGATTTATAATTCCATTATTGATATATTTACTATTAATTTTAGGAATATAATTTATGATTCCATTCTTAGACCCATGTTTATTAAGAATTTCTTCTATTTATTCTTCTAAAATGCTCATGAATGGAGTTTTTGTATTAGGAGTTAAGTTTGATTCAATGGGTGCTGGAATGGTGACTAAAGATGGTTTTAATTCTGGAGGTAAATTAATGTGATCTTTCTTAAACAACTCTATTGATATTTCATTACATGCCTCTTGATTTTTGTAAGAAGAACCAACTTCTTGGATTGAAGAGAATAGGACATTAGGTTTATAAGTCTCGGGTAAATCATCTATTCTCTTTTTTCTTTTTTCTATCTTATTTAAACTAGAACTAGCATCAGTACTAATTCTTGACTCGGGTTTTTCTATATGGTTAGTCTCAGTACTAACCAGTTCTTCTAAGTTTTTATTTTGGCTAGTATCAGTACTAGCCTCTCTCACCTAGTCTTGGTATGGATCCATAAGAATCCTATAGCTTTTAAGTTTAGGAATTACTTTGGCATTCTCAAATTGGAAATTCTTAGGTGAGACATTAAATTGATAACTTGGTCCAGGTGACTGGTTGACATTAGATGGGTTGTTTGAAATTGGTAGGTTCGGTAGTTGATCTAGTTCTCTTCTCATGTTAGACTCAACTAATTATCTTATTTGAGCTTCTAGTCTAGCGATAGATTGCTATTGAGTCAGAATCAATTGTTGAAGTTGGTTAAATCTATCATCAGCTAGATTGGTCTGTTGAGGAGGTGGGTATGAGGGTTGATTATAATAAGATGACTGGATAAACTGACTAGGCTGACCATTATTATAGGCATAATTTTGATATTGGGATCTATTTTGATAATTTTGCTCAAGTGAAATTTGGGTCTAAGCCTGAGTCTGTTGGGATGTCCAAGAAAAATTAAAGTTACTCCAATCTAAATTATATGAATTTAAAAATGGGTCATTAATCAATTTGGAGTATCCTTGAGCAGCTTGAACTTATTCTTGGATAAAATATGGAAACTGTGCAGTCATAGGATATTCACTCATATAATGGATTGGGCTAGCACAGATTGAATAAGTCTCCTGATAATTAGAAGATGATATGAATTGTACAGGAGATTGTTGACCTAGGATTATGAGTTGATCTAATTTCTGAGCAAGAAGATCAACTTTATCTAATTTTTGGACTATTAGATTCATATTAGTCATTTGATTATTAGGTTTAATATGAATCAACCATTCAATTAAATTCAACTAAATCAGAAAAAGCAATTTTCTACCATGCATGTATTAGTGCAACCCTAATGTGTGGTTCAAAAAAAAAATAATTTTTTTTTATTTTTTTTATTTTTTATTATTATTATTTTATTATATTAAAAATTAATTTTTTAATTATTTTATTTATTAATTTTAATTTAATTTAATTTAATTTAATAATTATTTTTAATATTTTTTTAGTTAGTTTAATTTTTATTTTATTTTATTTTATTTTATTTTTAGAGGAGTAAGGAGAAGAAAAAAAGAAGAGTTCTAAAGAAGAGGTCCTAAGGAGTCCTAGAACTAAGAAGAAAGAGAAGAATTAGGTTTAATTAGATTTAATGTTGGTTAGCAATCAAGTTGGTCAATCAATCCTGACTAAAGATTATCCTAGATCTAGACAGCTCCTAACTGCCAAGGTCACCTTTAAGCCCTCCAAGTGTAGGATTAGCCAATCAACTAGCTAGGTAAGTGTAAGGTCGGTAGGAGTCCCTCCGTTGCTTGCCTTAGACACTAATTATGCTTGCCCAGATAAGCGAATGGAATCAATTAGAAACCATCTTTCTTCGGGCCCAGTCGTCTCTGAACCACTTTCCTAGACACCAGTCAAATTGACTTATCCTAATCTGGTTCAACTCTTAGGATTTCTTGTCCTATTGAGTTCGAGTTCCTAGGGTTGATGTCTAATTGATTTTAATTTAAAGGCTTAGGTCAATGCAAGATGTTGGTTGGTTGTTTGTGGGCTAAGGAAGGGTGATCAAATCTCCACCTTATCTTATTTAATTAGGTTGTGCCCTTAATTTGGTTTAATATGAATATGCATAAAAAATTTTCAATCAAAAGGGTTCTATGCAATTTAAACTAGATGCATGCAACTAATTGAATTCTGAAAGGCTTACCTTGCCTCCAACAATCACCAAAAAAAATAAAATAAAATAAAATAAAAATAAAAATAAAAATAAAACTAATATAATATATGCTCTAAACAGTTAGGGTTTCTAATCTTATCATGAGGCTTTTAATTAGGTTTAAATAAATATTTTTTTAAATTAATTTAAAAATAAAATAAATAAATAAATAAATAAAATGAAAAGAGGATTAGGGTTAGGATTGATCTCATAAAGCAAAATTCTTGGTTCTTTTTATTCTTTAATCTCTTTTTTCTGCAAAATAATAAAAAAAATTAGCAAGCAATATTTATAAGAAAATAAAAATTATATTTACAATCTATTTATAGAAAAATCAAAGAGATCAAAAATTTAATATCCATGCCTTCTCCGACAATGGTGCCAAAAACTTGATAGGAACGCGATGTTGTCGTTAAGACATCGTGTTTATCAGTTTAATCCGACTTCTTAAAATAATTAAAAATATGTAGATAGCAGTGAGTCAGATCGAATCCATAGGAAAGGTAGTATTTTAGATTTGAAATCTTTGATTTTTGAAAAGAAAATAAAAATAATTTGAGTTTTGGAATCAAAAGTAAAGTCGAAAGATTAAAAATAAAAATTAAAAGATGCAGAAATTTAAACTTGGTACTAAGATCTACTAATTAGATCTTAGCATCTACTTGCAATAAAATAAAAAATAATAATTAAAGTGTAGAAATTAAATTGCAATAAAAATAAAAAGCAAGAAATTAAAGTATAAAAATAAAATTTTTATTAATTAAAATTTTAAAATTTAAATATATGAAATTTAAAAGTAAAATAAAATAGCCTGATCTCTGATCTTGGATCGGCATTGGTAGAAAGATGGTGTAGAAGCCCAGCTCTTCTTCTTGGCATCCGTTGCTTTGAAGTAGCCTTTAACCCATAGCCTAGCTTCATCCTGTACCAAAGCTTTACTTTGATCGGAGATGTTCATTTCTGGAGGCCTAAGATCACTTTTGTAGAGCTAGGAGGGCTGGATATTTTTTCTAAAGGCAATATGGGACTAATAGCCTTTGTAATCATCAAAATATAAAGATATTTGGATAAAATTTGAATCAAAATAGCTCTGATATGACTCTGGTAAGTCTGGTAAAATCTGGCCATTCAATAGAAATCCATCGGTCCAAAAATCATTAAAATCGGATGCATATCAACCCAAATCCAGTCAGATTAAATTCTGGCCGTCTGATCGCACGTTGATGGAGGAAATCTGGCCACAAATCATGCGTTGGGAGTCTTGATCACTGTTGGGAGCATTCTGGACCATTGGATCTTCATCTCTTGATTTTTTGGCTATCGGATCGTGCCAGATCACTGATAGAATATGAATCAAGCCTGGAAATCACCACCACCGTTCGATCTTGACCGTAATCAGCCGCAGCCATCCGATCGCGCAATTACTGTTCCCATGGACCGCATGGATCGGCCACACCGCACACCACAGCCAATCAGCACTCTTGTCGCTAGGTGAAAAGACCAAAATACCCTATGAACCACGATAAATTTTTGTGGACCCTTTAAGGGTCTAGGTCCGCCACGTGGCAATCTCTAATTCGTCGATTTCTGCTGAGCTAGCGGTCCACGCCTGGATCATGGACCAACTGATGGCTTAAATGGCTGAGTTGGCTTTGATGGCTTGGCTTGACTTGGTGGATCGGCTTACGGAGCCGACTGAGCCATTTTCTTTTTTATTTAATTTTTATTTATTTTATATCTTTAAAAATTCATATCTTTTCCATTTTAGCTCTGTTTTACTTAAAATTTATTTTGTTGTGATAAAAAAAATGAGCTTTTTCCATTGATAATAAAATTTTATTTTTTAATTTTTATTATTTTTTAATTAATTTTTTAATTAATAAAAATATGAATTTTTCAAAAATTATATATAAATTGACTAATAATTTTTAAAAATTAATATAAATTAATTAATAAATTAATACTTTTATTGGTGAATTTATGATGCTTATCATGGAGCAGTTCAACCTGCTCGTCCTGTAGGTTCGTGGCCTCACGGAGGTAATGCGGGCCGTGCAGCAAGAGATAAGATCTCTCCCAAGTGACTATTTTAGGAATAGGAGGAGAACCTCATCCTAACATGAGCCAATCAAGGTCCATCAATCTCGGTCAGAGATAAGATATCTCCCGAGCGACCAAGCTAACCTCGGCTAGAGATAAGATCTCTTCTGAGCGATCGGGCCAACCAACCTCAGCCAGAGATAAGATCTCTCTCGAGCGACCGCGACAACCTCAGCTAGTGATAAGATCTCTCCCGAGCGATCAGGCCAACCAACCTTGGCTAGAGATAAGATCTCTCCCGAGCGACGATGATAACCTCGGCTAGAGATAAAGATCTCTCCCTAGCGACCAGGCCAACCTTGGCCAGAGATAAGATCTCTCTCGAGCGACCACGACAATCTTGGCTAGATATAAGATCTCTCCCGAGCGATCAAGCCAACCAACCTCGGCTAGAGATAAGATCTCTTACGAGCGACTATAAACAACCTCGGCTAGAGATAAGATCTCTTACGAGCGACTATAACAACCTCGGCTAGAGATAAGATCTCTTCCGAGCGGCCGAGCCAACCTCGGTTAGAGATAAGATCTCTTTCGAGCGATCGAGACAACCTCAGCCAGAAAAAAGATCTCTTTCGAGTAACTGCGACAATCTCGTCTAGAGATAAGATCTCTCCCTCGACTGGAGATAAGATCTCTTCTGAGCGACCGGGCCAACCAACCTCAACTAGAGATAAGATCTCTTCCGAGTGACCGAGCCAATCTTGGCTAAAGATAAGATCTCTTCCGAGCGACCGTGCAAACCTCGGCTATAGATAAGATCTCTCTCGAGCGACCACGACAACCTCGGTTAGAGATAAGATCGCTCCCTCGGCTAAAGATAAGATCTCTTTCGAGCGACTGAGCCAACCAACCTTGTCTAGAGATAAGATCTCTCCCGAGCAACCGAGCCAACCTCGGCTAGAGATAAGATCTCTCCCGAGCAACCACAACAACCTTGACTAGAGATAAGATCTCTCCCGAGCGATCGAGCCAACTACGGCTAGAGATAAGATCTCTCCCGAGAATGACTGAGCCAACCTCGACTGCAGGAGATAAGATCTCTTTCGAATGCCTGTATTAACCATGACTGCAGGAGAGGAGATCTCCCCTGAGTCAGCCTCGGTTGCTGGAGACAATATCGCCCCCAAGGAGCTCAACCTCTGACTTTGACCGTAGAAGATGAGATCTACTTCAACCTCGGCTGGAGATGAGATCTCCCCTGGGCTTCAACTTCAACATCAATTTTGGCTGGAGGTGAGATCTCTCCCAAGCTTCGACCTAAACCAGCATAGAGCTCAGAAGAGGACTTTGGCAGTCGCCTTTTCTGCACTCTCTTCCATCGAGTTTCAAACTCGAGAGTGGGGGGGACTATTATTGGGGATAAACCCCGCTCCTACCAAAGTCTAGTTCGATGCTCAGCCTAATGCAACTGGTAGCCATGGAAGAGCTTCAGTGGATGGGTCTTAGCCATACTCCTTCAGTCGATCGAACTCCTCAGCGATCAAGCTTCAATCGGACTCCCACGAGAGCCGAACTTCCTCTGTGCTCTTCCAGCCAGATGCCTATCGAAGCCAAACTCCCTCCAAGCTTCCCCTTCGATTGGACTTCTTCAGGAGCTGGACTCCTCCCAGACATCCCCCTCGATAGGTCGGACTCCTCAGCGGCCGAACTCCTTTCGAACTCTCCAGCGATTGAGCCTTAGCTGCACTCCTCCAATCAGACGCCTATGAGAGCCGAACTCCCTTCGCACTCCTCCAACCAAACTCCTTCCGAGCTTCCCCTCGGTCGAACTCCTCTAGGAGTCTGAACTCCTTTGAAATTGATATGTACCAAAGTTCACCAATCAATGCCTGCTTTCTCAAAGCCATGGCTGTTAAATTTGGACAAACTATCGCCATCAGTCTGCCACAGGCAACACGATCGAACGACATGGCCACCACTACTGGCGACACCACTCTCTCCATAGCCAGTCTCACACAGCCCACGATCCATCAATATGGCTCTCACTATTCGTCTGACGATGCCTTCCTCTCCATATCAAACTCCATGCGGTTCCGAGTGGCCTGCGGTCGGACGATATGGCTATCACCATCAATCAAGCTCCACCTATAAAAAGGACCCTCCAGATACGCTAAGCTCTAAGCTCTCCCCTTCTTCTCGAAACTCTATCGAACTCATTTCTGAGCACTCCATTTCTATTGGCCAGAGCTGACTTGACCGTCGGAGGGTCCTGTCGGAACCACCCCCTCACTGACTTCAGATGAAACTTTATTTTATAGGTCCCCAATGGTGACCTCATCCACCTCCGCTCTAGCTTGATCCAGCGACGACCAGATTCTGCACCAACAACTATTATTATTACATAATTGATATATTAATTTCAATCATGTACAACTTAGATGACTGCCTTAGGACACATTTCCTAACACCAGCTTTGTATTGAGGTGGCTAGCGATTCAAGCTAACACATGCCACTAGGTTAGTCATAACTATTATGACAAGTCATGTTTAAGAGACCTAAATTAAAATCTCTCTAAGAAAATACTAAGTCATAGATCTTCTACCATTGTAGATATGCAGGCCCTTCTTGGGGTTGATTATTCTCGACTGGATACAATGGTTCAGTTGCACCAAAAAGATGCAACCATATCTATTAGGCATAGGATGATATGGACTAAAGGATGGGTTGGGCTCAATATTCTAGATACGTTGAGGGTCCCAATCACAAATCAAGTTCACATAAATGGTGGATCTGACTTAACTAAGGAGTGGAGCAATATTCCAGACATGATGAGCTTCATGAATTAGAGATCGAGTTTGGGTGCACCATGTTTAGAAAAATATTGGATAAGATTGACCACTCATCGACTGACTCATCACCAAGAACTATTAAGTGAGGTGGTGAGCCAATCGATTGGACCGCACCACCTACTAAAATTCTTTGATCATGGTGATTTTTGCATCTCTACTAAGAGAGTGTAGAGATCCAAGAAAAAATGGGAGCATAAATTTTTTAAAAATGAAACTTCAAAAGAAATTAGTTAAGTCAATTATAAGTTTAACTAGAAACTTTGACTCTCTATAGGAAAATATCAGCATCAAACCTCCTAACCCAAATCCTAGATACCCACTAATTGACCAAACCTATTTACAAGGATTCGCTAAGAAAGTTGAAAATCATTTTGAGTTTCAAAAAGTTGACCTATATTTTGGTCCAAAAACTTTCTACTCTTTCAGCCCATCCAACCGCTGATCAGAGAGCGTCTCATGATAAGTGATTAGATGATGACAACAAAGTTAGGTGCTATGTATTGGGCTCAATGTTGGATGAGCTGTAGTGCCAACATGAGAAAATAAGAGCTACATACTAAATGTTGGCTCACAAACAAGTGTTGTATGGTGAACAGAATCGTGCAGCACGCGACCAAGTCTTGAGCAAACTCTTTAAGGTGCAGATGCATGATGGATAGTCGGTCCAAGATCATTGCTTGGTGATAATCAAGGATCATGAAGAGCTTAAGAAGCTCAGTGTCCTGATGGACAAGAATCTACAGATTGATGTGATCCTACAATTCTTGATTGATTCATATGGATAGTTTATTATGAATTTTCATATGAATAAACTATAATGCACCTTGGCTGAGTTGTTGAATATACTGATTACAATTAGCATACTTTGAAGAGTTAAAAGGGCTCAAGTTTTGACTATGGAGTGGACTTTTTCTAAGAAAAATTTTTTTGGAAAGAAGAAGAAGTCTATGAAGAAGCAGAAAACTGAAGACAAGAAGAAAAAGAAAGAGCTAAAGAAGAAGGCCACGGAGAAGGAAAAGTATTTCTACTGTAACTCCGATGGTCATTGGAAGCAGAACTATCCTACATAACTTGCCATCCTAAAGAACAAGAAGGAAGGAGGACCTTCTAGAGGTATGCTTGTTATTGAGACTAACCTAACAGTTTCTTCTGCATCTAGTTGGATGCTTGACTCTGGTTCTAGTGCTCATTTGTGCACTTCATTACAAGATCTTGAGGATAGAATGAGACTGAGGGATAATGAGATAATCCTATGCATTGAAAATAGAGCAAGAGTTGCTGCTATGGCCATAGGGACCTACCCTCTGTGACTACCATCTAGAAATATTTTAGTACTTAGGGACTATTTTTTTGAGCCTGCTACGAGTAGGAATTTGATTTCTAGTTCGTGTTTAGTACAAGAAAATTATATAATTAGTTTCTTTAAGGACCGCTATACTATTCTTTTTAAAAGAAATAAAATTATAAGTGATTTTTTAATTAATGATCTCTATTGGTTACATATAGATATTTTTGTTTATAATGTTGAGCAAAACATGAATACCATAGGAATGAAACAACCTAAAGATGGTACTAATAAAAGATATATGTGGCACCTTTTGTTAGATCATATAGTTGAAGACAGGATTAACAAATTGAAATAATTTGGACTAATCGGTCCATTGACTTTTGAGTCATATCCAATTTATGAGTGATGCCTTTATGGCAAAATAACCAAGCTGCCCTTTATGGGACATGGGGAAAGGGCCACAAATTTACTTGCCCCGGTATATATAGATGTGTACAGCCCATTCGACGTACCGACCATAGACAACTTTATCTACTTCATTATCTTTATCGATGATTTATCTCGATACGAGTATATGCACCTAATGCGACATAATTCAGAAGTATTTGAAAAGTTCAAGAAATTCAGACATGAAGTAAAAAAGCAAATCAAAAGGCTTATTAAGTTTCTTCGGTTAGTAGTCAAAAATTTCTGGACTATCTTAAGGATAATGGCATAGTCTCATAATAGACTCTGCCTGGAATGCCTCAACTCAATGGAATTTTAGAAAGAAGAAATCAAACCCTATTAGATATAGTCCAATCCATTATAAGCTTTATAGATCTTTCTGAGTTTCTTTGGGGATATAGTTTAATGATGGCAATTTTCTTACCAAATAAGGTTTCATCTAAAATCATTCCTACTATACCATATGAGATATGGCATGACAAAAAGTCAAACCTAAGTTGTTGCCCAGCTATGCAACTCGAGGGGGGGTGTATTGGATTTTTAAAATTTTAAAGCTAATTTAAACATATCAAGATTGAACGATGATATGCAAGACATGTGTGTGACATAATTTAGGTTAGATAAAAAATATAAAAGATTAGAGAGCAAGAATTTGACAAACTAAGGAAAGAAAGATAGCAAGCACACTACAAACAAGCAAGATTTATAGTGGTTCGATGCTTTTCTTGCACCTACATCCACTCTCCAAGCTCCTACTTAGGAATTAAAATCAACTAACCATATTCAAATTGAATACATCGTTGGAAACCTCCAACCCTAGCTATCCCAAGCTAGAATATTTATTTTTCAGATACTAGCCAATCCAATACAATCCTATTCAAGGTTAGGATCAACCTTTCCAAGTTTTGGAACCTCCCAAAACTTGAATCAAAATAGTAAAGCAGAGTAAAAGATTTAATGATAATCAAATATAAGTTTAGCTCCCTTTGTGAGCAAATAAAATCTTAAGAATGCTTTTCACAATAATGGAGGAAGCATCTTTGATTTTTCTCAAGGTTGTTGGAGATTTGAAAGAGCTCTTGAGAGGTAGGTGAACTTGAAACGAAGGCTTCTTTGCTTGAAGATGATTTTTGCTTAGGGCTGAAATTGAATCACACCAATCTCTTATGTTTTTTCCTATTTAAAGTCTTTTAAATCTTTAATAGGTGGAGGAGAGAATCTTGGGCAAGATTTGTAGCCATTGGAGATATTAAAGAAATCATTAAAACCTATCAAAATAAGAAAAAAATAGTCGTTGCAGAAAAATTTTCCATTGCAGGGGTCGACTCATGGGTCGACTTATGGCACAAGGGTTCGACTCATGGGTCGACCATGTTTAGTGCAGATATACTCTTAGATTTTACATACATGCTATATCAGTATTTTCACACCACTTGGTTATGAGGATAACCAATGCATATAACATACAGCGACTTACACTCGATAAGTTATCATCCTTATTAATAACTTATCATTTGGTCATGAATAATTTAAGAGCCATCCGATAAATCCTTCTTTATCAATTGAGTGTGGTTCTAAGAACTTTATTATATTTTAGGAGTTTATTTAAGAAAGATAAAATTTTTATGATGAATAAGCTAAATTACTTTTATTATTAGATAATTGATATACTAATTTCAATCATCTACAACTTAGATGACTGGCTTTAGGACACATTTTCTAACACCAGCTCTATATTGAGGTGGCTAGCGATTCAAGCCAACACATGCCACTAGGTTAGTCATAACTATTATGACTAGTCAAGTTTAAGAGATCTAAATTAAAATCTCTCTAAGAAAATACTAAGTCATAGGTCTTCCACCATTGTAGATATGTGGGCCTTTCTTGGGGTTGATTATTCTCGACTAAATATAATGGTTCAGTTGTACCGAAAAGATGCAACCATATCTATTAGGCATAGGAATGATATGGATTAAAGGATGGGTTGGGCTCAATATTCTAGATACGGTGAGGGTCCCAATCATAAATCAAGTTCACGTAAATGGTGGATCTGACTTAACTAAGGAGTGGAGCAATATTCCAGACATGATGAGCTTCATAAATTAGAGTTCGAGTTTGGGTGCACCATGTTTAGAAAAATATTGGACAAGATTGTTCACTCATTGGCTGACTCATCACCAAGAACTGTTAAGTGAGGTGGTGAGCCAATCGATTGGACCGCACCACCCACTAAAATTCTTTGATCGTGGAGATTTTTGCATCTCTGCTAAGAGAGTGTAGAGATCTAAGAAAATAATGGGAGCATAATTTTTTTAAAAATGAAACTCCTAAAGAAATTAGTTAAGTCAATTACAAGTCTAACTAGAAACTTTGACTCTCTACAAGAAAATATCTGCATCAAACCTCCTAATCCAAATCCTAGATACCCACTAATTGACCAGACCTATTTACAAGGATTGGCTAAGAAAGTTGAAAATCATTTTGAGTTTCAAAAAGTTGACCTATATTTTGGACCAAAAACTTTCCACTCTTTCAGCCCATCCAACCGCTGATCAGAGAGCGTCTCATGATAAGTGATTGGATGATGACAACAAAGTTAGGTGCTATGTATTGGGCTCAATGTTGGATGAGCTGTAGTGCACCAACATGAGAAAATAAGAGCTACATACTAAATGTTGGCTCACAAACAAGAGTTGTATGGTGAATAGAATCACGCAGCACGCGACCAAGTCTTGAGGAAACTCTTTAAGGTGCAGATGCATGATGGACAGTCGGTCCAAGATCATTGCTTGGCGATAATCAAGGATCATGAAGAGCTTAAGAAGCTCAGGACATGGATAAGAATCTACAGATTGATGTAATCCTGCAATTCTTGATTGATTTATATGGGTAGTTTATTATGAACTTTTATATGAATAAACTCTAATGCACCTTGGCTGAGTTGATGAATGTGCTGATTACAACTAGCATACTTTGAAGAGTTAAAAGGGCTCGGTTCTGGCCATGGAGTGGACTTTTTTTAAGAAAAAAGTTTTTGGAAAGAAGAAGAAGTCTGTGAAGAAGCAGAAAACTGAGGAAAAGAAGAAGAAGAAAGAGCTAAAGAAGAAGGCCATGGAGAAGGAAAAGTATTTCTATGGTGACTCCGATGGTCATTGGAAGCAAAACTATCCTACCTACCTTGCCAGCCTGACGAACAAGAAGAAAGAAGGACCTTCTAGAGGTATGCTTGTCATTGAGACTAACCTAACAGTTTCTTCTGCATCTAGTTGGATGCTTGACTTTGGTTCTAGTGCTCATTTATGCACTTCTATGTAGGATCTTGAGGATAGCATGAGATTGAGGGATAGTAAGATAATCCTGCGCATTGAAAATGGAGCAAGAGTTGCTGCTATGGCCATGGGGACCTTCCGTCTGTGACTACCATCTAGAAATATTTTAGTACTTAGGGACTATTTTTATGTGCCTGCTACGAGTAGGAATTTGATTTCTAGTTCATGTTTAGTACAAGAAAATTATGTAATTAGTTTCTTTAAGGACCGCTATACTATTCCTTTTTGAAAGAAATAAAATTATAAGTGATTTTTTAATTAACGATCTCTAACGATTACATATAGATGTTTTTGTTTATAATGTTGAGCAAAACATGAATACCATAGGAATGAAACAACCTAAAGATAGTATTAATAAAAGGTATCTATGGCACCTTTTGCTAGGTCATATAATTGAAGACAGGATTAACAAATTGAAAAAAATTTGGACTAATGGGTCCGTTGACTTTTGAGTCATATCCAATTTGTGAGTTATGCCTCTAACGCAAAATGACCAATATGCCCTTTGTAGGACTTGGGGACAGGGCCATAAATCTACTTGCCCCGGTATATATAGATGTGTGCGGCCCATTCGACATGCCGACCATAGACAACTTTCTCTACTTCATTATCTTTATTGATGATTTATCTTGATACGAGTATGTGCACCTAAATGCAAACATAAGTCAGAAGTCTTTGAAAAGTTCAAGAAATTCAGACATTGAAGTAAAAAGGCAAACCAAAAAGCTTATTAAGATTCTTCGATCAGTAGTCAAAAATTTTCTAGAACTATCTCAAAGATAATGGCATAGTCTCATAATAGACTCTGCCTAGAATGCCTCAACTCAACGAAATTTTAGAAATAAGAAATTGGATCCTATTAGATATAGTCCAATCCATTATAAGCTTTACAGATCATTCTGAGTTTCTTTGGGGATATAGTTTAATGACGGCAATTTACTTACTGAATAAGGTTTCATTCTAAAATTCGTTCCTACTATACCATATGAGATATGGCATGGTAAGAAGTCAAATCTAAGTTGTTGCCCAGCTATGCAACCCTAAGAGGAGGGGTGAATTGGGTTTTTAAAATTTTAAAGCTAATTTAAACATATCAAGATTGAATGATGATATGCAAGACATGTGTGTGAAGCGATTTAGGTTAGAGAAAAAATATAAAAGATTAGAGAGCAAGAATTTAACAAACTAAGGAAAGAAAGATAGCAAGCACACCACAAACAAGCAAGATTTATAGTGGTTTGATGTTTTTCTTGCACCTACATCCACTCCCTAAGCTCTTACTTGGGAATTAAAATCCACTAACCGTATTCAAATTGAATACACCATTGGAAACCTCCAACCCTAGCTATCCCAAGCTAGAACACTTATTTTTTGGGTACAAGCCAATCCAATACAATTCTATTCAAGGTTAGGATCAATCTTTTCAAGTTTTGGAACCTCCCAAAACTTGAATCAAAACAGTAAAGCAGAGTAAAAGATTTAATGACAATCAAATATAAGTTTAGCTCCCTTTGTGAGCAAATAAAACCTTAAGAATGCTTTTCACAATAATGGAAGAAGCTTCTTTGATTTTCCTCAAGGTTGTTGGAGATTTGAAAGAGCTCTTGAGAGGTAGGTGAACTTGAAACAAAGCCTTCTTTGCTGGAAGATGATTTTTGCTTAGGACTGAAATTGAATCACACCAATCTCTTGTATTTTTTCTTATTTAAAGCCTTTTAATTCTTTAATAGGTAGAGGAGAGAATTCTGGGCAAGATTTATAGTCGTTGGAGACATTAAAGAAATCATTAAAACCTAACAAAATAAGAAAAAAATAGTCATTGCAGGAGTTGACTCATGGGTCGACTTATGGCACACGGGTCGACTCATGGATTGATCATGTTTAGTGCGGATATACTCTTAGATCTTACCTGCATGCTATACCAGTATCTTTGCACCACTTGGTTATGAGGATAACCAATGTATATAACGTACAATGACCTACGCTCGATAAGTTATCGTCCTTATTAATAATTTATCATTTGGTCATGAATAATTTAAGAGCCATTCAATAAATCCTTCTTTATTAATTGAGTGTATTTCTATGAACTTTATAATAACTTAGGAGTTTATTTAAGTAAGATAAAATTTTATGATGAATAAGCTAAATAACTATTATTATTAGATAATAGATATATTAATTTCAATTAGCTACAACTTAGATGACTGCCTTAGGACACATTTCCTAACACCAGCTCTTTATTGAGGTGGCTAGCAATTCAAGCCTACACATGGCACTAGGTTAGTCATAACTATTATGACTAGTCAAGTTTAAGAGACCTAAATTAAAATCTCTCTAAGAAAATACTAAGTCATAGATCTTCCACTATTGTAGATAAGCGGGCCCTTCTTGGGGTTGATTATTCTCGACTGGATACAATGGTTCAGTTGCACCGAAAAGATGCAACCATATCTATTAGGCATAGGATGATAAGGATTAAAGGAACGGTTGGACTCAATATTCTAGATATAGTGAGGGTCCCAATCACAAATCAAGTTCACATAAATGGTGGATCTGACTTAACTAAGGAGTGGAACAATATTCCAGACATAATGAGCTTCATGAATTAGAGATCGAGTTTGGGTGCACCATATTTAGAAAAATATTGGACAAGATTGTCCATTCATCGGCTGACTCATCACCAAGAACTGTTAAGTGAGATGGTGAGCCAATCGATTGGACCACACCACCCACTAAAATTCTTTGATCGTGGAGATTTTCGCATCTCTGCTAAGAAAGTATAGAGATTTGAGAAAATAATGGGAGCATAAATTTTTTAAAAATAAAACTCCTAAAAAAATTAGTTTTGTCAATTACAAGTTTAACTAGAAACTTTGACTCTCTACAAGAAAATATCTGCGTCAAACCTTCTAACCCGAATCCTAGATACCCACTAATTGACCGGACCTATTTACAAGGATTGGCTAAGAATGTTGAAAATCATTGAGTTTCAAAAAATTGACCTATATTTTGGACCAAAAACTTTCCACTCTTTCAGCCCATCCAACCACTGATCAGAGAGCGTCTCATAATAAGTGATTGGATGATGACAACAAAGTTAGGTGCTATGTATTGGGCTCAATGTTGGATGAGTTACAGCGCCAACATAAGAAAATAAGAGCTACATACTAAATGTTGGCTCACAAACAAGAGTTGGATGGTAAATAGAATCATGCAGCACGTGACCAAGTCTTGAGAAAACTCTTTAAGGTGCAGATGCATGATGGACAGTCGGTCCAAGATCATTGCTTGGCGATAATCAAGGATCATGAAGAAGAGCTTAAGAAGCTCAATGTCCTGATGGACAAGAATCTGCAGATTGATGTGATCCTGCAATTCTTGATTGATTCATATGGATAGTTTATTATGAACCTTCATATGAATAAACTCTAATGCACCTTGGCTGAGTTGATGAATATGCTGATTACAGCTAGCATACTTTGAAGAGTTAAAAGGGCTCAATTCTTGCTATGGAGTGGACTTTTTCTAAGAAAAAATTTTTTGGAAAGAAGAAGAAGTCTGTGAAGAAGTAGAAAACTAAGGAAAAGAAGAAAAAGAAAGAGCTAAAGAAGAAGGCCGCGAGGAAGGAAAAGTATTTCTACTGTAACTCCGATGGTCATTGGAAGCAGAACTATCCTACATACCTTGCCATCCTGAAGAACAAGAAGGAAGGAGGACCTTCTAGAGGTATGCTTGTCATTGAGACTAACCTAACAGCTTCTTCTGCATCTAGTTAGATGCTTGACTCTGGTTCTAGTGCTCATTTGTGCACTTCTATGCAAAATCTTGAGGATAGCATGAGACTGAGGGATAGTGAGATAATCTTGTGCATTGAAAATGAAGCAAGAGTTGCTGCAATGGCCACGGGGACCTACCCTCTGTGACTACCATCTAGAAATATTTTAGTACTTAGGGACTATTTTTATGTGCCTGCTACGAGTAGGAATTTGATTTCTAGTTCATGTTTAGTACAAGAAAATTAAGTAATTAGTTTCTTTAAGAACCACTATACTATTCTTTTTGAAAGAAATAAAATTATAAGTAATTTTTTAATTAACGATCTTTATCAGTTACATATAGATGTTTTTGTTTATAATGTTGAGAAAAACATGAATACCATCGGAATGAAACAACCTAAAGATAGTTTTAATAAAAGGAATCTGTGGCACCTTTTGCAAGGTCATATAGTTGAAGACAGGATTAACAAATTAAAAAAATTTGGACTAATGGGTTCATTGACTTTGGAGTCATATCAAATTTATAAGTTATGCCTTTAAGGCAAAATGACCAAGCTACCCTTTATGGGACATGGGGAAAGGGCCATAAATCTACTTGCCCCGGTATATATAGATGTATGCAGCCCATTCGACGTGCCAACCATAGACAACTTTGTCTGCTGCATTATCTTTGTCGATGATTTATCTCGATACTAGTATGTGCACCTAATGCGACATAAGTCAAAAGTATTTGAAAAGTTCAAGAAATTCAGACATGAAGTAAAAAAGCAAATCAAAATGCTTATTAAGATTCTTCGATCAGTAGTCAAAAATTTTTGGACTATCTTAAGGATAATGGCATAGTCTCACAATAGACTCTGCCTGGAATGCCTTAACTCAACAAAATTTTAGAAAGATGTAACTGGACCCTATTAGTTATAATCCAATCCATTATAAGCTTTACATATTTTTCTGAGTTTCTTTCGGGATATAGTTTAATGATGATAATTTACTTACTAAATAAGGTTTCATCTAAAATCATTCCTACTATACCATATGAGATATGGCATGGTAAGAAGTCAAATCTAAGTTGTTGCCCTGCTATGCAACCCAAGCGGGAGGGTGTATTAGATTTTTAAAATTTTAAAGCTAATTTAAACATATCAAGATTGAATGATGATATGCAAGACATGTGTGTGAAGCGATTTAGGTTATAGAAAAAATATAAAAAATTAGAGAGCAAGAATTTAACAAACTAAGAAAAGAAAGATAACAAGCACACTACAAACAAGCAAGATTTATCATGGTTCGTTGCTTTTCTTGCACCTACATCCACTCTCCAAGCTCCTACTTGGAAATTAAAATCCACTGACTGTATTCAAACTGAATACACCATTGGAAACCTCCAATCCTAGCTATCCCAAGCTAGAACACTTATTTTTTGGGTACTAGCCAATCCAATACAATCCTATTCTAGGTTAGGATCAACCTTTCCAGGTTTTGGAACCTCCCAAAACTTGAATCAAAATAGTAAAGCAGAGTAAAAGATTTAATGACAATCAAATACAAGTTTAGCTCCCTTTGTGAGCAAATAAAACCTTTAGAACGCTTTTCACAATAATGGAGGATGCTTCTTTGATTTTCCTCAGGGTTGTTGAAGATTTGAAAGAGCTCTTGAGACGTAGGTGAACTTGAAATGAAGGCTTCTTTGCTTGAAGATGATTTTTGCTTAGGGTTGAAATTGAATCATACCAATCTCTTTTGTTTTTTCCTATTTAAAGCCTTTTAAATCTTCAATAGGTTGAGGAGAGAATCCTGGGCTAGATTTGTAGCTATTGGAGATATTAAAAAAATCATTAAAACCTATTAAAATAAAAAAAAAATAGTCGTTGTAGAAAAAATTTCATTATAGGGGTCGACTCATAGGTCGACTTATGGCACAAGGATCGACTCATGGATCAACTCATGGCACGGGGGTTGACCTCGAGGTCGACCACTAAGACAAAATCTAAAAAAATAGTCGTTCTGTATTTTTAGCCTTCGGAACAGCAGAGGTCGACCCTGGGGTCGACCCTTGGCATAGAGATAGCATGCCAAATAGCCCTTTTTCAACAGGGGATGACCTAGGGGTCGACCCTTTCACTTCAAATTTGATTTTCTCTCAAAATAAGCATCCAAAAATTATGGGACTACCTCCAAAGGATTAAAAATCTTCTATACTTACTCTTGAGGCTCTCAGATCAAAATATGTTAAAATTATAATTTTGCCCCTAAAATATAAAAAGTCTTTTTTCAAGCCAAATTCATTAGTAATCCTCTCAAATGCTTTGTAATCATCAAAATCAATTCTTAGAGCAATAATCTCTCCCTTTTTGATGATGACAAAATATTTGAGCATAAGCAAAAATAAAGCATGTAGAAGCATTGATTGAGGATTTCAAAAATTTTGAAGGAACATGATATATCACATATTAGGATATTATATTCAATTATTTGACCAATATGACATCAAGAGTAGTTTGATGATTACTTATAGTCAAGCATTTAAATGATTTACAAAAATGTTTGACTTACTTATTTCTTTTATCAATTTTACTTCTATTTTATTTTTTTTATCAATTTTACTTTAATTTTACTTATAGCCCAATTTTATTTACTCTACTCTTCCTTTTTGACATCATCAAGTAGGATCTTAAAGAATTTTAAAATTCAAAAATAAAAAAGCCTCCCCCTTAAGTTATTCCATATATTTTTCTATTAGAACAAGAGTTTATAGCAAAACTTTTAATTTACAACATAATGATCATAATGAAATTTAGCCAATTCATAAAGATTTCATTTTACATCATTCAAATGATATTATCACATATTTACATCCAAATGATTATCATAACATCAAGTCAGCAAAATATATAAGTACTAAACATACAAAATATAAAGGTATCAAAAGTATTTATGAAAATTAGGCCATCAAAACATACAAAATTCATGGATATAACTATCCATGACCCAAATAGCCAATAGTATCAATGCCATAAGTTGAAGGAAAAATCTTGATTTTTTGGATCAGATTCATTCAGATCTAATTAGATCAAGAGAGATATTTCAAAAATTTTTCTTTTGAATTTATATCAGATCTAAGATATTTTAGATCTAATTTTATAGATCTAATAAAATAAAATAAAAATAAATTAAATCTAATTTAATTTTATTTCTTTTAAAGGATAATCAGATTATCCTATGATGATTCTGCTGATTGCCTGAAGTTCTGGATCTAGCCATGCAAGTGTCTGATCTCTACTGCTATCCACTCGGGCTGGATCTGAAGATCTTCTCCTTTTTTATATTTGAAAAATCTTCAAAACTCCTTTTGAAGATCTGGAATCGTCTCTTGCAGCAATTCTACCTTCTTCCTTTCTCGTCACCTTTCTCTTGCCTGGATCGCACCAAACTGGAGCCCAAATCTCCTTAGGTGTGGAGAGGAGAGAGAGAGCCAGAAGATGACAAGGAGGAGGGAGAGGGGCAGCCTTGTGGCATAGGCTATTAGAGATTCTATTCAAGGCTTGGCGCAGATAGGGTTTTTATAGATCCTGCTACGCCATGCAGTGCCACATCATCTAGGCCAATCACGTCACTTCATGCAAGCAGATCAAAATATGATTGCTGAGATGACATCACTTGATCCAATCAGATGAGTCCCCTTAAATCATCCTTAGGTGGCACCAAGACTGGTTAAAGCTGAGTCTTAGGTGCCTACCTAAGTTGATTCCAAGAAGCAACCTGGAGTCCCATCTATATGGGACTCCAGGCATCCCTATCCATGGGTGCATGCTTTCCTAGGTGTGCACCCCCTCCATTCCAATTTCTAGCAAGAGGACAAGCCCCTATCTGCTCTCTTATAGGTGCATGACACATGCATAGATGTCTAAGTATCAAAGATCAACATTTGACCAAAGTCAAAAGACAAGAATTAGTAGGTGATGAAAAATGGCAGGTGTTGTCTCAAATTTATCATAAATTAAGACAATCCTTTTTTGATCTGGACAAGCTTCAGTCAGATCAAGTAAAGGAACCTGAGTGAGCACAAACATATTTAGCTTAGTCTAGACAACTTTTAATGATAGTAGAAGAAGAACATTAGGCTCAATCGTATGCTAGCATGATTTTCTTGAACCTAATTGAATCTAATTCAAATAAATTGAACTGAGTTAGTCCAATTGATATATCTAGATCCAAACCCTTGTTTGTGTGATCCAGTTAGGTTCAGCTCTGTATGGTAATGAGATATGTCGCGATCTCTATCATCAACATCATCAAAACATCTTCCGATGGATCAGAACTTTTTTGATTCAGACAACTAGAATGATCGATCATCCAAATCATTCTAATTGCTCCAAAAATCCACCAGTGACACCTATCAGTATATGGTGGCAATCCATCAAAATTGAAAATGAACCTCTCGGTGCAGCTACCTATGTGATTAAGTTCTACTATCTTGAGCCTTGATCAGATTAGGGTTAAAGTGAACTCGTCAAACCCTAATTTCTATCATATGATTTAATCATTTGATTCAAGTCCGATGTGAAAACCTTAATTCACTCTACCATGGCCATGGGCTTATGAACTTGATTCTCATGATCATCGTAGGACTGCTCCTCATCTATCGAGGAAGATAGATTTCCTCTTGATGCAATCCAATTCCTACAATAAACATGCTATAGCCAACATACACCTCAGAATTCTGAATGGCTAGGAGATCGATTCATGGTGTAGTCAAACTATAACATCCACAAGGTGAACTACCGATGCACCTCAGGTCAAAGAACTAGACACACCACTATAGCTTCGAGCCAGTCATCGATGAGAAGCTAGACTTTCTTATGACTGCTCGAGGTGGTCACGCTCAGTGCCCTCGTTATCTAACGAGTACCTGTACTCTCGCTCTGATGTCTCTACACTGTAGACTCAAGACTCATCTACTATAAAGAAGTGATTGTACACCAACCTTCCAAATCAATCACCATCCTCATGATGATCCTACGATCAGGAGCATTTTATGAGTTAATAATGAAAATTCTTGTCTTAAATTTTCAACTCTTGAAAATAAGAATTATCATTACCATTAACTCAAGGAATGTATCAGAAATACTAAATACACATTTATGATAGAAAATAATTTATTTTATTATTTATAGTCAAAATTATAATTTTACCACTAGAAGTGTATTACAAGTGTCAGCTAATTCTGGCTTCTAGGGCACACATATCTCACAAACTCCCACTTGACCTAAAGCTATTTGGCTACAAATCTAAGTCCCATCTTCTCAAGATGGGCTTTGATCTTCTACTGATCCAATGGCTTTATAAGTGGATCCACCGCATTGTCTGCGGAGTCGAATCTCTTGACATCAATGTAACCCTTCTCGAGATAATCGCGGATGAGGTGGTATCGCCGTTTGATGTGCTTGAATTTTTGGTGAGACCTCAGCTCCTTGGCAAGGGCTATGGCATCATTATTATTATAGTATAGAGGAATGGCATCTGATGGTATCACTTCGATCTTTGTGGTAAACTTTTTGTACTAGAATGCCTCCTTCGCAGCTTTTGATGCAGCGATGTATTCTACTTCCATGGTGGAATCTACTATCACTATCTGCTTGAAACTCTTTTGATAAGTACCATAAATTCACCAATAAAAATATTAATTTATCAATTAATTTATATTAATTTTTAAGAATTAATGATTAATTTATATATAATTTTTAAGAAATTCATATTTTTATTAATTAAAAAATTAATTAAAACTATAATAAAAATTTAAAAATAAAATTTTATAATCAATATAAAGAGATCATTTTTTTGATCACAATAAAATAAGTTTTCAGCAAAACCAAGTTAAAACGAAGAAGATATGAATTTTTAAAGATAAAAAAAAATAAATAAATAAAAAAAGAAAAATGGCTCAACTGGCTTCGTAAGCCAAGCCACCAAGCCAAGTCAAGCCGTCAAAGTCGACTTAGCCATAGAAGCCATCAGTTGGTTCATGATCCAAGCATTGACTGCCAGCTCAGTAGAAATCGGCAAATCACGAAGCGACATGTGGTGGACCTAGATCCTTAAAGGGTTCACAGAAAATCCATCACGATCTATAGGGTAAAAAGGTAATTTTGCATCAAAGCAGCGAGCACTGATTGGTTGCAGTGTATGGTGAAGCCGGTCCATGCAGTCCATGGCAACAGTAAAGGCATGATCGAACGGCTCTGGTAGCTTGCAGTCAAGATCAGATGGTGGAGTTTTTCTACATCAGACTTCACGTGGATCACCATCCAACGATAGCACTCAATATAGGGGATGATCCAACGATTCAGAATGCTCCCAACAGTGATAAGGACTCCCGACATATGATCAGCGATCAAATTTCCTCCATCAATGCACAATCGAACGGTCAAAATTTAATCCGACCTGATCTGGGCTGATACACATCCAATTTTGATGACTTTTGGACTGTTGGATTCCTATTGACGGCTAGATTTCATTCAAGGCAGCAAAATTCATCCAAAACTTTTTTTAATCTAATTTCTTCATATTTTGATGATCAAAGAGCTCCTTAATCCCATATTACCTAGAGAAAAACTCTCCAGCCCTCCTAGCTCTATAAAAAGGATCCCAGTGAAGGAAAATCCTGATTTTTTGGTCCAAGTTCGTTTAGATCTGATCAGATCAAGAGATATATTTCAAAATTTTTTCTCTTGATTCTAATTAGATCTTGATATATTTTAGATCTGATTCTTATTATTTTAATAAAATAAAATTAAAAGATAAATTAAATCAAATTTAATTTACCTGATCTGGGTAATCATATTACTCTGTTGATGATCCTATTTGCAGCGGAAGGTTCTGGATCTTAGCCACGCAAGCGCCTAACCTCTACCGGTATCCACTCGGGTTGGATCTAGAGATCCTCTTCTTCTCTATCACACCTCCAAAAATCAGATCTGGAGGATCTTCAAAACTCTTTTGAAGATGAGCAGTCGTCCTTTGCAGCAGCGCAGCCTTCTTATTTTTGATCGCCTTTCTTTGATCTGAATCGCACCAACCAAGGTCCAAAACTCCTTTTGGACGTGGAGAGCAAGGGGAGAAGAGACTATGGCATGGAGAAGGAGGGGAGAGGCAGCCTTGGGGCGTGGGGTTTCTCAATTGAATTGCTTAGAATCTGAGTTGGGCGCAGGGTCTCTTTTATAGACTAAGCGTGATCCAACTCCTCTTCCTCCCAACCAATCACAACCCTTTGTGAAATCAGATCTAAATCTGATTGGTGGGAATAGAGACCCCTAGATTCCTCCTTAGAGGGCACTTAAGACCAGTCAAAGTTGGTTCTTAGAAGAACTCTAATTGGAATCCAAAAAGGAGATGGAGTCCTTGTCCAACAAGGACTCCTAGGCGCCTCCAACTTGGGCACACGCCTAGGGTGGCGTGCGCCCTTCTCCTTGCCAGGTTCTGGCAGGGGGACAGGCCCCCACCAGCTCTCCAATAGGTGCATGACATGTGGTCAAAAGTCAAAGTATCAATGGTCAACGTTTGACCAGTCAAAGGTAGACTTTTGACCAAAGTCAAAGAACAAGAAATGGCAGGTGACCAAAAATGGCAGGTAGTGTCTTACAAATAAGACAACCTTTTCTGACTTGGACAACCTCCAGTCAGACCATATGAAGGCCTCTGATTTGAGCACAAACTCCTTTGGCTCAGATAGGACAACTTATTTATGATAGCAAAAGAAGAACGTTAGGTTCAATCGAGTGCTAGCACGATTTCCTTGAACCTAATTGAATCTCATTCAGATCAATTGAACTAGATCAGTTCAATTGATGATCACCAGATTCAAACCCTTGTTTGTGTGACCCAGTTAGGTTCAGTTCTATATGGTAATGGGATATGTCATGATCTCTATCATCGACATCATCGAAACTCCTTTCGATGGATCAGAACTCTTCTGATTCGAACAGCTAGAATGATCGATCATCTAAATCATTCTAATTGCTCCCAAAATCCACCAGTGACACCTAGCAGTATATGGTGGCAACCCATCAGAGCTGAATATGAACCTCTTGGTGCAGCTACCTGTGTGATTAAGTTCTTCTATCTTGAGCCTCGATCAGATTAGGGTTAAGGTGAACTCGTCAAACCCTAGTCTCTGTCATATGATGTAATCATTCGATTCGAGTCCAATGTGAAAATCTAAATAGAAACTCTTTCTATTATTTCACTCTGCCATGGCCATGGATTTCTGGACTTGATTCTCATGATCATCATAGGGCTGCTCCTCTACCACCGAGGTAGATAGATTCCATCTTGATGCAATCCAGTTCCTACAATGAACATGCTATAGCCAACATACACCTCAGGGTTCCATATGGCTAGGAGACCGAGTAATGGTGTAGTCAAACTATAACACCCTCAAGGTGAACTGCCGATGCATCTCAGGTCAAAGAACCAGACACACTACTGCAGCATCGAGTCAGTCATTGACGAGAAGGTAGACTTCCCTAATGACTACTCGAGGTGGTCACGCTCAGTGCCCTCATTCTCTAACGAGTACCTGTACTCTCGCTCCGGTGTCTCCACACCGTAGACTCAAGACTCATCTACTAAAGAGAAGCGATTGTACACCAACCTTCCTGGATCAATCACCATCCTCATGATGATCCTATGGTCGGGAGCATTTTATGAGTTAATAATGATTATTCATGTCTTAAATTTTCAACTCTTGAAAATATGAATTATCATTACCATTAACTCAAAGGATGTATCACAGACACTAAATACACATATGTGATAGAAAATAACCCATTTTATTGATTTATAGTCAAAATTATAATTTTGCCCCTAGAAGTGTATTACAAGTGTCAGCCAATTCTGGCTTCTAGGGCACATATATCTAACAATCTCCCACTTGTCCTAAAGCCAATTGGCTACAAGTCTAAGTCCCATCTTCTCAAGGTGGGCTTCGATCTTCTGCTGGCCCAACGGCTTTGTAAGTGGGTCTGCCACATTATCTGTGGAGTTGACTCTCTTGACCTCGAACGTAACCCTTCTCGAGGTAATCGCGGATGAGGTGGTATCGCCGCTCAATGTGCTTGGATTTTTGGTGAGACCTCGGCTCCTTAGCAAGGGCTATGGCGCCATTGTTGTCGCAGTATAGAGGAATGGCATCTGATGGCATTACTCCAATTTCTGCAGCAAACTTCTTGTACCAGAATGCTTCCTTCGCAGCTTCTGATGCAGCGATATATTCTGCTTCCATGGTGGAATCTGCTATCACCATTTGCTTGGAACTCTTCCAGCTGACAGCTCCACCATTGCACACAAACAGACTCCCAGATGTCGACTTTCGATCATCTATATCGGACATGAAAGTCCGAGTCTGTGTATCCCTGGACTTGGAGTTCTCCATTACCAAAGACCAACATCATATCCTTAGTTCTTCTCAAGTACTTAAGGATACATTTCACAGAAGTCCAGTGTTCTTCACCTGGATTTGACTGATATCTGCTTGTGACACTCACAGCATGGGCTATATCAGGTCGTGTACATAGCATGGCATACATGAGGCTCCCTATTGCAGAAGCATAAGGGATCTTGCTCATGCGTTCTATTTCCTCAGGTGTGCTGGGGCACATCTTCTTGGAAAGATGAATACCATGTCTGAAGGGTATTAATCCCCTCTTAGAGTTTTCCATACTAAACCTCTTTAGTACTTCCTCTATGTACATCTTCTGTGAAAGTCCTAGCATCCTATTCGGTCTATCCCTATAGACCTTAATTCCTAGAATAAAGGATGCTTCACCTAGGTCTTTCATGGAGAATTCCTTGGACAACCACATTTTGACTGATGTCAACATGGGAATATCATTCCCAATAAGGAGGATGTCATCCACGTACAATACGAGGAAGACAACAGCGCTCCCACTGACCCTTTTGAAAACACATGGTTCCTCTTCATTTTTGATGAAACCAAACTTTTTGATCACATCATTGAAATGAGTGTTCCAGCTCCGAGATGCTTGCTTAAGTCCATATATGGACCTTTGCAGCTTGCAAACCTTGTGATCAGTATCACTGGATGTGAAACCTAGCGGCTGTTCCATATAGATATCTTCCTCAAGATATCCATTTAAGGAATGCCATTTTCACGTCCATTTGCCATATTTCATAATCGAAATAGGCTGCAACAGCAAGCAATGTGCGGATGGATTTTAGCATAGCTACTGGGAAAAAGGTATCCTGATAGTCAATGCCTTCACGTTGACTATAACCTTTTGCCACTAGTCTAGCCTTGAATGTCTCCACATTCCCATCTGCACCAATCTTTCTCTTGAAGATCCATTTACACCCAATAGGTACTATACCTTCTGGTGGATCTACCAAGGTCCAGACTTGGTTTGAGTGCATCGAGTCGATTTCTGACTTGCATTGCCTCAAGCCATTTCTCGGAGTCGATATCTGATATCGCCTCGTTGTAGGTTTTGGGATCATCACCATGAGCACCATTACCTATGAGGAACATTTCCTCTACATCCTCTGAAATAATACCTAAGTATCTTTCAGGGGGATGGGAAACTCTTTCCGATCTACGAGGTGGAGGAGGTAGTGTTCTTATTGGCTCAACCTGATTTGGTTCCACTTGGTCCTTAGCTCATTCTGCTTGTGAGACTTTCTCATCAAGCTTGATCTGCTTTCCAATGCCGCTATCTTGAATAAACTATTTTTCAAGAAAGATGGCATGTCGACTCACAATCACATTGTGGTCTTCTGGAATGTAGAAATAGTATCCTAATGACTCTTTAGGATATCCTATGAATCGAGCTCTAAAGGACCTAAACTCTAACTTGTCCGCTTGTTGTCTTTTGACATGAGCCGGACAACCCCAAATTCTGAGATGACTCAGACTTGGTTTCTTACCATGCCATATCTCATACGGTGTGGTAGGAACGGTTTTAGAGGGAACCCTATTCAGTAGATATAATTGAAGTTAACAATGAAGTGTCCCCAAAGAAAATCAGGGAGGTCTGTGAAGCTCATCATGGATCGAACCATATCCTAATAGAGTCCGATTTCTCCATTCTGAAACCCCGTTGAGTTGAGGTGTTCCTGGTGGAGTCCATTGAGAGACTATGCCATTTTCCTTGAGATAGTCTAGGAATTCCCTGCTAAGGTATTCACCTCCTCGATCTGATCGAAGAACCTTAATGGGTTTTTCAGTTTGTTTTTCTACTTCATGTCTGAATTCTTTGAACTTTTCAAAAGGCTTCAGACTTGTGTCTCATAAGATACACATACCCATACCTAGACAGATCATCGGATAAAGGTAATGAAGTAGACAAAATTGCCTCTAGCCGGCCTCTAGCCGGCACATCAAATGGGCCGCACACATCAGTATGTACTAGGGCAAGGAGATCTGTGGC
Organism: Cocos nucifera; assembly: GCA_006176705.1. Classification (NCBI taxonomy): domain Eukaryota; kingdom Viridiplantae; phylum Streptophyta; class Magnoliopsida; order Arecales; family Arecaceae; genus Cocos; species Cocos nucifera. Next base: position 219,950 of record QRFJ01002834.1, on the reverse strand, counting down.
CCTCTTCCCCATGTCCAACAAAAGGGAGTTTAGTCATTTTGCCTTGAAGACAAGATTCACAAGTTGGATATGACTCAGAAGTCAATGGACTCAATAGCCCATTTTTCTCCAATTTGTTGATCCTATCTTCTGCTATATGACCTAATCTCAAGGTGCCATAGATATCTGTCATTTGGACTATCCCTAGGTCGTTTGGCATTCACATTTTGCTCGATAGTTAAGAACAGGTACATCAATATGTAGCTGATAAAGACCATTAATAAGGAAACCATTTGCAATTTTATTTCTTTCATAAAGAATGTTACAATGGTCCTTAAAGAAGGTGATCACATAGCCTTCTTGTGCTAAGCATGAAACAGAAATCAAATTCCTGCTAGCTGCAGGCACATAATAACAGTCTTTCAAAACTAAGTCTAAACCAGATGGTAATCGAAGAGGGTATGTTCCCACGGCTACTGCAGCAACTCTTGCTCCATTACCGACGCGTAGGATCATGTCTCCATCCCTCAGCCTCCTGCTATCCTCAAGACCCTGCATAGAAGTGCACAGATGAGCACTAGAACCAGAGTCAAGCACCCAACTGGATGCAGAAGAAACCGTAAGGTTAGACTCAATAACGAGCATACCTCCAGAAGGACCTTCCTTCTTGTTCTTTAGGGTGGCCAGGTAAGTAGGGCAGTTCCGCTTCCAATGGCCGTCGCTGTTGCAATGGAAACACTTTCCTTTGCCATCGGCCTTTTTCTTTGGATTCTGCCTTCTTCTTCTTTGATCCTTCCACCTTTTGCTTTTTCACAGACTTCTTTTTCTTTCCATAAGACTTTCTTTTGGAAGAAGTCCATTCCATAGCAAGAACTGAGCCTTTAGAACCTTTCATAGAAAGCTCAGCGGTAACCAGCATATTCATTAATTCGGCCAAGGAATTTTGAAGTTTATGCATGTGGTAATTCATGATGAATTGCCCATATGCATCAGTCAAGGATTGCAGAATAATATCATTCTGCAGGTCCAAGTCCAACTTCACACCGAGCTTCTCAAGCTCTTCCATGTCCTTGATCATTGTCAGACAGTGATCTTGGACTGACTGCCCATCACGCATCTTAGCCTTAAAAAGTCATTTTTGTGACTTGATATTTGGCTGCGCGACTCTGTTCACCAAACATCTCCTGCAGGTGAGCCAACATTTGGCGAGCAGTCCCGATATCTTCATGTTGGCGCTGGAGCTCATCAGACATCGAGCCCAACATGTAATATCTGGCCTTATTATCTTCGTCAATCCATTTTTCCAGAGACGCTCTCTGTTCAACAGATGGATGGGCTGGTAAGGTGGGAGGGTCCTGGTCCAAAACATGGGTTAACTTCTCGGAACCCAAAACAATTTTGTAGTTCCTGAGCCAATCTTTATAATTGGGTCCAGTCAGTCTATGTGTGTCCAGGATACGTGCCAATGGGTTGGACGCAGACATTTTCCTGTAGAGAGTCAAAGATTCTAGTTAGATACTGTAATTTTGACTTGACCAATTTATTTAGGGATTTTATTTTTAAATAAATTAGCTCCCACTATTTTCTCGGATCCCTACACTCCCTCTGTAGAGATGCGAAAATCTCCACGATTAATGATTTCTAGTGGGTGGTGCGGTCTCACCAACTGACTCATCACCTCACCTAACAGTTATTGGTGATGGGTTAGCCAATGAGTGAACAACTCTTGTTCAATGATTCTCTAATCATGGTGCACCCAAACTTGGTCTCTAATTCATGAATCTCACCGTATCCGGAATATTGATCCACTCCTTAGTTAAGTCAGACCCACCATTTGCATAGACTGGGTTCCTAATTGAGTCTCTCACCGTATCCAAATATTGAGCCCAACTCATCCTCCAGCCCATAGCATCCAATGCCTAATAGACATGGTTGCATCTTTTCGGTGCAACTGAGCCACTGTATCCAGCCGAGAACAATCAACCCTGGGAAGGGCCCGCACATCTACAATGGTGGAAGACCTCAGACTTAATCTTTTCTTAGGGAGAATTGATTCAGGTCTCATTAAACTAGACTTGGCATAGTCATAACAATTATGACTAACCTAGTGGCATGGGTTAGCTCGGATTATTGACCACCTCAGATCAGAACTGTGTCAACAGATATGGCCAGGTAAGTGAGACCGGTGGAAGGAATATGCCATTAACTCGTACAAGAATGCATTCAGGTCGAGTAGCTTCCAATTAAAAACCAGTCGGTCGTATGTGCCAAACTTACCTTAGACACCAATTTGTTGAGCCAGAACCAATTGGGTTAGCCTACAATCCAGACTCTAACCTCTGAGCCTAATTAGGTCTTGCTTGATCGTGACTCGATCTTGACCCAGACTTAATCCTATTAGGCTGGTCAATTTAAGCATTGTTGATCCCATCTAACCAACTCTTGATTCGGTTTGATCAACCGCTTAGACCTAATTGAGCTACCCAAGCCCGAACCCAGTATTATGAATATGTCTTAGATCTGAAAATTCTCAATTTTAGACCTAATTAATATTCCATAAACTTAATTCTTAATTAAGTTTAGGGTTCATAAACAAAATATGCACAATAAATCCTAGGGTTTCAGGATCTAGGGTTTTGCAGAAAGTAAGTTTTGGGTTTCTGATTAAGGACGAACACGCAGCACCCCTACACATCATAAGAACACCCCATCGAATGGGAAGAGAGGGCCTTTAAACCCTTCTTCGTTCTTATGACCGGACGGCCAAGAGGAACGCCTTAATCAGGAACATTCAATACTACAAAACAATTTTAGATCTATATCATATATCTCATATATAAAGTAGATCTAATCATGGCATATTTTGCATACATCTCATGTATCAAATCATGCATATTTTTCAGATCTAAATTATCTCATAATAATCTAAAAAATTAGATTTAAATTGATCTAATCAAAATAAATTCTAATCTAGACAATTATGTAGAACTATTCTACAACTAGTCTAGACATGCATCAATCATATCTCATATGATATTCAAAAATTAAATAATTTTTATTTGCTATTTTTTAGATGTTATTATAACACTTATAATATCAAAAAATAGTAAATAAAAAGATCTAAAATATGATTTAATTGGATTAAATCAAAAATATGCAAGACTATTCTATAGAACTATTCTATTCTAGAACTAGTCATGCATATCTTCTAATCTTAGATCCAAATTATTTAATTTTAATTTTTTCTAATTTTCAGATCTGATCACATCTCATGTGACATCTAAAATCAATTATTTTCTAATTAAAATAAATTTAAAATCAGATCTAAATAATTTTAGAACCATGGCTCTGATACCAGTTGAAGGGAAATCCTGATTTTTCCGGTCCAGGTTCGTTCAGATCTGATCAGATCAAGAGATATATTTCAAAAATTTTTCTCTTGATCCCAATCAGATCTTGATATATTTTAGATCTGATTCTTATTATTTTAATAAAATAAAATTAAAAGATAAATTAAATCAAATTTAATTTACCTGATCTGGGTAATCCTATTACCCTGTTGATGATCCTGTTTGCAGCGGAAGGTTCTGGATCTAGCCACGCAAGCGCCTGGCCTCTACCGGTATCCACTCAGGTTGGATCTGGAGATCCTCTTCTTCTCTATCACACCTCCAAAAATTAGATCTGGATCTGATCTGGAGGATCTTCAAAACTCTTTTGAAGATGAGCAGTCGTCCTTTGCAGCAGCGCAGCCTTCTTATTTTTGATCGCCTTTCTTTGATCTGAATCGCACCAACCAAGGTCCAAAACTCCTTTTGGACGTGGAGAGCAAGGGGAGAAGAGACTATGGCATGGAGAAGGAGGGGAGAGGCAGCCTTGGGGTGTGGGGTTTCTCAATTGAATTGCTTAGAATCTGAGTTGGGCGCAGGGTCTCTTATTTATAGACTAAGCGTGATCCAACTCCTCTTCCTCCCAACCAATCACAACCCTTTGTGAAATCAGATCTAAATCTGATTGGTGGGAATAGAGACCCCTGGATTCCTCCTTAGAGGGTGCCTAAGACCAGTCAAAGTTGGTTCTTAGAAGAACTCTAATTGGAATCCAAAAAGGAGATGGAGTCCTTGTCCAACAAGGACTCCTAGGCGCCTCCAACTTGGGCACACGCCTAAGGTGGCATGCGCACCCTTCTCCTTGCCAGGTTTTGGTAGGGGGATAGGCCCCCACCAGCTCTCCAATAGGTGCATGACATGTGGTCAAAAGTCAAAGTGTCAATGGTCAACGTTTGACCAGTCAAAGGTAGACTTTTGACCAAAGTTAAAGAACAAGAAATGGCAGGTGACCAAAAATGGCAGGTAGTGTCTTACAAATAAGACAACCTTTTCTGACTTGGACAACCTCCTAGTCAGACCATATGAAGGCCTCTGTTTGAGCACAAACTCCTTTGGCTCAGACAGGACAACTTATTTATGATAGCAAAAGAAGAACGTTAGGTTCAATCGAGTGCTAGCACGATTTCCTTGAACCTAATTGAATCTCATTCAGATCAATTGAACTAGATCAGTTCAATTGATGATCACCAGATTCAAACCCTTATTTGTGTGACCCAGTTAGGTTCAGTTCTGTATGGTAATGGGATATGTCATGATCTCTATCATCGACATCATCGAAACTCCTTTCGATGGATCAGAACTCTTCTGATTCGAACAGCTAGAATGATCGATCATCTAAATCATTCTAATTGCTCCCAAAATCCACCAGTGACACCTAGCAGTATATGGTGGCAACCCATCAGAGCTGAATGTGAACCTCTTGGTGCAGCTACCTGTGTGATTAAGTTCTTCTATCTTGAGCCCCGATCAGATTAGGGTTAAGGTGAACTCGTCAAACCCTAGTCTCTGTCATATGATGTAATCATTCGATTCGAGTCCAATGTGAAAATCTAAATAGAAACTCTTTCTATTATTTCACTCTACCATGGCCATGGATTTCTGGACTTGATTCTCATGATCATCATAGGGCTACTCCTCTACCACCGAGGTAGATAGATTCCATCTTGATGCAATCCAGTTCCTACAATGAACATGTCATAGCCAACATACACCTCAGGGTTCCATATGGCTAGGAGACCGAGTAATGGTGTAGTCAAACTATAACACCCTCAAGGTGAACTGCCGATGCATCTCAGGTCAAAGAACCAGACACACTACTGCAGCATCGAGTCAGTCATTGACGAGAAGGTAGACTCCCTAATGACTACTCGAGGTGGTCACGCTCAGTGCCCTCATTCTCTAACGAGTACCTGTACTCTCGCTCTGGTGTCTCCACACCGTAGACTCAAGACTCATCTACTAAAGAGAAGCGATTGTACACCAACCTTCCGGATCAATCACCATCCTCGTGATGATCCTATGGTCGGGAGCAATTTATGAGTTAACAATGATTATTCATGTCTTAAATTTTCAACTCTTGAAAATATGAATTATCATTACCATTAACTCAAAGGATGTATCACAGACACTAAATACACATATGTGATAGAAAATAACCCATTTATTGCTTTTAGTCAAAATTATAATTTTGCCCCTAGAAGTGTATTACAAGTGTCAGCCAATTCTGGCTTCTAGGGCACATATATCTAACACCCAGGCCTCTAGAAATCGACATTTTCGATCAAGCTGAAGCTTTGGTATAGGGAAAGTCGGGCTATGGATTAATGGCTGCTTCAAAGCAATGGGTGCCGAGAAGAAGAGCTAGGCTTCTACACCATCTTTCTACTAATCCCAATCCAAGATCAGAGATCAACCTATTTTATTTATTTTTTATTTTATATATTTAAATTATAAACTTTTTAATTAATATAATATTTATTTTTATGCTCTTTAATTTTATGCTCTTAATTTTTATTGTAATTTAATTTTTGCACTTTAATTATTGCTTTCTATTTTATTGCAAGTAGATACTAAGATCTAACTAGTAGATCTTAGTACCAAGTTTAAATTTCTACACATTTTAATTTTCATTCTTTTTTATTTTTTGACTTCATTTTTTATTCCAAAACTGTTCTCTTTTCTTTTTTTTTTGTAAAATCAAAGATTTCAAATATAAAAATACTACCTTTCCTATGGATTCGATCCAACTCACTGCCATCTATGTATTTTTAATTATTTTAAAAAGTCAAATTAAATTGATAAACATGGTGTCTTAACGACAACATCGCGTTCCTATCAAGTTTTTGGTGTCGTTGCCGGAAAAGAAATAGATGCTATTTTTTTTTTGATTTCTTTGATTTTTTTGTAAATTAATTATAAATATTTTTTTAAATATTGCTTACTAACTTTTTATTTATTTATTTTATAGAAAAAAAGAGAAAAGAAAAAAAAAGGGAAAAGGAAGAAAGCGTCTAATCTTGGTGAGATCAATCCTAACTCTAGTCCTCTTTTCTTTTTATTTATTTATTTATTTTCTTTATTTTTAAATTAATTTAAAAAATATTCATTTAAACCTAATTAAAAATCTCATGATAAGATTAGAAACCCTAAGCATGCATTATATTAGTTTTATTTTTATTTTTTTTTCAGTGATTGCTGGAGGTAAGGTAAGCCTTTCAGAATTCAATTAGTTGCATGCATCTAGTTAAAATTGCATAGAACCCTTTGAATTGCATAGAACCCTTTGATTATTTTTTTTTTTTTGCATATCATATTAAATTAAATTAAGGGCAACATCCAATTAAATAAGATAAGATGAAGATTTGATCACCTTTCCTTGGCCCACAAACAACTAACCAGCATCCTACATTGACCTAAGCCTTTAATTTTAAAACCAATTAGACATCAGCCCTAGGAGCTCGAGCTCAATAGGATAAGGAATCCTAAGAGTTGAACCAGGTTAGGGTTAGTCAATTTGACTGATGTCTAAAAAAGTGGTTCAAGAACGATTGGGTCCGAAGAAAGATGGTTTTTAATTGATTTCGTTAGCTTACTTGGCCAAGCATAGTTGGTGTCTAAGGCAAGCAATGGGAGGACTCCCATGGACCTTACACTTACCTAGCCAGTTGATTGGCTGATCTTACACTTGGAGGGCTTGAAGGTGACTTTGGTAGTTAGGAGCTATCTAATCTAGGATAATCCTTAGTCAGGATTGATTGACCAACTTGGTTGCTAACCAACATCAAACCTAATTAAACCTAATTTTTTTCTCTCTTCTTAGCTCTAGGACTCCTTAGGACCTTTTCTCTAAAACTCCTCTCTTTCTTCTCCTTTCTCCTTTAAAAATTAAATTAAATTAAATTAAATTAAACTAACTAAAAAAATATTAAAAATAATAATTAAATTAAATTAAAAATAATAATTAAAATAATTAAAATAATTTTTAAAAATAATTTTTTTAATATAATAAAATAATAAAATATATATATAATTTTTTTAAAAAATCTAAAAAAGTTTTGAACCACATGTTAGGGTTGCACTAGTGCATATATGGTAGAAAATTACTTTATCTAATCTAGTTGAACCCAACCATAACATTGAAAGGCTGAACCATATTAAACTCGATGGCTGAAAATTTTAGGGAACCACCTAAGCAGATTAAGGAATATTTTATCCCTTCTATCTATAGCCCATTGACTTGTATCCAGTTACCTGATATCCATGCTATCCACTATTAGATCAAACCGACCATAATTCTGGTGCTCCCATCTTTCTATGGGAAGATCAATGAAGATCCTTACAAACATCTGGATGAATTCTTAGAAATCTGCTCTATGGTAAAAATTTAAAATTTAACTGAGGATGCCCTTAGACTAATTTTATTTTTCTTATCATTAAAAGACAAAGCCAAGTACTAGCTTGGCACAATAGAAAGACCAATTAAAACTTGGTCTGACTTTCAAAGTAAATTTCTTAAAAAATTTTACCCCATAGGCCGAACCAACATTATTAGCAAGCTATCACTGGATTTGCTCAACTTCCAGGGGAATAGATTCATGAATCATGGGAGAGACTTAAGGAACTTCTTAGAAAATTCTCACACCATGGTCTATCTAAGTGGCAAATAGTTCAAGCTTTCTATGAGGATTTAGGAGACCAATAACAAGATGGTAGCTGCATCCGTGGAGCGTTCATGAAAAAGAGAGGCAAAGCCTATACTTATTTGAAATCTGAGTGAAAACTCAATTAACATGCTTCGTTATCTTTCTACCAAATCTAACAGGCGAGGGATCCATGAATTTAAAACATCTAGAATTTAGTCCCAAAGACTGACTCAAATTTTATAAATAAAGTGGACTTTCTTACGCCGAAATTAGATCAAGTCCTAACCCTAGATCAACAATCTTCTGTACAATTCACATCATCTTTGAATTATCAGAAGATTTGTTCAATCTGTGCTAGCCCAACCCATTATGTGAGTGAATGTCCTATGACTGCACAATTTTCACCTTTTATCTAAGAATAAGTCCAAGCTACTAAAGGCTACTTTAAGCCAGTTAATGATCCATTTTTAAATTTATATAACTCTGACTGAAGAAACCATCCTAATTTTTCTTGGAAATCACAACAGACTCAGGCTCAGACCCAAACTCCATCGGTGCAAAATCATCAGAATAGACTTCAATACCAGAACTATGCTTATAATAGAGGTCAGCCTAGTAAATCTTTCCAGCCATCATCATCATAATCAAGCCTCATACCCACCTCCTCAACAGACCAATCTAGCTGATGATAGATTTAACCAACTTCAACAATTGATTCTGACTCAACAGCAATCTATTGCTAAGCTAGAAGCTCAAATTGGACAATTAGTTGAGTCTAACATGAGGAGAGAACTAGATCAACTACCGAACCTACCAATTTCAAACAACCCACCTAATGTCCATCAATCATCTGGACCAAGTTATCAATTTAATGTCTCACCTAAGAATCCCCAATTTGAGAATACCAAAGTAATTCCTGAACTTAAAAGCTATAGGATTCTTATGGACCCATACCAAGATCAGGTGAGAGAGGCTAGTACTGATGCTAGCCAAAATAAAAAATTAGAGAAACTGGTTAGTACTGAGACTAACCACATAGAAGAACCCAAGCTAAAAACTAGTATGAATGCTGGTTCCAGTTTAAATAAGATAGAAAAAGGGAAAAAAAGAATAGATGATTTATCCGAGACTTATAAATCCAAAAGTCTGTTCCCTTCAATCCTAGAAGCCGGTTCTTCTTACAAAAATCAAGAGGCATGTAATGAAATATCAATGAAGTTATTTAAGCAAGATCATATTAATTTACCTCTACAATTAAAACAGCCTTTAGTCACCATTCCAGCACCCATTGAATCAAACTTAACTCCTAAAACTCCATTCATGAGTATTTTAGAAGAACAAATAGGAGAAATTCTTAATAAACATGGGTCTGAGAATGGGATCATAAATTATGTCCCTAAAATTAATAATGAATATATCAATAATGGATTATAAATCAACTTTCTGAGATTGGCAATCCAAAACCATTGGAATTTGTCAATCCAATATTTGACATGGGATAGTAAGCTGCATTGTGTCTGACTGAAGATGGTAAACTTAGCGCTTGTTGGGAGACAATCCAATATTTAGTTTTTATCTAATTTATATTTTTAATTTATTTTTTTAGGATAATTTAAATAAGTTGGAGGAAGAGCCCAAATTTTCAAAGGCATGTGCTGAACCAAAAATATAGTCAGGTATATTCTTAAATGTTCTTTATTACACCCTTTATTTTTTTTTCTCTTCTCCATTAAGGACAATGTCGATTAAGTTAGGAGGGGAGAAAAAATAAAAGTTTTAAAATTTTGAGTCCTTGAAAAAGTTAGTATTTAGTATTTAGACACCTGATGCTTAAGAATCGAATTAAACTAAGCATTTTTAAATGAAAATTGATACATAGATTAAAGAATCTGTGAGATATTAAGGAATCAAGTATTAAGAAAATTCAATAAAGAGTTAAGTTTAGAACATAAAAAGTTTTTTCTTGGAGCATTTCTAATTATTTCTACTAGCATCAAAGAAAAGTCTACTTTTTATAGGCTTATGTAGGATAACTATACGTTTCTTCATATAATAAATTTATTTTAATAAAATAGTTTTCAAATACTTCTCACTAAGTAATCGGGCCTCTTTGTCTAAGCAAGCATTGAGTTTCGCATCAAAAGATGGGAAGGGCAAAGAAGCTCGTTGTAAAGCTAGTCTTAACTCGTAGCCTATTTGATTCGAGCTAGTAAGCCCGAGGGGTATTCTATACCTAGTGCCCTAAAGTCAATTGGTTTGGGAGTCATTGGCCCAAGACTCGCTACATGGATCAAATAGAAAGCTTAAGGAGTTAAGACACTCAATAGTGTATATTTAAAAAAAAAATATGTTTTCCACTGAGTAACCGAGTCTCGTTGCCTAAGTAAGCAATGATATTCGCATCAAAAAATGGGCAATGTGAAAATAAAAATCAATAAATGAAGGGCAGAAGTAGCAATACACTTGTCTATATGAAAGTTTAGACAAATCAGAGATAAAGGTAGGATAATTTAGAAAAAGTTCTAAAAAATTTAATGTTCTTTACTTAATTTTTCTATTGATAAGTATTAATACCCCAATGATATATCTCATTTAAGCTCTACTGAATATCAATGGCCATTTTGAAAATTGCTTAGGTAAAATTCGAAACTCTAAGTTAAAAGGTATTTAAAACTAAATTCTTTCTTTACTCGAGGACGAGCAAAGCTTAAGTTGGGGGGTGTGATAAGCATCATAAATTCACCAATAAAAGTATTAATTTATTAATTAATTTATATTAATTTTTAAAAATTATTAATCAATTTATATATAATTTTTAAAAAATTCATATTTTTATTAATTAAAAAATAATTAAAAAATAATAAAAATTAAAAAATAAAATTTTATTATCAATAGAAAGAGCTCATTTTTTTGATCACAACAAAATAAATTTCAAGTAAAACAGGAGCTAAAATGGAAAAGATATAAATTTTTAAAAATATAAAATAAATAAAAATTAAATAAAAAAGAAAATGGCTCAGCCGGCTCCGCAAGCCGAGCCACCAAGCCAAGCTGCCAAGCCGCTCAAAACTAGATAAGCCATCAGTGCGGTCCATGATTAGGCATGGACCGCACACAAAAATCGGCGAATCCAGAGCCTGCCACGTGTGGACCTAGACGGTTGGATTCCTTAAAAGGTCTACAAAATCATCGGGTAAAAATCCTGGTTTTCATCGACGCAAAGCGTTGATTGTTTCGGTGTATGTTGGCCGGTCTACGCGGTCCATGGAAACAGTATTGGCATTCGGACGGTCTTGATGGTTTAAGATCGGACGTCCACAGTTTTTTTCGATTGCCTATTTCACGCGGATCATCCATCGGCAGCACCTGATCCAGCTTTGATCCGATGGTCCAGATGCTCCCGACGGTGATCGGGACTCCCGACGCCGCATAGCGCCAGGTATTTCCTGATGAAGGCGATCGGACGAAAAATTTAATCCAACCGATCTGGGCTGGCCATCGATTTTGATGATTTTTGGACGTTGGATTCTGTTGACGGCTAAGATTTCAAATCCAAGAGGCAATAAAAATTTTGAATTTAAATTTTTAATAATTCTCTTGATATTTTGACCGATGTCAGGCTATTAGTCCTATTGCTGCTAGAAAAAAATATCAAGTTAGAGCTCTATGATACTAGCTCTTAAAAATAGGACCCCAGCCACTAAGAAATCAAAGCAGGCTGGGTTAAGGATGGCTTCAAAGCAACGGTCCGAGAAGAAGAGCGAGCTTCTACATCATCTTTTGCCAATGCCGATCCAAGATCAAGATCAGCTATTTTAATTTTTTTTATTTTATGTATTTAATTCTAAAAAATTTAGTTAATAGAAAATTTTTTTATGTCATTTTAATTTTATTTTTTATTTTTATTATAATGGTTATTTCTATCTTTAAATTATTTTTTGAAGTAGATCTAAGATCTAACTATAGATCTTAGTACCAATTTAATTTTGCATCTTTTAATTTTATCCTTTTATTTTTGACTTCACTTGATTTCACAACTCTTCTCTTTTTTTAAATAAAATTAAAGTTTTAACTAAAAATACTACCTTCCATGATTAGAGACTCTCTGCTATCTATGCATTTTAATTATTTTAAGAATTGGATTAAACTAAAAACTTGATTCGTAACTGACAACATCGCTTCTATCATCTCCAACGACAGTACACCATTAACACAAACGACCCAGATTCGATTCGTTCATCTACATTAGACAAAATTCGAGCTATAAATTTTGGACCTGGAGTTCTCCATTATCAAGATCAAAACTACCTTAGTTTTCTAAGTACTTAAGGATACTTTCATAGAATCAGTGTCTTCACCTGATTGAATATTGCTCGTGACACTCATGCATGGGTATATCAGGTCGTATACATTAACATGGCATACATGAGGCTCCCTATTGCTGAAGCATAAGGGATCTTGCTCATGCGTTCTATTTTTTCAGGTGTGCTAGGGCACATCTTCTTGGAAAGATGAATGCCATGTCTGAAGGGTACCACACCCCTCTTAGAGTTTTCATGCTAAACTTCTTTAGCACTTCTTCTATGTACATCTTCTATGAAAGTCCTAGCATCCTATTCAGTCTATCTCTATAGAAGTTAATTTCTAGAATAAATGATGCTTCTCCTAGATCTTTCATGGAGAATTCTTTAAATAACCATATTTTAACTATGGTCAACATGGAAATATCATTCCCATTAAGGAGGATATCATGCACGTACAATACGAGGAAGACAACAGCACTTCCATTGGTCTTTTTGAAGACACATGGTTCCTGCTCATTCTTGATGAAATCAAATAATTTGATCACATTATTGAAATAAGTATTCCAGCTTCGAGATGCTTGCTTAAGTCCATTTATGGATCTTTGCAGCTTGCATACCTTATGATCAGCATCACTGGATGTGAAACCTAGCGGTTGTTCCATATAGATATCTTCCTCAAGATATCCTTTTAAGAATGTCGTTTTCACATCCATTTACCATATTTCATAATCAAAATAGGCTGCAACAGCAAGCAATATTCGGATGGATTTAAGCATAGCTACTAGCAAAAAGGTATCCTGATAGTCAATGGCTTTGTGTTGACTATAACCTTTTGCCACTAATCTAGCTTTGAATGTCTCCATATTTTCATCTGCACCTATCTTTCTCTTGTAGATCCATTTACATCCAATAGGTACTATACCTTTTGGTGGATCTACCAAGATTCAGACTTGGTTTGAGTGCATCAAGTCAATTTCTGACTTCATTTTCTCTAACCATTTCTCAGAGTCGATATCCGATATCGCCTCGTTATAGATTTTGGGATCATCATATGAACCCCATTACCTATGAGGATTATTTTCTCTATTTCCTCTGAAATAGTACCTAAGTACCTCTCGAGGGGATGAAAAGTCCATTCCGATCTATGAGGTAGAGGAGGTAGTGATTGTATTAGCTCAACCTGATTTGGTTCCATTTGGTCCTTAGCTCATTGCCCTTGTGAGACTTTCTCATCGAGCTTGATCTGCTTTCCAATGCCGCTATCTTGAATAAACTATTTTTCAAGAAAGATGGCATGTCGACTCATGATCACATTGTGATCTTCTGGAATGTAGAAATAATATCCTAATGACTCTTTAAGATATCCTATAAATCGAGCTCTAAAGGACCTAAAGTCTAACTTGTCTGCTTGTTGTCTTTTGACATGAGCCAAATAATCCCAAATTCTGAGATGACTCAGACTTGGTTTCTTAGCATGCCATATCTCATACGGATGTGGTAGGAACAGTTGTTAGAAGGAACCCTATTCAGTAAAGTATATTACAAGTTAACAAAAAGTGTCCCCAAAGAAAATCAGGGAAGGTTTGTGAAGCTCATCATGGATCGGACCATATCTAATAGAGTCCTGATTTCTCCATTCTAAAACCCCATTGAGTTGAGGTATTTCCAGATGGAGTCCATTGAAAGACTATGCCATTTTTCTTGAGATAGTCCAAAGAATTTCCCAACTAAGGTATTCACCTTCTCGATCTGATCGAAGAACCTTAATGGGTTTTTTAGTTTGCTTTTCTACTTCATGTCTGAATTCCTTGAACTTTTCAAAAGCTTCAGACTTGTGTCTCATAAGATACACATATCCATACCTAGATAAATCATCGATAAATGTTATAAAGTAGACAAAGTTGCCTCTAGCCGGCACATCAAATGGGCCACACACATCAGTATGTACTAGGGCAAGAAGATCCGTGGCCCTTTTCCTATGTCCTACAAAAGGGAGCTTAGTCATTTTGCCATGAAGACAAGATTCACAAATTGGATATGATTCGAAAGTCAAGGGACTCAATAGCCTAGTTTTCTCTAATTTGTTAATCCTATCTTCTGCTATATAACCTAGTCTTAGGTGCCATAGATACCTATCATTTGGACTATCCCTAGGTCATTTCATGGCATTCACATTTTGCTCGATATTAAAAATAGACACATCAATATGTAACTGGTAAAGATTGTTAATAAGGAAACCACTTACAATTTTATTTCTTTCATAAAGAATGTTACAATGGTCCTTAAGAAAACTAATTACGTAGCCTTCTAGTGCTAGACATGAAACGGAAATAAAATTCCTGCTTGCTGCAGGCACATAATAATAATCTTTTAAAACTAAGTTTAAACCATATGGTAGTCAAAGAGGGTATGTTCCAATAGCCCCGACAGCAACTCTTACTCCATTTTTTATGTGCAAGATCATCTCACCATCCCTCAGCCTCCTACTATCCTCAAGATCCTACATGGAAGTGCACAAATGAGCACTAGAACCAGAGTCAATCACCCAACTGGATGCAGAAGAAACCATAAGGTTAGACTTAATAATGAGCATACCTCCAGAAGGACCTATCTCCTTCTTATTCTTCAGGGTGGCCAGGTAAGTAGGGTAGTTTTACTTTCAGTGGCCGTCATTGTTGCAATGGAAACACTTTTCTTTATAAGCAGCCTTCTTCTTCAGCTCTGTCTTTTTCTTCTTTCCTCCTTCCATCATCTGCTTTTTCACAGACTTCTTCTTTCCAAAAGACTTTCTCTTGGAAGAAGTCCATTTCATAGCAAGCATTGAGCCTTTAGAACCTTTCATGGAAAGCTCAGCAGTAACTAGCATGTTCATAAGTTCGGCCAGAAAATTTTGAAGTTTATGCATATGGTAGTTCATGATGAACTGCCCATATACATCAGTCAAGGATTGCAGAATTATATCATTCTACAAATCTAGATCCAACTTCACTCCGAGCTTCTTAAGCTCTTTCAAGTCCTTGATCATCATCAGACAATGATCTTGGACTGGCTGCCCATCACGTATTTTAGCCTTTAATAGTCGTTAAGTGACTTGATACTTGGCTATGCAACTCTGTTCATCAAACATCTCTTATAGATGAGCCAATATTTGGTGGGCAATCTTGATATCTTCATGTTGGTGCTGAAGCTCATCAGACATTGAGCCCAACATTTAGTATCTAGCCTTGTTATCTTCGTCCATTCACTTATCAAGAGATGCTCTCTATTCAGCGGATGGAGGAGCTGGTAAGGTGGAAGGGTCTTGATCCAATACATGAGTTAACTTCTCAGAATCCAAAATGATTTTAAAGTTTTGGAGCCAATCCTTGTAATTAGGTCGGGTCAGTTTATGGATGTCCAGGATACATGCTAGTGGGCTGAACGCAGACATTTTTCTGTAGAGAGTCAAAGTTTCTAGTTAGATATTGTAATTAAGACTTGACCTATTTATTTAGAAATTTTATTTTTAAATAAATTAGCTTTCACTATTTTCTCAGATCCCTACACTTTCTTTGTAGAGATGCGAAAATCTCTATGATTGATGATTTCTAGTGGATGGTGCGGTCCTACCAACTAACTCATCACCTCACCTAATAGTTATTGGTGATGGGTTAGCCAATGAGTGAACCACTCTTGTTCAATGATTCTCTAATCATGGTGCACCCAAACTTGGTCTCTAATTCATGAATCTTATCGTGTCCGAAATATTGATCCACTCCTTAGTTAAGTCAGACCCACCATTTGCATAGATTGGATTCTTAATTGAGTCTCTCACCATATCCAGAATATTGAAGCCCAATTTATCCTCCAGCCTGTAGCAATCCAATGCCTAATAGACATTGTTGCATCTTTCCTCGGTGCAACTGAACCACTGTAACCAAGTCGAGAACAATCAACCCCGGGAAGGGCCCGCACATCTACAATGGTGGAAGACCTTAGACTTAATCTTTTCTTAGGAAGATTTGATTTAGGTCTCATTAAACTAGACTTGACATAGTCATAACCATTATGACTAACCTAGTGGCATGGGTTAGCTCAGATTATTGACCACCTCAGATCAGGACTGAGCCAACAAATATGGCAAGGTAAGTGAGATCGATGGAAGGAATATGCCATTAACTCGACAAGAATGCATTCGAGTCGAGTAGCTCCTAATTAAAAACCAGTCAGTCGTATTTGTCAGACTTACCTTAGACACCAAATTGTTGAGCCAGAACCATTCGGATTAGCCTAAAATCCAAACTCTAACCACTAAGCCTAATTAAGTCTTAGCTTGATCGATCACTCATGTGACTCGATCTTGACCCAGACTTAATCCTATTAGGCTGGTCAATTTAAGCACTCTTGATCCCATCTAACCAACTCTTGATTCGGTTTGATCAACCGCTTAGACCTAATTGAGCTACCCAAGTCCGAACCCAATTTTATGAATATGTCTTAGATCTAAAATTCTTAATTTTAAGACCTAACATATATTTCATAATCTTAATTCTTAATTAAGTTTAGGATTCACAAACATGTAAATAAAATCTCTAGGATTTCAGGATCTAGGGTTTTGCAGAAAGTAAGTTCTTGATTTCTGATTAAGGACGAATGCGCAGCACCCCTACACATCATAAGAACACCCCATCGAATGGGAGGAGAGGGCATTTAAACCATACTTTATTCTTATGATCGGACGGCCAAGGAGAATGCCTTAATTAGAAATATAAAAACTATAAAACTAGTTAGATCTACATCATATATCTCATATATAAAATTAATCTAACTATAAACATGTTTTGCATATATCTCATGAATCATATCATGCATGTTTTTTAGATCTAAATTATCTCATAATCATCTAAAAAATTAAATTTAAATTGATCTTATCAAAATAAATTTTATACTAGATAATTATGTAGAACTATTCTACAAGCAGTCTAAACATGCATTCATCATATCTCATATGAACAAAAATTAAATAACTTTATTTTTCATATTTTAGATCTTATTATAACATTTATAACATCAAAAAATAGTAAATAAATTATCTAAAAATCATAACTTAATCAAATTAAATTATGATCATGCAAGACTATACAAAGAACTATTCTATTCTACAACTAATCATGCATCTTGTAGAACTTAAGATTCTAAATTATTTAATTATTTAATTTTTTTGATTTTAGATCTAATCATATTTCATGTGATTTCTAAAATCACCTAATTATTAGATCAAAATTAAATTAAAATTAGATCTAAATTATTTATAGAAATCTGGCTTCTGATACCAAGTTGAAAGAAAAAATTCCTAATTTCCTGGGTCATGTTCGTTCAAGATCTGATTTGACCAAGAGGAATATTTCAAAAATTTTTCTTAAATCTAAATCAGATCTTATATATTTTCAGATCTGATTTGATAGAATCTAATAAAATAAAATAAAAATAAATTAAATTTAATTTAATTTTGTACCTCTTTTTGGGTAATCTTATTATCCAATGATGATCCTACTGATTGCCTGAGGTTCTGGATGTAGCCATGCAATTGCCTGGCCTCTACCGGTATCCACTCGGACTAGAATTCTGGAAGATCTTCTCCTTCTCAATCTTTCTTCCAAAGATTAGATCTGGATCTGATCTTGGAAGGATCTTCAAAACTTCTTTTGAAGATTATGATGTCTCTTTGCAGCAATGCTGCCTTCTTTCTTTTCTCGTCACCTTTCTCTTGCCTGGATCGCACCAAACTGAAGCCCAAAGTTTCTTGGGACATGGAGAGGAGAGAGAGAGATCAGAGGATGGCATGGAGGAGAGAGGGAGCATGGTCTATGTGGCATGGGCTAAGGGGAGAATTCTCTCTAAACCTAGGCGCAGATATGGTTTATATAGACCCTGCTGCGCCATGCAGTGCCACATCATCCCTGGCCAATCATGTCATCTTTTTGTGCAATCAGATCTAAATTCTGATTGGTGGGATGACATCACCTGATCCAATCAAGATGAGAGCTCCCTCTCCAAATCATCCTTAGGTGGCTGCCAAGACTGATCGAAGTAGAGTCTTAGGTGCCACCTAAGTTTGATTCCTATGAAGCAACCTGGAGTCCCTATCTGTATGGGACTCCAGGCATCATTATCCTTGGACGCACATGCCTCCCTAGGCATGTGCACCCCTCCTTTTCAATTTTCTAGCATAGGAGGACAAAGCCTCCTATCTGCTCTTCCTATGGATGCTTGACATATGGGCAGATGTCTAAGTATCAAAGGTCAACATTTGACCAAAGTCAAAAGACAAGAATTAGCAGGTGATGAAAAATGGTAGGATGTTGTCTTCAAATTTATCTCATAAATTAAGATAATTCTTTTCTGACCTGAACAAGCTCCAGTTAGACCAAGTAAAGGTACCTGAGTGAGTCCAAACACATTTGGCTCAGTCGAGACAACATTTAATGATTGTTGAAGGAGAACTTTAGGCTCAATCGTGTGCTAGCACGATTTTCTTGAACCTAATTGAATCTAATTCAAATCAATTTAACTGAGATTAGTCCAATTGATGATATCCTAGATCCAAACCCTTATTTGTGTGACTCAGTTAGATTCAGTTCTATATGGTAATGGGATATGTTGCGATCTCTATTATCGATATCATCGAAATATGTTCCGATGGATCAGAACTTTTTTGATTCAGACAACTAGAATGATCGATCATCTAAATCATTCTAATTGCTCTCAAAATCTACCAATGATACCTAGCAGTATATGGTGGCAATCCATCAAAACTAAAAATGAATCTCTTGGTGCAGCTATCTATGTGATTAAGTTCTTCTATCTTGAGCCCCAATCAGATTAGGGTTAAGGTAAACTCGTCAAACCCTAATTTCTATCATATGATTTAATCATTTGATTCAAGTCTGATATGAAAATCTTAATAGAAACCCTTTCTATTATTTCACTCTGCCATAGCCATGGGCTTAGGAACATGACTCTCATGATTATCATAGGGCTGCTCCTCATCTATCGACGTAGATAGATTTTCTCTTGGTGCAATCCAATTCCTACAATGAACATGCTATAGCCAACATACACCTTAGGGTTCCAAATGGCTAGGAGACTGAGTCATGGTGTAGTCAAACTATAACACCCTCAAGGTGAACTATCGATGTACCTCAGGTCAAAGAATCAGACACACCATTGCAGCTTCGAGCCAGTCATTAACGAGAAGGTAGACTTTCTTATGACTGCTCGAGGTGGTCACGCTTAGTGCCCTCATTCTCTAATGAGTACCTGTATTCTTGCTTTGATGTCTCTATACCGTAGACTCAAGACTCATCTACTATAAAGAAGCGATTGTACACCAATCTTTTGGATTAATCACCATCCTCATGATGATCATACGGTCAGAAGGATTTTATGAGTTAATAATGAAAATTCTTATCTTAAATTTTCAATCCTTGAAAATAAGAATTATCATTATCATTAACTCAAGAGATATATCATAGATACTAAATACATATTTATGATAAAAAATAATCTATTTTATTATTTATAGTTAAAATTATAATTTTGCCCCTAGAAGTGTATTACAAGTGTCAACCAATTCTGGCTTCTAGGGCACACATATCTAATAATAACTTTGATTCAAAAAAAAAATTTAACCAACTATGACTTGATCAACAACTCATAGAAACAACTAAGAAATACTGGATCATAACATAATACAAAGATGACTAAACTAAATATAGTAGAGATCATGGCTAAAAGCATCTGAATTAGATGAGGAATCAGAGATGTGATGAGGTATGATAGGGTCAAATCCAGGAGCACATCCTTGACCATGTCTGCCTCGACCACGAGTGTAGGTGCAGGCTCTAGCAGCTGGACGAGATGACTCAGGAGGCTGAGAAAAAGTGGGCAGAGTAAGAAGAGCAATCTTGATAGTGTCTAAATGATCCAGTGCTCTCAACATAGACTGAGTGATGGCACCAATCTGTGTAGATAGAGTCTTACTGAAATCTCTAAACTCTCTCCTCAGAAAGTCAAAACCACCCTCCATAACACCTCGGAGTCTGGCTGCCCCAGCAATACGACCTAATATCTCTAAAATATCCTCTCTCATCTAGAGATGAGCCAGATCCAAAATCTACCTCTATAAATCTAAAAATCTATCTGTCAATCTCAAAACACATCCCTCGAGATCGTCAAGCCATGCAGACTAAGCAGTAAGCAACTGAAAGATAGTAGATGCATGTGAAATCACAGACTGATCAAAAGATGGGACGAAGTGAGTGCTCTCCCTCTAAGTGGTACTGGCTATCTGCTGAGATAAAAGACCTACAATCCTCTGAGATAGGATATCAACAATCGACTGAATCAACTGGTCAGTGATCCTCCTGATCTGATCGTTAGTAAATCTAACATGTCTTTGCTCTTCGATGGTGCCACATCTGCATCTTTCCTTACTGACTCTGGGGGACCAGTATCATGATTAAATGCAAACTGAAAGTCAAGAGATCCTCTATGATCATGAGGAGGTGAAGATGGTCCCTCCTCCTCAGCTCTCTCTACATCCTCAGCACCTTTGGACCAACCACCATCAATCTTTGAAAAACCCATGCGATGCAATATATGGCGGTTCATGGTATCGATGTGAGATAATCTGGCAACTGGCTCCCCTTCAAAACTAACTCCAAACCTCCTAAATACTAATGAGAGGGCCATACCATAGGGTAGATGTGCCTTAGACCTATTCAAGATCTTTCTCATCATTTCTATCATCAAAATAGGGAGGTTAAAGGGGGTATCTGTAATCACATGAAACATGATACATATGTCTCTACCAAATAATAAATCATGCCTGCCACTCCTAGGGACAAATAACTTGGTAACTATGGTGTGTAACACTCTCATTTCAGCAGAAAGAATCTTGGCCTCTAATTTATTCAAATTTCCTTCAAATTCTCTCCCCAAGATGGCTCTCAGTCCTTCTTTATGGGTTAGTTCCATTTTCTTGTAACCCTCACATGGTAATCCTAGAATTTCCCCTAGGTGAACTGGATCAAGAGTAATCTCAATACCTTTAACAATAGATTTTATTGTTCCATTGAAGTATGCCAAATTTAGGTAAAACTCTCTAACCAAATCCACATATGTAGCTTCTTTCAACTTGCAAAAGTAATCCCATCCTTGCTTTTTAATTTTTAACACAAATGAAAATCCTTCTTTCTCAAAGAAACTAAAATCAACATTCTTTCTTGGTTCAACCTTTCTATCAGACAAAGGAACCTTACTTGGTGTAAGAGGAGACTGTGAAGATCATTTGGAGGTAGAGGTTGCACTAGGAGAGGGTGCTGGTGCTATTCTTTTTCGACGGGCTTCTTCCTCTAAGCAACGGGCCAATTTCTTTCTTTGTGGCAATTTCATCTTGGGTGCCATTCCAACCAATTGAAGCCTTAATCCCACTCAAGAGTATCAAGAAAAAGTGAAATGGAGAAGATTTCAGAAGAAGAGGAAGAGTTTTAAGGGAGATAGCCGACGGTGGGTTTTAGGATAAGGGTTTGCTAGGATTCTTCAAACCGCCCAAATAGAAAGAAAGTAAGAAGAGATTTCACTCCTTAAGGAAAGATTTTGAGGAGTGGTTTAAGTAGGAAAGGGGATTTTAAGAGATTTGATTGATTAAGGAATTTGAGAGGGAGAGAGCTTTTGTTTGATTGAACGAAAGAAAATAAGGAAAGATGGTGAGGTCATCCTTTTCGGCCAAAAGAAAACCCAAATAAGAAGCCGTCCAATGGTTTAAATGCAACAAAGACCAAAATGCCCATGAGTCGTCCTCTAGGTGGACCCATGGCATAGAAAAATCTGAAAATAAAGATGGAAAAATTCTAAAAAAATATAAGATTTTAAGAATTAAAATTTCATTCATGAGAATGATCAAGGAAGGTTAGATTTGAGTTTTTTGAGATAGAAAATTTGAGATATAGGCTCAAGATAAAGATTATGTCATTTTTGATAGATTTAAGCTTGAAATCATAAAGATGTTTAGGCTAGGGGATCAAGAATTCCTAATTCTCTTCTAATCTCATAGAATTTATCTTCACTTAAGGTCTTAGTAAAAATATCAACCAATTGATTTTCAGTACAAACATAATCAAGAATTATGTCATTATTTTGAATATGTTCTCTTATAAAATGTTATCTTATTTCAATGTGTTTTGACCTAGAGTGTTGGATTAGATTCTTAGTTAGATTTATGGCACTAGTATTATCACATCTTATGGGAGTTTTATTTAGTTTGATGCCAAAGTTCTCAAGTTGTTGCTTAATCCACAAGATTTATGCATAGTAACTTTCGGCTGCAATGTATTCAGCCTCGACCATAGACAATGCTACCAAATTTTGCTTCTTGCTAAACCAAGAGATTAAGTTAACTCCTAGAATTGGCAAGTTTTACTAGTCTTTTTTCTATCTAATTTACATCCAGCAAAGTCTGTATCTAAATATCTAATTAAATCGATTGATGAATTCTTAGAGTACCATAAATCTATAGATTGTGTTTCTTTTAGGTATTTAAGTATTCTTTTTATAGCATTTAAATATGATTCTCTTGGATTAGATTGAAATCATGCACATAAATAAACACTAAACATGATATCTGGTCCACTAGCAGTTAAATACAATAAAGAACTAATCATGCCTCTATAAAGTTTTTGATCAACACTTTTACCTTCTTCATCCTTATCAAGCTTACATGATGGACTCATGGGGGTATCAATTGCTTTGGAGCTCCCCATCCTAAATCTCTTGAGTAGTTTTCTTGTGTACTTGCTTTGAGTGATGGAGATCCCTTCTTTTGTTTGTTTGATTTGAAGTCTGAAGAAGAATGTTAGTTCATCCATCATGCTCATCTTGAACTCCCCCTGTATGAGCTTAGCAAAATCTTGACATAAAATTTTATTAGTAGATCTAAATATAATATCATCAACATATATTTATATTACTAAGATATTATCATGATCTCTTTTAATGAAAAGAGTTGTATCAACATTTCCTCTTAAAAATCCATTATTAAGAAAGAATTTACTTAGTCTTTCATACCAAGCCCTGGGTGCTTGTTTTAAACCATATAATGCTTTGTTTAATCTAAAAATATAATTTGAAAAAGCATGATTTTCAAAATTAGAAGGTTGTTCTACATAAACTTCTTCGATAATATATCCATTTAGAAAAGCACTTTTAACATCCATTTGAAATAGCTTGAAATTCATAAAGCATGCATAAGTGAGTAAAAGTCTAATTGCTTCTAGTCTAGCAATAGGTGCAAAGGTTTCATCAAAATCAATTTTCTCTTCTTGATTATAATCCTTTGCAACTAATCTTGCTTTATTCCTAATTATATTTCCATTTTCATCCAATTTATTTCTATATACTCATTTTGTACCAATTATTGGATAACTTTTAGGTCTTGATACTAAGGTCCATACATTATTTTTTTTGAATTGATTAAGTTTCTCTTGCATTGCATTTATCTAGTTATAATCTTTTTTGACTTCATCAATGGTTTTGGGTTCAAAATGAGAAACAAATGCAAAATGATTATATGCATCTCTAAGTGAAGAGCAAGTTCTTACCCCATGTGTAGGATCACCAATAATTAGTTCTTTGGGATGATTGTGAACATACCTCCATTCTTTTGGAAGATCATTTGTACCTTAAGGTTGTTCTTGTTATCCTTCGCCTCAATTTCTTGAATTATTGAATCATTTAGGGTGATCTCCTTCATCCCTTCTATAAGAAGATCTGCATCATTAATACCCTCACTCTTTCTTGATGGAAGATCATTGATCTCATCAAAAACAACATGTATTGACTCCTCTACTAATAAGATTCTTTTGTTAAAAACTCTAAAAGCTTTACTAAAAGAGGAGTAACCAAGAAAAATAGCTTCTGTTGACACAGAATCTGATCGTCGTCGAAATTCGTTGGAGTGGAGGCCGATGAGGTCACCGCTGGGGACCTGCAAAATGAAGTCCCATCCGGAGCCGATGGAGGGTGGCTTCGGTAGGACCCTTTGACGATCAAGTCAGCGCCAACAGGAATGGAGTGCTCAATATGGAGTTCAATAGAGTTTTTAGGGGAAGAGAAGGATTTTCAAAACCTAGCGTAAGCGTATTTGGAGGGTCCTTTTTATAGAGGGAGTTTGTTGTAACTGCCTTGATTAATGATTGTCGTAACTGTCCTGATCTGTGCCGATCATTATTGACTTTAAATATCGATCGTTATTGACTTGATAAATGTCGATCGTTATTATCGTGTAATCATTTAGTAGTGGGATCGCTTGCAGGAATCCATCAACAGTCTGCAAGAAGTTCGGCTTCCATAGAAGTTCGGCCACTGAAAGTTGGACCGCTGGGAGTCCGAAGGAGCTCGACCGCTGAGGAGTTCGGCTAGCTGAAGGGGGTGTTTGGGAGGAATCCAATTTCCGAAGAAGTCTGACCGAGGAGTAAACTGAGAAGTTTGGTTGAGGGATTACTACTGCGGAGTTTGGCAGGCTGAAGGGACGGCCACTTGAGGAGTTCGACCGCTGAGAGTCTGAAGGGGCTCGGCCGCTTATCAGTTCGATCGACTGTAATATTTCGGCCAAGACCCATCCATCGAAGTTCTTTCATGGCTACTGGCCGCATCAGGCTGGGCACCGAACTAAACTTTGGCAGGAGTGGGGTTTATCCCCAACACTAGCCCCCCCACTTCCGAGTTTGAAACTCGAAGGAAGGGAGTACAGAAAAGGTGACTGCTGAAGTCCTCTTCTGGGCTCCATACTGGTTCAGGTCGAAGCTCGGGGGAGATCTCATCTCCAGCTAAAGTTGATGTTGAAGTTGAAGCTCTCCAACCAAGGTCGATACGGTCGCTCGGGAGAGATCCTATCTTTTGCTAAGGTCGAAGTCGACGCTCTCCAGTCGAGATTGGCCCGATCACTCGGGGGAGACCTTATTTGATCGAGGTTGACAGGGTCGCTTGGGAGAGATCTTATCTCTAGCCAAAGTCGCTTCTCAGAAGAGATCTTATCTCTGGCCAAACTTCTTGGGAGAGATCTTATCTCTAGCTGAGGTGGTCGCTCGAGAGAGATCTTATCTCTGGTCGAGGTTGATTCTCGGGAGAGATCTTATCTCTAGCCAAACTTCTCGGGAGAGATCTTATCTCTAGCCGAGTGGTCACTCGGGAGAGATCTTATCTCTAGCCGAGGTTGATTCTCGAGAGAGATCTTATCTCTAGCCGAGGTTGTTGCTCGCGTTAGGACGAGGTTCTCCTCCTATTTCTAATGAGCTGTGGGGGCACATAAGGGCCGCTGTCAGGGCCTCTCCCCCCATCTCATCCTTTGTGAATGAGGCTTTCACTCGAGAGAGATCTTATCTCTAGCCGAGGTTATTGCTCGCGTTAGAACGAGGTTCTCCTCCTGTTTCTAACACGGTAATCTGCTTCTTTCCTGTCATCGCATAGTTTTCGCATCCAGAAATAATATTATCGAAAGAAAAGAATTTTATTGAAAGGAAGTTACTAGTAGTGCATCCCCAAATTTTGTATTTTAAGGTCGTGGTAGCGTTGTTCCTCCGCGTTTCTTCGATAATAAGTCCCAGGGTGGAGGACCTCCTCATGCTAGCCTTCTCAATTTGGTGCAAGCTCTTGTTGCTGGGAGACGACGAATCGCTGATGCACCAAGCTCCTCCAAGGGATAATATGGATGAAGTCGTAAGGTGGCCGACCTCCTTGCGGTCTCTAGCTATGGCAGTGCCGAGCTCCTTGTCGTCTCTGGCTATGGCAGCGCCCTTGGCTGATCTTTTTCTGCTTCAGGCTGGTGCCGGAGGAATTTACCCAACCACCCCTTTTCGATGAGCTTCTTAATTTCGTCTCAGAGCTGGATGCATTCCTCGGTGTCGAGGCTGTGGTTGCGATGGTAGAGGTAGTACTTATTTTGATCACACTTGTTTGGGGGAGATTGTAACCCTTCTGGTCTTGGCAGCTGGTTCTTCACTTCGGTGAGAATCTGAATTCAAGGAGCGTTGAGGGGGGCATAGTCACGGAACCTTCTGGGAGGAGGGCTTCTTTGTGCCCCTCCGTCGGAGCTTCCTTGGTGGTGAGCTCGAGGTAAAGTTTGGCCTCACTTACGTTGGGCAGGTCGTGGACGCGGTCGAACTTGCGAAACCCATGGCGGGAATTCCTTGGTGGCGAGCTCGAAAAGTTCGGGTCTTGTGCTGTGGAAGTCGTAAGCGCGGTCGAACTTTATTCCATCCCTTTGTGAAACCTACGGGAGAACTTCATGCCCTTTGTCGGAGCTTCCTTGGAGTCAAGGAGTCCTTGCTTGTCCTGGGGCGGTCGTGAGCGTGGCCGAACTTCATCTCACCTCCTATGAAATCTTTGTAGGGGTCTTCCTTGGTGACATACTCGAGCTAGAGTTGCTTGCATCGAACTTCATTTCGATGATGAGGTTTGAGGGGGAGTTCGGCCTCACTTGCGCCGAACTTCATTCGGTGGGAGAACTTGGTTCCGCCCTCGCTTGCGCCGAACTTCCTGCTTCTTTTGTCCAGACTTCCTTGACAGCGAGCTCGAGGTGGGGCTCAACTTTGCTTTAGCTGCTGAACTTCATTCCATTTTCCTGCAAAAGCTTTCGCAGGAGGACTTCATGCCCCTTTGTCGAGGCTTCCTCGATGATGAACTTCGAGATTGTGGACGTGGCCGAACTTCATTCCGCCTCCTTGGACGCGGCCGAACTTCATTCCACCTTTTTGCAAAACCTTCTGTGGGGGAACTTCTTCCTTCTTTGCCTGGACTTCCTTGACGATGAGCTCGAGGTGGGACTCGGCTTTGCTTTAGCTGCCGAACTTCACTCCACCTCCTGTGAATTCTTTGTAGGGGGTTTCGTTGATGACATCCTCAAGATGGGGGGGAGTTCGGCCTGACTTGAGCGATGAGCTTCGAGGGGAAGTTCGGCTTCGCTTCCGCCGAACTTCATTCCGATGATGAGCTTCGAGGGGAAGTTCGGCTTTGCTTCTACCGAACTTCGTTCTGACCTCCTTGTGAAACCTTCTATGGGAGAACTTCTACTCTCCATTTCTCCTTCCTAAGGGCGATTGGTATGCCCAAATACTTTTCCTTAAGGCCAGTTCCTCGTGTCCTCATGGCGGGTTTGCTGGCAAAGTCTCCATCGGAGGTTGTCACACGGCCAGCATCATTTTGGTGGGGCCACAGACCCGACCATCAGGTTGAACTGCTCCACATCTGCGATGGCTTCATGTGAAAATTGGACTGCCGGGGTTGAGACAGGAACAGACGGATCTGGCGCTCAGGCTACCGATCGTCGAGTCGAAGCTCTCGAGGCATTTTCTCTTCGGGAGAGAACTCTAGTGAGGAAGAAGAGGGATCTCCAGAGAGAGAGAAATCATCGTCGAGCACTCCTTTAAGAACAAGAGAACCTCGGAGGTTCGAGGCCCTTCCTCTAGCGCCAATCTATTGACGCAGAATCTGATCATTGTCGGAATTCGTTGGAGTGGAGGCCGAATGAGGTCTGCCGTCGGGGACCATGCAAAATGAAGTCTCGCTCAGAATCCGGAGCTGATGGGGGGTGGCTCCTGGCAAGGACCCTCCGATGATCAAGTTCAGTTTGCTGTCAATAGGAAATGGAGTGCTCAGTGATAGAGTTCAATAGAGTTTTTGGAAGAAGAGAAGGATTTTCAGAACCTGGCGTAAGTGTATCTGGAGGGTCCTTTTTATAGAGGGAGCTTGTTGTAACTACCTTGATTAATGATTGTCGTAACTGTCCTGATCAATGTCGATCATTATTATCGACTTTAAATGCTGATCGTTATTGACTTGATAAATGCCGATCATTATTATCGTGTAACCGTTTAGTAGTGGGATCGCTTGCAGGAATCCGTTAATAGTCTGTAAGAAGTTCGACTTTCATAGAAGTTTGGCCACTGAAAGTTCGACCGCTGGGAGTCCAAAGGAGCTCGACCGCTGAGAAGTTCGACTGGCTGAAGGTGGTGTCTGGAAGGAGTCCGACTCCCAAAGAAGTTCAATCGAGGAGTAAGCTGAGAAGTTTGGTTGAGGGATTACTGCTGCGGAGTTCGACAGGCTGAAGGGATGGCCGCTTGAGGAGTTCGACCACTGAGAGTCCGAAGGAGCTCGACCGCTTATCAGTTCGATCAGCTGTAATAGTTCGACCAAGACCCATCCAACGAAGTTCTTCTATGGCTACTGGCCGCATCAGGCTGGGCATCGAACTTGACTTTGGTAGGAGCGGGGTTTATCCCCAATAGCTTCATTGAATTTTGCATCAAATTTACCTAGTTTTTCTTTACCATTATTCAAAACAAAACATCGGCAACCAAAAATATAAAAATATGCAATGTTAGGTTTTCTTCCTTTCCAAAGCTCAGAAGATGTTTTCTTTAAAATTGGTCTAATTAGGGCATGGTTTAAGATGTAACATGCTATGTTTATTGCTTTCATCCAAAAGTATTTTGGAAGGTTGCTTTCATATAGCATAGTACGGGCCATTTCTTCTAGAGTTCTATTTTTTCTTTCTACTACTCCATTTTGTTGGGGTGTCCTAGGTGCTAAAAAATTATGGCTAATTTCTTTTTCATCACAAAATTTTTTAAAGTCTTGATTTTCAAATTTGATTCCATGATCACTTCGAATGTTTTGAATTGAAAACTCTTTTTCATTTATAATTTTTTGATAAAACTTTATGAAAACATGAAATGTTTCATCTTTATGTGCCAAAAAAAAAATTTATGTAAAATGTGAGTAGTCATCAATAATTACAAAGCCATAACATTTTTCACCTAAGCTTGTTGGTTTTGTAGGACCAAACAAATCCATGTATAAAAGTTTCAATGGTCTAGAAGTTGAAACAATGTTTTTAGATTTGAATGAAACTCTTGTTTATATACCTAGTTGGCATGCATCATAAATTTTATCTTTTTCAAAGTTCAATTTTGGTAAATCGGTAACTAATTCCTTTTTGATAAGCTTTGAAAGTGAATGCATACTAATGTGTGCAAGCCTATGATGCCAAAGCCAACTAGTCTCATTAATTTTGGTATTCATAGCTACTAAACATTGTATGTTTATCATTGAAAGATTATTCAAATATACCATATAAACATTACCATGCTGATAACCAACAAACTTATTGCCATCATCATTGGAACTAGTCACAATACACAATGAAGATTCAAAAACAACTTTGTAACCCTTGTCACAAAGTTGACTAATACTTAAGAGATTGTGTTTTAAACCATCTACTAATAAAACATTTTCAATATACTTAGAGGGAGTGATACCGACATAACCTATACCAATGATCTTTCCTTTGCCATTGTCTCCAAATGTGACCATCCCTCCATTTTTAGCATCAAGTGTGATGAATTGGGACTCATCATCAGTCATGTGTCTTGAGCATCCACTGTCAAGATACCATCTTCGATTTTCTCCTTTGGATGCAAGATACACCTACATGCAAAATCAAGTCCTTACTCTACGAACCCAAATTTTCTTGGGTCCTTTAAAGTTAGTCACAATGGTTCCTTTTGGAATCTATATTTTCTTTATATTTGAATTGTTAGAGAAGCATGTATAAGATTTGTATCCTAATTTACCACATTTAAAGCAAGTAACATTTAAAAATTTATTACTTTATGAATTTATAAAAATATTTTTTAGAAATTTTTATTTTCTTAGGAGGTTATAGCCTAGACCAACGTTATCATAAACGGTCTTTTAATTTTCAAGAATCATATGAAGTTTATTTGAACTCAAAGTAAATTTTTTAACTATCAATTTTAAATTATCGATTTTATTTTTCAAATTTAGATTCTCTTGAGTTAAGACTAATTTTTCACATAGGATAGTTTCATTTTCTTTTAGCAAGACTTGATTTTTTAATTTTAGTTCTTTATTTTTAGTTCTTAACTTCTTTAAATCATCTACTAAATCATAGAAGACTTCTTGAAGTTCTTCGAATGTAAATTTATTTGAGATTTCAGCACTTACCTCATTCTCATATGCCATAAGGTACAGGTTGGCTTGTTCATGAGCTTCTTCCTCTTTGGAGCTTGAGTCATCACTATCACTCCATGTTGCCACCATAGCCTTTTTCTTATATTTCTTGGAAATCTTTTTAAGTTGAGAACATTCAGACCTAAAGTGCCTCGGCTTCTTACATTCATAGCAAATAAGGGGCTGCTCCCTATCCTTTTTCTTGCTATACTCTCCTTTGGTAGGTAGCCTCTTCCTCATCCCTTATTTTTTTCTTCAAAAATCTTTTGAACTTTCTTGTGATGAGGGCTATTTCTTCATCTTGCTCTTCATCTTCCATTTCATCGAATTTCTCATCTTGTTGAGTGATGGATTTAAGGGCTATTATCTTCTTTTTCTTGACATCTTCTTCTTGATGTTGTTTCATGCTTAGCTCGTGCATCATTAGTGATCCTAGAAGCTCCTCCAAGGATAAAATAT
Source organism: Cocos nucifera (assembly GCA_006176705.1). Classification (NCBI taxonomy): domain Eukaryota; kingdom Viridiplantae; phylum Streptophyta; class Magnoliopsida; order Arecales; family Arecaceae; genus Cocos; species Cocos nucifera. The sequence continues at coordinate 189,107 of QRFJ01002834.1, read as the reverse complement.
TCAGATCTTTGGCTTCTTAGATTGCAGTCACTTTGGCCTCCCATGTCCTTGGCAAAGATCTAAGAATCTTTCTCACAAGGTCACTGTTAGAATAAGACTTTCCAAGACTTTTAAGTTTATTTATAATATCCATAAATCTAGTAAACATTATAGTTATTGACTCATCATGCTCCATTTTGAAAAGTTCATATTTGTGTACAAGCATGTTAATTTTTGACTCCTTAACTTGTTAGTGCCTTCATGAGTTACCTCTAATGTATCTCATATTTTCTTAGCCGACATGCATGTTGAAATACGATTAAATTCATTAGCATCTAGAGTACAATATAAAATATTCATAGCTCTTGCATTGAGTTGAGCCATTTTCTTATCAATGTCATCCTATTTTTTTTTGAATTTGATTGATTTCTCACCATCAATTATCTTAGTGGGTGTGGATGGTCCATTAACTATAATGCTCCACATATCATAGTTAAGTAGTTATATGAAAATTCTCATCCGAGCTTTTCAATAGGTATAGTTTGTCCCATTAAAAAGTGGAGGTCGGTTTGTAGACTGCCCCTCAGCTAGAGAAATACTAACTTGGGTTGTCATAGATCTTTGGCTCTTTGATGGTTAAATCAAAGTACGACTAGAGCATCGGGCTCTGATACTACTTGTTGCCCAGCTATGCAATCTAAGAGGAGGGGTGAATTAGGTTTTTAAAATTTTAAAGCTAATTTAAAGATATCAAGATTGAATGATGATATGCAAGACGTGTGTGTGAAGCGATTTAGGTTAGAGAAAAAATATAAAAGATTAAAGAGCAAGAATTTAACAAATTAAGGAAAGAAAGATAGCAAGCACACCACAAACAAGTAAGATTTATAGTGGTTGGTGCTTTTCTTGCACCTATATCCCCCACTCCCCAAGCTTCTACTTAGGAATTAAAATCCACTAACCATATTCAAACTGAATACATCATTGGAAATCTCCAACCCTAGCTATCCCAAGCTAGAATACTTATTTTTCAGGTACAAGCCAATCCAATAGAATCCTATTCAAGGTTAGGATTAACCTTCCAAAGTTTTGGAACCCTCCTAAAACTTGACTCAAAATAGTAAAGCAGAGTAAAAGATTTAATGACAATTAAATACAAGTTTAGCTCCCTTTGTGAGCAAATAAAATTTTAAGGATGCTTTTCACAATAATGGAGGAAGCTTATCTAATTTTCCTCAAGGTTGTTGGAAATTTGAAAGAGATCTTGAGAGATAGGTGAACTTGAAATGAAGGCTTCTTTTCTTGAAGATGACTTTTGCTTAGGACTAAAATTGAATCACACCAATCTATTATGTTTTTTTCTGTTTAAGGCTTTTTAAATCTTCAATAGATGGAGGAGAGAATCCTGGGCAAGATTTATAGCCATTGGAGATATTAAAGAAATGATTAAAACCTACCAAAATAAGAAAAAAATAGCCATTATAGAAAAATTTTTGTTGTAGGGGTCGACTCATGGGTTGATTGATGGCATAGAGGTTGACTCATGGCACAGGGGTCGACCTCTGAGACAAAATCTAGAAAAATAATCATTATATATTTTTAGCCTTCGAAATAGTAGAGGTCGATCTTTGGCACAGAGACAGCATGCCAAACAATCCTTTTCAACAGGGGACGACCTAAGGATCGATCCTTTCATTTCAAACTTGATTTTCTTCCAAAATAAGCATCCAAAAATCATGGAACTGCCTCCAAAGGATTAGAAATCTTCTATACTTGCTCTTGAGGCTCTCAGATTAAAACTTGATAAAATTATGATTTTGCTTCTGAAATACAAAAAATTTTTTTCCAAGCCAAATTCATTAGTAATCCCCTCAAATGCTTCGTAATCATCAAAATCAATTCTTGGAGCAACATAAGTCATCTCAGAATTTAGTGTTGTCTAGCCCATGTCAAGAGGCAACAAGTGAATAAGTTAGAATTAAGGTCCCTTATAGCTTGGTTCATCAAATATCCTAAAGAGTCATTAGGATATTACTTCTATCTTTTGAAAGACCATAATGTGATTGTGAGTTAACACACCATATTTCTTAAGAAATAATTTATTCAAGATGGTGATATTGAAAGATAGATTAGGCTCGAGGAGAAAGTCTCCGAAAAGCAATGAAATAAGAAATCTAAGAAACCTAGTTAGTCTGAGCTAATCCACACACTACCTCCACTTTGTAGGTCAAATAAGATTTTTTGTCCTCTTAAAAGGTACTTAAGTACTATTTCTGAGGATCAAAGAAAATATTCCTCATAGAAAATGGGGTTCATGGTGATGATTCCAAAATCTATGATGAGACAATATCAGATATCAACTTCGAGAAATAGCAAGAGGCAATGAAGTCAGAAATTGACTCGATGCACTTGAACCAAGTTTGGATCTTGACAGATCTACCTAAAGGTATAGTACCTATTGAATGTAAATGGATCTTCAAGAGAAAGATAGGTGTAGATAGAAATATAGAGACATTCAAGGCTAGGATAGTGGTGAAAGGATATAGTCAACATGAAGGCAATGAGTATCAAGATTTCTTCTCACCAATGGCCATGCTTAAATCCATTTGTGTATTGCTTACAAGTATGGTATATTTTGATTATAAAATATGGCAAATGGATGTGAAAATGGTATTCCTAAATGGATATTCTAAGGAAGATATCTATATGGAATAGCTGCTTGGTTTTACTTCTGGTGATGGTGATCATAAGGTTTGCAAGCTACAAAGATCTATCTATGGACATGAGCAAGCATCTCGGAGATGAAATTCTTATTTTAATGATGTAATCAAATTATTTGATTTTATCAAGAATGAGGAGGAATCCTATATGTTTAAGAAGGTCACTGGAAGCATTATTGTCTTCCTCGAACCATACATGGATGACATCCTCCTAATTGGGAACAACATTTCCATGTTGACCTCGGTCAAGGTATGGTTATCTAAGGAGTTTTCTATGAAAGACCTAGAAGAAGCATCCTACATTTTGGGGATTAAGGTCTACAGGAACAGACCAAAGAGGATGCTGAATCTCTCACAGAAGATATACATAGAGAAGGTGCTAAAGAGGTTCATCCTAGAAAACTCCAAGAGAGGACTAGTGCCCTTCAGACATGGCATTCATCTCTCCAAGAAGATGTGCTCCAACACATCGAAAGAGATTGAATGCATAAGCAAGATCCCTTATGCTTCAGCAATAGGAAGCCTCGTGTACGTCATGCTATATACATGACCTAATATCGCCCATACTGTGAGTGTCACAAGCAAGTATCAGTCGAATCCAGGTAAGAAGCACGAACTTCTTTGAAATATATCCTTAAGTACTTGAGAAAGACTAAGGATATGTTTCTGATCTTTGGAAATGGAGAACTCTAGGTCCAGAGGGATATACACTCAGACTTTATGTCTGACATAAATGATCAAAAGTTGACATCTGAAAGTCTATTCCTATGTAACGGTAGTACTGTAAGCTAGAAAAGTTTTGAGTAAACCATGATAGCAGATTCCACTATGGAAGTTGAGTACATCGCTGCCTTGAAAGCTATGAAAAAGATATATTGATTTAAGAAGTTCATTGCAGGGCTTAGAGTGATGCCATCAGATACCATCCCTCTGTACTGTGATAATAATGGCGCCATAACCCTTGCTAAGAAGCTAAGGTCTCACAAAAATCCAAGCACATCGAGCGGCAACTCCACCTCATCTACGATTTTCTTGAGAAAGAATATGTCGAGGTCAAGAGAGTCGACTCCGCAAATAATGTGGTTGATCCATTGATGAAGCTTTTAGACTAGCAAAAGATCGAAGCACGCCTTGAGAAGATGGAACTTAGATTTGTAGCCAATTGACTTTAGGTCGATAGGAGTAATTGACTTTAGGTCAATAGGAGTTTGTTAGATTTATGCCCTAGAAGCTAGATTGGCTGACACTTGTATTTACTTTCTAGAGATATTTTTATAATTTTGATTTAAAATTAATAAAAAAATTAATTTCTTCTATCATATTATGTATTAAAAAATTTGTGATACATCCATTGAGTCAACAAGCATGATAACACATATTCTCAAGAGTTGAGAATTTGAGGCATGTGTTATCATAATTAACTCATAAACTGCTCCTTATCGTAGGATCACTACAAGGATGGTGATCAATTTGAAAGATTAATGTATGATCATTTTCTTAGAATAGATGAATCTTGAGTCTATGGTGTGGAGACACCGAAATGAGAGTATAGGTACTTGTTAAGAATAAGAACAGTGTGAATGACCACCTTGAGCAATCATAAGAGAGTCTACCTTCTTATCGATGATTGGCTTGATGCTGTTGTCATGTGTCTAGTTCTTTAACCTAAGGTACATCGATAGTTCACCTTGAGTGTGTTATAGTTTGACTACATCATAACTCGATCTCCTAGACATTTGAAATCCTGAGGTATATGTTGGCTATAGCATGTTTATTGTAGAAATTGGATTGCACCAAGATGGGATCTATCAACCTCGATAGAGGAGAAGTAGTTCTATGATAATCATGAGATTGAGTCCTTAAGCCCATGGCTAGGTAGTGTGAAAATAATAGAAAGAGTTTCTATTAGGATTTCACATTAGATTCGAATCAAATGATTTATTCATATGATAAGTGTTGGGTCTGACAAGTTCACATTGATCAAGATCCTATCGGGGCTCATGATAGAAGAACCTAATCACATAGTTGATTGCATTGAGAGGTCCATATTCGGTTCTAATGGGTTGCCACCATATACTGCTAAATGTCACTAGTGGATTTTGGGATCAATTAGAATTGTCTTGATGATCGATGATTTGAATTAGGTGAATCAGAAGTGTTCTAGTCTATCAAAAGGTATTTTGATAATGTCAATGATGGAGATCATGACATGTCCCATTATCTTATAGAACTTAGCCTAACTAGATCACACAAACAAGAATTTGGGTCTGGATATTATTAATTGGACCAATTTGATTTGGATTAGATCCCATCAGGTTCAAAAAAATCATGCTAGCATACGATTGGAGCTAACTTTCTTCTTCTGTGAACTTTCTAGTTGGTCTGGACTCAATCAAATCTGATTTGGCTCCCCTAGAAATCCTATATAGATTTGTCTTGATCTAATTGGTGCTTGTCTTGGTTACATCTAGGCTTGTCCTAATGAGATCAAGGCATGTCCTGGTCTCTGGCGAAGGGTTTCGGGACATGGACCATTTTGACCCATTCTTTACTGGTAAGAAGGGAAAGGGGTGTGCACCCCCTATAGATTTTCTAGGGGTGCATGCCCCTAGGAAAATTACATGAAGAATGAGGGCACACACCCCCTCTTAGCATGTGCCCTTAGTGGATAAGATTTGGGAGTTTGAAAAGTTCAAACTTTCTTGGGATAAAATCTTATGCACCTAACCCTTTTATCCAAAGTTTGTGATGCCCACTTCTCCTCTATTTTGTGCAACAAAATTGAGGAATAATCTGAAGTAGGCATGGGGTTGAGGGAGGAGTCCTTCTGCTTCAAGCAAACTGGATGCTTAAAGCCCTAGGATTCTAGGGTTGTATCTAGGTCTATATATAGACCCCTGATCAAAGCTATTTGATCATTTGAATAGCCCACACCCAGGCTTTGTCAGTTTCTCCACCTCCATGCCATCTCTCCCTAATCCTCTCCCTCTTCTCCACACCCAAAGTATTGGGCAAATCAGCAATCAAAGGCTAAGTTGCTGCTGCTGCTGCAAAGAACAAGTCAAGACGATCCCATTTATGAGACGAACGTGCTGCTGTCGAAGATCAGATCTAAGGCGCACCAGATTGATTCTAGATCTAATCTTTTGAGATCAAATCTAGAATGAGAAGATCTCCAGATCTGATTTGAGTGGATGTTGGTAGAGGTTGAGCACATGCATAGCTAACGTCAGAATCTTGGACGTTTCATATCATCACTATAGGGTGAACCGTTCACTTGATCAGGTGATAATCATTATCACTAATTATTTTATTTTTGTTTTTAATTTTAGATCAATCTAATTAGATCTGAGAACTCTCAGATTTGATTGGATCATAAAAAAAATTTTAAAAAATTTTGCTATAGATCTAATACGATCAGATCGATCTTGTGGTAAGGAACTAGAAATTTCTTTACCTATATGCCATACCAATATCTCTACACTCCTTGGTTAAGAGGGCAACCAACCCACATGGCACACAGAGACCTACACTCGATATAACTATCATCCTTGTAATAGTATATCATTTGGTTATAAACAAAAAGGACTAAATGATAAATCTTTCTTTATCAAATTAATATAGTCCTAAGGACTTCATCACATTACAAGAGTTCATTGGAAAATGTACACTATATAATGAATCAACCAGAATAACTTTTATTCATTTATAATTCATATAAATTTATAATGAGTACAACCATCTACAACCTAGATGATTGACTTTGAGACATATTTTTAAACACCATCATGCTGCCCAAAAATTAGACCAAGCCTTTGAGTTTCCTGAAGATATCGCAAGATCCACTTTATTTTTTGCCAATGCTCCTTTCTTGGGTTTGCCATGTATCTTCCTACTTGGCTAACTACATGTGCTATGTTGGGCCTACAACACACCATAGCATACATCACGCTACCCATGGCATTGGCATATGGAACTCTCTCCATGTACTCTTTCTCTTCCTTTATTTAGGGGCACTGCTACTTCGAATGAGACATGTGGCTCGCCAATGGTGTTCCAACTGGTTTGGCCTTATCTATCCCAAACCTCTGCAACACCTTACAGATGTATCCTTCTTGTGATAAGTGAAGAATATCCTTGCTTTTATCTCTAAAAATTTTCATGTTGAGAATCTTCCTAGCCAGACCCAAATCCTTCATCTCGAATTCTATAGACAATGCAATTTTTAGCTCGTTCACTTTATCTGCACTCCTACTAGCAATGGGTATATCGTCCACATACAGAAGCAAGTATAATATATCATCCTCATCCATATCCTTCACATACATGCAGCTATCATGTTCACATCTAGAGAATCCAAGACTTAAAATAAAAGTATTAAACCTTTTGTACCACTAGTAGGGTGACTGCTTCAAGCCATAGAGAGATTTCTTGAGTAAACACATCTTTTCCTCCAATCTAGTCTGAATAAAACTAGATCCTCTCTTCTAAGCTCCTATATAAGAATGTCATTTTCAAATCTATTTGCTCTAATTCCATATCATGCTGAGCTACAAGCGACAACAACACCCAGCTTGAAGTAAGATGCACCATCAGAGAGAATACTTCCATATAGTCCACTCTCTCTCTCTGTGAGTACCCTTTTGTGATGAGTCTTGCTTTATATCTAACTCCATCTTGCTCTGAAGGTACCTCCTTCCATGTGAACACCCACTTAGAATCGATAGCTCAAGCATCTCTTGGTAGATCCACTAACTGTCATATCTTGTTCTTTTCTAGTGACTTCATCTCTTCCATCATGGCCTGCTTCCATAGCTCTCACTCCAAACTCTCCATGGCCTCCTTGAATACCTCTGAATCTTCATTAGTAGTGATGAGAGCATAAGAGATGGTCTTATCAATACCATACCGCACAAGTTTGCAAATGTTGCGCTTTGGCTTGTGCAACGCCACTCCTCTTACATTATCCTACAAGTCTAATGTCTGTAGCTCTACCTACACCTCCCCCTAGATAGATGGCCCTCCTTCTTGGTCCTCCACATGTGTGGGAACATGCATACCAAACTCTACCTTAAAAGGAACATATTTTGAAGTGGCAGTAGATGGCACATCACCTGATAGCGAATGTTGTCCACTACTATCCTATATCACCCTTTTAGCTCCATCTGCACCACCTAGCCTCTTCAAAATGCTCTTCTCATCAAAGATCATGTTTCTACTAACGACATACTTTTGGGAATATGAATCCCACAGCAAGTAACCCTTGACATCTTGTGGAAACCCAATGAAGATCATCTTCTATGATTTCAGGTCCAGCTTGCTTCTTTCGATCGCCTCCATCAGTTTATAGGCCAGGCAACCAAAGACCTTCAGGTGGTCAAGCTCCACCTTCTTCCCACTCCAAATCTTCTTTCGAAGACCTCCATTGATTTTGCAATTAGGAGACCTATTACCAAGAAAATATGAAAAAGATATCACATCATCACAAAAAGTCATGGGAAGTGATGCATGCAACCTCAAACTTCTAGCCCTCTCTGTCAATGTTCAGTTCATCCTTTCAGCTATACCATTTTGCTGAGGAGTCATCTTACTATGCAATGGTGTTTGATGCCATTTTTCTTATAGAAACTTCTAAATTTAGTGTTGGTATACTCCCCTCATTATCAGATCTCAGATACTTTATTGGCTGCCCTATCTACTTTTCTACTACGACTCTTTAGGCTTTGAATCGAGTAAACATGTCTGATTTTTTCCTCATCAAAAACACCCATGCCTTCCTTGAGAAGTGATCAATGAAGGTCATAAAATACCTAGCCCCACCTCTGGAAGAAATAGGGGCTGGTCCCCACACATCTAAGTGAACTAGCTCCAAAACACCTTCACTCCATTTGGTACTACTAGCAAACCTTATCCTATGCTGTTCGGCATAAATGCAAGGCTCACATATGTCATTCCTCTCCTTCTTAAGTGCTGGAATTAGACCTCTCTTGTTGAGTTTCATGAGCCCTTTATTGCTCATGTATCCCATCTAATAGTGCCACAGCTGATACACCAACTATTCCTCCTGTGCCACCGCAAGCACCTCCACACTATCTATAACCACTGAGCCATCCAAACTATATAAGTTGTTACTCAATCTTCTCCCTCTCATCACCACGAAAGCTTCCTTAGTTATCCTCAAACATCCACTACCTAGTTGACCATCAAACGCATTACCATGCTTCTCTAGGCAACCCAAAGAAATCAGATTCTTCTTCAGCTCTGAGATGTATTTGACATTGGTCAATATTCTTACGACTCCATCATATATTTTCATCCTAATGGTACCAACACCAACAACCTTACAAGGGTGATCATCACCAAGGCTTACACTCCCTCCATAAGATTTATCATAGGATGTAGACCACTCCCAATGCATCGTGTAGTGGTGAGAACAAGCTAAATCTAATGTTCAATGGCTATCATACTCTATGATTCTATTTGATACAACCAGTATATCATCTCTATTATCTTCAGATGAATTTGCACCACTCATGCTGGCCGAACCACCCATGGAAAAGCCCTTCCCCTTCTCATTTTTTTAAAGTGGTCAATTCTTCTTTATGTGACCAACTTGATGACACTTGTAACACTTCCATACTTTCTGCTTGCCCTAAAACTTAAACCTGCCCTTAGACTTGTCTCAAGCCTTCTCCCAAGGCCTACCTTGCCTCACATTCATAGCAAGCATCTTTGAAGTTGAGCCTTGCTTGCTCACCCTTTCTCTCTATTCATTCGATCAGAGAACACCTATAACCTCTTCAAAGTTTAAGGTGTCTTTTCCATACACTAAGGTTATAATAAGACCATCATATGACACTGGAAGTGAACACAACAATAAGAGAGCCCTATCTTCCTCATCAATTCTTACATCAAGACTTATCACATGTAAACAAACTTAATTAAATCTCTGAATATGTGTAATAAGGTCTTCTCTTTTGAGCATCTGCAAATTGTATAGGTATTTTTTCAACCATAGTTTGTTTGTCATATTCTTACCCATGTATGTGTTCTCTAACCTCTCCCAGAGCTCCTTCACCATGGTCTCTATATAAATCTCTAGCAAGACTTGATCAACCAAGTACATCCTAATAATGCTAAAAGCTATCTCTTCCAACTCCTTCATCCTTTGCTACCATAGAGTGAGTTCTCCTTGCAGTCAAACTTCTCAAAATCCATCTTTAGATTACTAGATGCCATAACAAATAGAAAAACAAACAACCAACATAAAAGAAAAAATCTGCTAAAATGTAAAAATCTATTTTACATCTTACCAAAAACTAGACAAGATCTCGATCTTTCCTCCACCAAATCAAGCAACGGAGTTCTAGTACCAGATGTTGGGATCTTCCTTAACTTTCCCTTGGAGCGTGGCTCCCTAGAAACCACCAATAAGGGCTGCGGAGATGCAGAAACACCAAGGACTTATTGCTAAAAATTTTGGGCAGATTTCTGGGCAGCAGCTTTTATAGATCTCCTTCTTCTTGTTCCCAATCCTTATAGAATTGATGTAGGATGCCTCCTAGACCTCTAGAACTCCTTGGAGATCTGAAACAACACTAGCAACAAGGTTTTGGACATCCCTAATGTCCCAAAATAACTAGAAGATCAGGTTTGTGGCTACAAGGCAGTCTTCTCCTAGTCCAAGTAGGAGATAGTGATTGGCAGCATAAAGGAGTTTTCTTCCTTCACTTGGGTAGCCTTGAAGAAAAATCCTGATTTCTCGGTCCAGGTTCATCCAGATCTGATTAGATCAAGAGATATATTTCAAAAATTTTCTCTTGATCTTAATCAGATCTTGATATATTTCAGATCTGATTCTTATTATTTTAATAAATAAAATAAAACAAGATAAATTAAATCAAATTCAATTTACCTAGTTTGGGTAATCCTATTACCCTGTAGATGATCCTGATTGCAGCGGAAGGTTCTGGATCTTAGCCACGCAAGCGCCTGGCCTCTACCGGTATCCACTCGGGTTGGATCTGGGGATCCTCTTCTTCTCTATCACACCTCCAAAAATTAGATCTGGATCTGATCTGGAGGATCTTCAAAACTCTTTTGAAGATCTGCAGTCGTCCTTTTGCAGCAGCGCAGCCTTCTTGCTTTTGATCACCTTTCCTTGATCTGAATCGCACCAAACTAAGTCCAAAACACCTTTTGGATGTGGAGAGCAAGAGGAGAAGAGACTATGGCATGGAGAAGGAGGGGAGAGACAGCCTTGGGGCGTATCTAATAGCATTGGAATTAGGGTTGGGCGCAGGGTCTTATTTATAGACCTCTTATGATCCAACTCCTCTTCCTCTCAACCAATCACAACCCTTTGTGAAATCAGATCTAAATCTGATTGGTTGGAATAGAGACCCCTGGATTCCTCCTTAGAGAGCGCCTAAGACCAGTCAAACTGGATTCTTAGTAGAACTCGTCAAACCCTAGTCTCTGTCATATGATGTAATCATTCGATTCGAGTCCAATGTAAAAATCTAAATAGAAACTCTTTCTATTATTTCACTCTGCCATGGCCATGGGCTTCAGGACTTGATTCTCATGATCATCATAGGGCTACTCCTCTACCATCGAGGTAGATAGATCCCATCTTGATGCAATCCAGTTCCTACAATGAACATGTCACAGCCAACATACACCTCAGGGTTCCATATGGCTAGGAGACCGAGTAATGGTGTAGTCAAACTATAACACCCTCAAGGTGAACTGCCGATGCATCTCAGGTCAAAGAACCAGACACACTACTGCAGCATCGAGTCAGTCATTGACGAGAAGGTAGACTTCCTAATGACTACTCGAGGTGGTCACGCTCAGTGCCCTCGTTCTCTAACGAGTACCTGTACTCTCGCTCTGGTGTCTCCACACCGTAGACTCAAGACTCATCTACTAAAGAGAAGCGAACGTACACCAACCTTCCGGATCAATCACCATCCTCGTGATGATCCTATGGTCGGGAGCTGTTTATGAGTTAATAATGATTATTCATGTCTTAAATTTTCAACTCTTGAAAATATGAATTATCATTACCATTAACTTAAAGGATGTATCACAGACACTAAATACACATGTGTGATAGAAAATAACCCATTTCATTAATTATAGTCAAAATTACAATTTTGCCCCTAGAAGTGTATTACAAGTGTCAGCCAATTCTGGCTTCTAGGGCACATATATCTAACAATCTCCCACTTGTCCTAAAGCCAATTGGCTACAAGTCTATGTCCCATCTTCTCAAGGTGGGCTTCGATCTTCTGCTGGCCCAACGGCTTTGTAAGTGGGTCTGCCACATTATCTGTGGAGTTGACTCTCTTGACCTCAACGTAACCTTTCTCAAGGTAATCACGGATGAGATGGTATCACCGTTTGCTAGGAACTCTTCCAGCACAAACAGTCTGCCAGATGTCGACTTTCGATCATCTATATCGGACATGAAGTCCGAGTCTGTGTATCCTTAAGGATACATTTCACAGAGGTCCAGTGTTCTTCACCTGGATTTGACTGATATCTGCTTGTGACACTCACAGCATGGGCTATATCAGGTCGTGTACATAGCATGGCATACATGAGGCTCCCTATTGCAGAAGCATAAGGGATCTTGCTCATGCATTCTATTTCCTCAGGTGTGCTGGGGCACATCTTCTTGGAAAGATGAATACCATGTCTGAAGGGTATTAATCCCCTCTTAGAGTTTTCCATACTAAACCTCTTTAGTACTTCCTCTATGTACATTTTCTGTGAAAGTCCTAGCATCCTATTCGGTCTATCCCTATAGACCTTAATTCCTAGAATAAAGGATGCTTCACCTAGGTCTTTCATGGAGAATTCCTTAGACAACCACACCTTGACTGATGTCAACATGGGAATATCATTCCCAATAAGGAGGATGTCATCCACGTACAATACGAGGAAGACAACAGCGCTCCCACTGATCCTTTTGAAAACACATGGTTCCTCTTCGTTTTTGATGAAACCAAACTTTTTGATCACATCATTGAAACGAGTGTTCCAGCTTCGAGATGCTTGCTTAAGTCCATATATGGACCTTTGCAGCTTGCAAACCTTGTGATCAGTATCACTGGATGTGAAACCTAGCGGCTGTTCCATATAGATATCTTCCTCAAGATATCCATTTAGGAATGTCGTTTTCACGTCCATTTGCCATATTTCATAATCGAAATAGGCTGCAACAGCAAGCAATATGCGGATGGATTTTAGCATAGCTACCGAGGAAAAGGTATCCTGATAGTCAATGCCTTCGCGTTGACTATAACCTTTTGCCACCAGTCTAGCCTTGAATGTCTCCACATTCCCATCTGCATCAATCTTTCTCTTGAAGATCCATTTACACCCAATAGGTACTATACCTTCTGGTGGATCTACCAAGGTCCAGACTTGGTTTGAGTGCATCGAGTCAATTTCTGACTTCATTGCCTCAAGCCATTTCTCGGAGTCGATATCTGATATCGCCTCGTTGTAGGTTTTGGGATCATCACCATGATCACCATTACCTATGAGGAACATTTCCTCTATATCCTCTGAAATAATACCTAAGTATCTTTCAGGGGGACGGGAAACTCTTTCCGATCTACGAGGTGGAGGAGGTAGTGTTCTTATTGGCTCAACCTGATTTGGTTCCACTTGGTCCTTAGCTCGTTCTGCTTGTGAGACTTTCTCATCAAGCTTAATCTGCTTTCCAACGCCACTATCTTGAATAAACTATTTTTCAAGAAATATGGCATGTTGACTCATAATCACATTGTGGTCTTCTGGAATGTAGAAATAGTATCCTAATGACTCTTTAGGATATCCTATGAATCGAGCTCTAAAGGACCTAAACTCTAACTTGTCCACTTGTTGTCTTTTGACATAAGCCGGACAACCCCAAATTTTGAGATGACTCAGACTTGGTTTCTTACCGTGCCATATCTCATACGGTGTGGTAGAAACGATTTTAGAGGGAACCCTATTCCGTAAATAGATTGAAGTTAATAATGAATGTCCCCAAAGAAAATCTGGGAGGTCTGTGAAGCTCATCATGGATCGAACCATATCCAATAGAGTCCGATTTCTCCATTCTGAAACCCCGTTGAGTTGAGGTGTTCCTGGTGGAGTCCATTGAGAGACTATGCCATTTTCCTTAAGATAGTCTAGGAATTCCCGGCTAAGGTATTCACCTCCTCGATCTGATCGAAGAACCTTAATGGGTTTTCCAGTTTGTTTTTCTACTTCATGTCTGAATTCTTTGAACTTTTCAAAGGCTTCAGACTTATGTCTCATAAGATACACATACCCATACCTAGACAGATCATCGGTAAAGGTAATGAAGTAGACAAAATTGCCTCTAGCCGGCACATCGAATGGGCCGCACACATCAGTATGTACTAGGGCAAGGAGATCTGTGGCCCTCTCCCCATGTCCAACAAAAGGGAGTTTAGTCATTTTGCCTTGAAGACAAGATTCACAAGTTGGATATGACTCAAAAGTCAATGGACTCAATAGCCCATTTTTCTCCAATTTGTTAATCCTATCTTCTGCTATATGACCTAATCTCAGGTGCCATAGATATCTGTCGTTTGGACTATCCCTAGGTCGTTTGGCATTCACATTTTGCTCGATAGTTAAAATAGGTACATCAATATGCAACTGATAAAGACCATTAACAAGGAAACCATTTGCAATTTTATTTCTTTCATAAAGAATGTTACAATGGTCCTTAAAGAAGGTGATCACATAACCTTCTTGTGCTAAGCATGAAACAGAAATCAAATTCCTGCTAGCTGCAGGCACATAATAACAGTCTTTTAAAACTAAGTCTAAACCAGATGGTAATCGCAGAGGGTATGTTCCCACGGCTACTGCAGCAACTCTTGCTCCATTACCGACGCGTAGGATCATGTCTCCATCCCTCAGCCTCCTGCTATCCTCAAGACCCTGCATAGAAGTGCACAGATGAGCACTAGAACCAGAGTCAAGCACCCAACTGGATGCAGAAGAAATCGTAAGGTTAGACTCAATAACGAGCATACCTCCAGAAGGACCTTCCTTCTTGTTCTTTAGGGTGGCCAGGTAAGTAGGGCAGTTCCGCTTCCAATGGCCGTCGCTGTTGCAATGGAAACACTTTTCTTTGCCATCGACCTTCTTCTTCGGTTCTGCCTTCTTCTTCTTTGATCCTTCTACCTTTTGCTTTTTCACAGACTTCTCTTTTCTTTCCATAAGACTTTCTTTTGGAAGAAGTCCGTTCCATAGCAAGAACTGAGCCTTTAGAACCTTTCATAGAAAGCTCAGCGGTAACCAGCATATTCATCAACTCGGCCAAGGAATTTTGAAGTTTATGCATGTGGTAATTCATGATGAATTGCCCATATGCATCAGTCAAGGATTGCAGAATAATATCGTTCTGCAAATCCAAGTCCAACTTCACACCGAGCTTCTCAAGCTCTTCCATGTCCTTGATCATTGTCAGACAGTGATCTTGGACTGACTGCCCATCACGCATCTTAGCCTTAAAAAGTCATTTTGTGACTTGATATTTGGCTGCGCGACTCTGTTCACCAAACATCTCCTGCAGGTGAGCCAACATTTGGCGAGCAGTCCCGATATCTTCATGTTGGCGCTGGAGCTCATCAGACATCGAGCCCAACATGTAGTATCTGGCCTTATTGTCTTCGTCAATCCATTTTTCCAGAGACGCTCTCTGTTCAGTGGATGGACGAGCTGGTAAGGTGGGAGGGTCCTGGTCCAAAACATGTGTTAACTTCTCTGAACCCAAAACAATTTTGTAGTTCCTGAGCCAATCTTTATAATTGGGTCCAGTCAGTCTATGTGTGTCTAGGATACGTGCCAGTGGGTTGGACGCAGACATTTTCCTGTAGAGAGTCAAAGATTCTAGTTAGATACTGTAATTTTGACTTGACCAATTTATTTAGGGATTTTATTTTTAAACAAATTAGCTCCCACTATTTTCTCGGAACCCTACACTCCCTTTGTAGAGATGCAAAAATCTCCGCGATTGATGATTTCTAGTGGGTGGTGCGGTCTCACCAACTGACTTATCACCTCACCTAACAGTTATTGGTGATGGGTTAGCCAATGAGTGAACAACTCTTGTTCAATGATTCTCTAATCATGGTGCACCCAAACTTGGTCTCTAATTCATGAATCTCACCGTATCCAGAATATTGATCCACTCCTTAGTTAAGTCAGACCCACCATTTGCATGGACTGGGTTCCTAATTGGGTCTCTCACCGTATCCAGAATATTGAGCCCAACTCATCCTCCAGCCCATAGCATCTAATGCCTAATAGACATGGTTGCGTCTTCCCGGTGCAACTGAGCCACTGTATCCAGCCGAGAACAATCAACCCCGGGAAGGGCCCGCACGTCTACAATGGTGGAAGACCTCGGACTTAATCTTTTCTTAGGGAGAATTGATTCAGGTCTCATTAAACTAGACTTGGCTTAGTCATAACAATTATGACTAACCTAGTGGCATGGGTCAGCTCGGATTATTGACCACCTCAGATCAGAACTGTGTCAACAGATATGGCCAGGTAAGTGAGACCGGTGGAAGGAATATGCCGTTAACTCGCACAAGAACGCATTCAGGTCGAGTAGCTTCCAATTAAAAACCAGTCGGTCGTCTGTGCCAAACTTACCTTAGACACCAAATTGTTGAGTCAGAACCAATTGGGTTAGCCTACAATCCAGACTCTAACCTCTGAGCCTAATTAGGTCTTGCTTGATTGTGACTCGATCTTGACCCAGACTTAATCCTATTAGGCTGGTCAATTTAAGCATTGTTGATCCCATCTAACCAACTCTTGATTCGGTTTGATCAACCGCTTAGACCTAATTGAGCTACCCAAGCCTCGAACCCAGTATTATGAATATGTCTTAGATCTGAAATTCTTAATTTTAGACCTAATTAATATTCCATAAACTTAATTCTTAATTAAGTTGGGTTCATAAACAAAATATGCACAATAAATCCTAGGGTTTCAGGATCTAGGGTTTTGCAGAAAGTAAGTTTTGGGTTTCTGATTAAGGACGAACACGCAGCACCCCTACACGTCATAAGAACACCCCATCGAATGGGAAGAGAGGGCCTTCAAACCCTTCTTCGTTCTTATGATCGGACAGCCAAGAGGAACGCCTTAATCAGGAACATTCAATACTACAAAACAATATCAGATCTATATCATATATCTCATATATAAAGTAGATCTAATCATGGCATATTTTGCATACATCTCATGTATCAAATCATGCATGTTTTCAGATCTAAATTATCACATAATAATCTAAAAAATTAGATTTAAATTGATCTAATCAAAATAAATTCTAATCTAGACAATTATGTAGAACTATTCTACAATTAGTCTAGTCATGCATCTATCATGTCTCATATGATATTTAAAATTAAATAATTTTTATTTGCTGTTTATCAGATGTTATTATAACACTTATAATATCAGAAAATAGTAAATAAGAAGATCTAAAATATGATTTAATCAGATTAAATCAAAGACATGCAAAACTATTCTATAGAACTATTCTATTCTAGAACTAGTCATGCATATCTTCATGTTCTTAGATCCAAATCATTTAATTTTAATTTTTCTGATTTCAGATCTGATCACATCTCATGTGACATCTAAAATCACTTTATTTTTAATTAAAATAAAATTAAAATCAGATCTAAATAATCTAGAACCATGGCTCTGATACCAGTTGAAGGGAAATCCTGATTTCCCGGTCCAGGTTCGTCCAGATCTGATTAGATCAAGAGATATATTTCAAAAATTTTCTCTTGATCTTAATCAGATCTTGATATGTTTCAGATCTGATTCTTATTATTTTAATAAATAAAATAAAATAAGATAAATTAAATCAAATTCAATTTACCTAGTTTGGGTAATCCTATTACCCTGTAGATGATCCTGATTGCAGCGGAAGGTTCTGGATCTTAGCCACGCAAGCACCTGGCCTCTACTGGTATCCATTCGGGTTGGATCTGGGATCCTCTTCTTCTCTATCACACCTCCAAAAATCAGATCTGGATCTGATCTGGAGGATCTTCAAAACTCTTTTGAAGATCTGCAGTCGTCCTTTTGCAGCAGCGCAGTCTTCTTGCTTTTGATCGCCTTTTCTTGATCTGAATCGCACCAAACTAAGTCCAAAACACCTTTTGGACGTGGAGAGCAAGAGGAGAAGAGACTATGGCATGGAGAAGGAGGGGAGAGGCAGCCTTGGGGCGTATCTAATAGCATTGGAATTAGGGTTGGGCGCAGGGTCTTATTTATAGACCTCTTGTGATCCAACTCCTCTTCCTCTCAACCAATCACAACCCTTTGTGAAATCAGATCTAAATCTGATTGGTTGGAATAGAGACCCCTGGATTCCTCCTTAGAGAGCGCCTAAGACCAGTCAAACTGGATTCTTAGTAGAACTCGTCAAACCCTAGTCTCTGTCATATGATGTAATCATTCGATTCGAGTCCAATGTGAAAATCTAAATAGAAACTCTTTCTATTATTTCACTCTGCCATGGCCATGGGCTTCAGGACTTGATTCTCATGATCATCATAGGGCTACTCCTCTACCACCGAGGTAGATAGATCCCATCTTGATGCAATCCAGTTCCTACAATGAACATGTCACAGCCAACATACACCTCAGGGTTCCATATGGCTAGGAGACCGAGTAATGGTGTAGTCAAACTATAACACCCTCAAGGTGAACTGCCGATGCATCTCAAGTCAAAGAACCAGACACACTACTGCAGCATCGAGTCAGTCATTGACGAGAAGATAGACTTCCTAATGACTACTCGAGGTGGTCATGCTCAGTGCCCTCGTTCTCTAACGAGTACCTGTACTCTCGCTCTGGTGTCTCCACACAGTAGACTCAAGACTCATCTACTAAAGAGAAGCGATCGTACACCAACCTTCCGGATCAATCACCATCCTCGTGATGATCCTATGGTTGGGAGCTGTTTATGAGTTAATAATGATTATTCATGTCTTAAATTTTCAACTCTTGAAAATATGAATTATCATTATCATTAACTCAAAGGATGTATCACAGACACTAAATACACATGTGTGATAGAAAATAACCCATTTCATTAATTATAGTCAAAATTATAATTTTGCCCCTAGAAGTGTATTACAAGTGTCAGCCAATTCTGGCTTCTAGGGCACATATATCTAACAAGCCTCTAGGGTTTGGAGAGAGCCTCTAGGATGTGGGAGAGAGAGAGAGAGAAGAGAGCTAGGTTTTCGGGAGAAAGGGTTTGATTGATTCTATTAAACTCAAATCAAGTTACATGAGTATATATATAAGTATAGGGTCAACATGACCCAAACCCAAAACTTCCTTAGACTAACCCAAACTAGTAGCATAACATTACCTATCAAGCATAATTACCTTTGACTTTTCTCTGGCGCCAAGGGAGAGGGGCGCACACCCCCTAGAATTTCTCTAGGGGCATGCGCTCTTCTTAGAGAGAGAGTCCTAGAGGGCGCACGCCCTCTTCCTTCCTTCCTAGCATGCACCCATAGTGGAAAAGATAAGAAGAGAGTTTGGTTGGGAGACTTCAGTTTGAATGGATCAAAGTTTGTTTGAACTTCAAACTGGAGGGAGGTTTTATCTAGTTACCAACCACCCTTATCTAGATAAGGGGGGTGCATGCCTAAAGGCTTTGTGTGCAACAAAAAGCTACAAAAAATTAAGAGGTGGTGCGACATATTCCAGAGAGTCTTTCTACTTTAAGGTCTTTGATCTAGTCATAGACTTAAAGTCCTAGAACTATAGGTCTCCTACTTCTATAAATAGAAGACAATGCTAAAAGGTTTAGCATTACAATCTTTCAAGTGCGAAACCCTGCTTCTCCCTCTCCATGCCTCCTCCCTCTTTTCCAGATCCTCTCTCTCTCCCTCTCTCTCCCATGGCCAAAGGTTGGACAGATCTAAGCATTCAAAGGTCGAAGTGCTATCTATGCAAGAAGAAGAAGAAGAAGATCCGATTGTGTATTGATCAAAGTGCTACTGATGATCTGATCATAGGATCTAGGAGATCCAAATTTGAGTTGCTGATATCAGAGCAAGCCAGAGAAGACATCCAGATCTGAACCTGAGTGAATACCGATAGAGGTTGGGCATGTGCACGACTTGAAGGTGAACCTCGATTAGATTCAGATCATCAAATTATGGAGATCGTCTACCCACATAAGGTGATATGATCACCAACCTTTGTGTGCCTTTATTTCTAGATTTAGCAATTAGATCTATGAATCCAAGGCTGGATCAGATCTAAAAAAATTTAAATTCTGCTGCATCTAATCCGATCCGATCCAGTCAGCTTAAAAGTTCCTTCAACTAGTATCACAGCTAGATTATTGGTTCATAAATCTAGATTTCATAGATCTAAATTATGATTTTTGATGAGATCAAAATAGCATGAATTTAAAAATGCATGAGATGTAATTTTAATTGATACATGAGATGTATGCAAAGCATGATTAGATTAGATCTGATTAGATATATGTGATATATGCATGTTATAGATCTAGATATGAATATTAATAGCAAAGTATTTTGATTGGGGTAGTCCCCTTAGCCATCCGATCATAAGAGAATGAAATATTTAAAGGCCCTCACTTTCTATATGATGGGGTGCTCTTATGGCATGTAGCGGTGTTGTATGATGATCCTCATGAAGAAGAACAAAATTTATTTTTTGCTAAATCCTAGATCCAAAAATTTTAGGATCTATCTTTCATGCTTTATTTTATAAGCCCTGTTACACTTCATTAAGAACTAAGTTATGAAAACAATTAGATCTAAATATTGAGAATTAAAAGATTTAAGGTATTTTCATAATACATGGATTCAGGGTATGGGTAACTTGATTAGGTCTAGTCTAAGCGGTTGATCAAACCAAATCAAGAGTTGGTTAGGATGAGATTAAGAGTGCTCTATGACTAGCCAAATAGTTGTTAGTTTGGTCAAGATCGATTAACGACCACATGTTATCAATTACTTCAAGATCTAATCTAGCTCCACTGTTCAAGCCTGGATTGTAAATGAACTTGATCAGTTCTAAATTGATAAATTGGTATCTAAGATAAATTCGACAGATACAATCGATGGTTATTAATTAGGAGATACTCGACCTAGATGCATTTATAGCGAGTTAATGGCATATCCCTCCCACCAATCTCACTAATCTGGCCAATTGTATCGATTTAGTTTAGTGTTGGGTTGCCAACAATTCAAGCTAGCCCATACCACTAGGTTAGTTATAACTATTATGACTAATTAAAGTTAAGACCTAAATTAAAATCTTTCTATAAAATATTAAGTCATGTGGTCTTCCACTATTGTAGTTGTGCGGGCCTTTCCCAGGATTGATTGCTCTCAGCTGGATAGAGTGGTTCAGTTGCACCGAAAAGATGCAACCATACTATTAAGCATAAGATGCTATAGGAGAGAAAAAGTGTTGGGCTCAATATTCTGGATATGATGAGGGTTTTAATCATGAATCAATTTCGTACAAATGGTGGATCTAACTTAACTAAGGAGTAGAGCAATATTTCAGGCACGGTGAGCTTCATAAATTAGAGACTAAAATTGGCTGCAACATGTTTAGAAAAATATTGGATAAGAGTTATCCACTCATCGGCTAACTCATCATCAATAACTGGTAGATGAGATGGTGAGCCAATCGTTGGAACCGTAGCACCCACTAAAAATCCTTATCATGAAGATTTTTGCATCTCTTCTAGAAAAATATAGGGATCCAAAAAAATAGTAGGAGCCTAAATTTATTTTTAAAATAAAATTTTTAAAATAAATTAGTTAAATCATAATATAAAATCTAATTACAAACATTGACTATCTATAGGAATCATGTCTACTTTCAACTCCCTAGCTAGAATCTTAGAAACCAATAGGTTAACCAGACTCAATTTTCAAGGATTGGCTTCGAAATTTAAAAATAGTTTTAAGTTTTGAAAAGTTGACCTATGTCCTAGACCAGGATCTTTTCACTCTACTATCCTGTCCGACCACTAAATAGAGAGCATCTCATGAAAAGTGGTTAGACGATAATAACAAAGTTAGGTGCTATGTGTTGGCATCGATGTCAAATAAGTTGCAGCATCAATATGAGGACATCAGGACTATCAGGCAGATGCTGGCTCACCTACAAGAGTTGTATAGTGAGCAGAGCTGGCATAGCTCACTATGAAGTATCCAAGCGACTCTTCAAAGCTGAGATGTGTGATGGATAGTCGGTCCATGATCATTTCTTGTCGATGATCATAGATCTAGAAGAGCTTGAGAAGCTTGGCATATCCATGAACATGAACTTGTAGATTGATCCGGTTCTACAATCCTTAACAAATTGATATGGGTAGCTTATAGTAAATTTTCATATGAATAAGATCCAGTGCACCTTGGCCAAGTTTATGAACATGCTGGTGACTACTGAGAGCACCTTGAAGAATTCAAGGAACTCGGTATTTGCTGTGAAGTGGACTTCATCTAAGAGAAAGTCTTTTGAAAAGAAGAAGAAGTTCGTGAAAAAGTAGAAGGTTGAGGAAAAGAAGAAGTCGAAGGCAGAATCAAAGAAGAAGATTGTGAAAAAGGAAAAATATTTCTACTATAACTTCAATGGCCATTGAAAGTGGAACTGCCCTATTTACCTAGCGAGTTTGAAGAACAAGAGGGAAGGAAGATCTTTTGAAGGTAGCTTGTCATTGAAACAAACCTAACAATTTTTTCAACATCTATTTGGATGCTTGACTCTAAATCTAGTACTTATTTGTGCACTACTTTGTAGGATCTTAAAGATAGCAGGAGGCTGAGGGATGACAAAATGATCCTACATGTCGGGAATGGAGCAAAGGTTGCTACTTTGGCCATGAGAATGTACCCTCTACAACTACCATCTAGAAGAGTTTTAGTACTTAGGGATTGTTACTTTGTACCTACTGCGAGCAGAAATCTAATTTCTATCTCCTGTTTAAAGTAGAAAGATTATGTAATTAGTTTTTATAAGGACCACTATAACATTTATTTTGGAAATAATAAAGTTGGTAGTGGTTTCCTTATTAATGGTCTCTTTTAGTTACATGTAGATGTTTCTGTGAATTATGTCAAGCAAAGTGTGAATGCCAAAGGATCTAAACAACCTAGAGATAGTATAAATGAAAAGTACATGTGGCACTTAAGGCTAGGTCACATTGAAAAAGATAGAATTAATAGATTGGAGAAAACTGGACTATTAGGTCTAGTGACTTCTAAGTCATATCTAATTTGTGAATCATGCCTTCAAGAAAAAATAACCAAGCTATCCTTTGTGGGACATGGGAAAAGGACCGCAAAGTTATTTGCTCTAGTATATTTAGATGTTTGCAGCCTATTCGATGTGCCGGCCAGAGAAAGTTTTGTCTACTTCATTATCTTTATCAATGATTTCTCTCAATATGGATACATGTACTTTATATGATACAAGTCTGAGACCTTTGAAAAATTCAAAGAATTTAGACATAAAGTAGAAAAATAGATTGGAAAGCCTATTAAGGTTCTTCATCAAATCGAGGAGGCGAATATCTTAGTAGAAAATTTCTAGACTATCTCGAGGAACATGGCATAATCTCATAATAGACTTCGCCTAGAACACCTCAACTCAATGGGATTTCAAAATGGAGAAATTGGATCCTATTAGATATGGTCCATTCCATGATGAGCTTCATAGACCTTTTCATTTTTCTTTGGGGATATAGTCTTCTAACAACAATTTATATACTAAATAAGGTTTCTTCTAAAGCCATTTATACCACATCATATGAGATGTGGCATGATAAGAAGCAGAGTTTGAGTTATCTCAAGATTTGGGATTGTCTGGTTCATGTCAAAAGATAACAAGTGGACAAGTTAGAATCTAGGTCTCTTAGAGCTTGATTTATTGGATATCCTAAAGAGTCGTTAGGATATTACTTCTCTCTTCTAGAGAACCATAATATAATTGTAAGTCAACATGTTGTCTTTCTTGAAAAATAGTTTATTCAAGATAGAGGCATGGGAAGATAGATCAGGCTTGAAGAGAAAGTCTTTGAAGAGCAACAAGCTGAGGAACCCGAGGAACTAGTTCAGTCGGAGTTGATCCATACACTTCCTCCTCCATCTTGTATGTCTAGTAGGGTTTCTCGTCCTCTTGAGAGATACTTAGGTATTATCTCAGAGGATGTACAAAAATATTCCTTACAGAAAATGGGGTACATGGAGATGACCCCAAAACCAATGACAAAATGATATCAGATATCTACTTCAAAAAATGGTTAGACGTAATGAAGTCAGAAATTGACTCATTATGCTCAAACCAAGTCTAGACCTTGGTAGATCCACATGAAGGTATTGTATCTATTGGGTGTATGATAAGTATCATAAATTTACTAATAAAAATATTAATTTATTAATTAATTTATATTAATATTTTAAAAATAATAAATAATAAATAATAATATAATAATATAAAATAAAAATTAATAATAATAAATAAATAATAAAAAAATAAATTAAAAATTAAAATATTAAAAATAAAAAATAATATTAAAAAATAATTAATAAAATATAATAATAAAAATAAAAATAATAAGTTCATCAATAAAAAGAGATCATTTTCTAGTCACAACAAAATAAATTAGAAGTGAATTGGAGTTAAAATAGATCCAATAT
Source organism: Cocos nucifera (assembly GCA_006176705.1). Taxonomy (NCBI): domain Eukaryota; kingdom Viridiplantae; phylum Streptophyta; class Magnoliopsida; order Arecales; family Arecaceae; genus Cocos; species Cocos nucifera. Next base: position 164,620 of record QRFJ01002834.1, on the reverse strand, counting down.
GAATTTTTAAAAGAAATTAAAAAATATATAATAAAAATTAATCAACTCAGCTAGCTGAGCTGGCGCGTCCTAGCCAGCTAGCATGCTCAACCCAGCCATAGAAGCCAATGCGTCCTAACCAACCGACGTGCCAACCAGCCTGCCCAGTAGAGACGATGGCCTGCCAAGCCCACGAGCCCACGTACAGCGCCAGCCCACCATCTAGTCCACGAAATCGGCCATAGACCACCAGCTCAGCAGAAAGTAGCCAATCGTAGGCTGCCGCATGGTGGACAAAGACCCTTAAAGGGTCCATAAGAAATATATCATGACGTATTGGGGTAGTTTCATAATTTCACAAGCCAAGGTCGGTGTTGATTGGTCAAGGCTTATGGCACACCCGATCCACGTGGTCCACAGCTACAATAATGGCATGATCGGATGGTAGCAGTTGATTCTAGTCAAGATCAGATGGTTCGTGGGGTTTCCAAGCTTGATTTGATTTCCATATCACACTAGGCGACAATCTGACGGTCGATGGTGCTCCAGGCATGATCCAACGATGGAGAAAGCTCCCAGTGGTGATTCAGTCTCTCAGAGCATGATCAGTAGCCCGATTTCCTCCATCAGAGCTCGATCCAATGGCTAGAATGTTTTCTAACTTGATTTGGGCTTATAGATGTCCATTTTTGATATTTTTTGAAGCATTGGATTATCATTCGACGGTCAGAATTAAGGAGACTCAACAGAATTCATCTAGGACTATTTTTAATCCAAATTTCACTCAGATTTCTTCATATTTTGATGATTAAAAAGGTTCTTAGTCCCACATTGCCTGCAGAAAAATCCTCCAACCTTCCAACACCTATTTAAAGGACCCCAGGCCTCTAGAAATCAACAAATTTGATCCAAGAGAAGCTATGGTAAAGGGTGGGAGTCAGACTTTAGCTGAAGGTTGCTTCGAGGCAAATGGTGCTAAGAAGAAGAGCCAAACTTCTACGCAATCTCCATGTCATTGCTGATCCGAAGATTAAAAGTTTTCTTTATTTTTTTTCTTCTCTTTTTAATTATTGTATTTGAATTCTATATTTTAATATAAAATTTAGTTTATTGCTCTTTTAATTTCTGTTCTTTAATTTCTGCTCTTTTAATTCTGCTTTATTTTAATTGCTCTTTAATTTCTTGCAAGTAGATGCTAAGATCTAACTAGTAGATCTTAGTACCAAAATTTAATTCTTTCATATTATTTAATTTTTATAATTTTATTTTTTGACTTAAATTTTAATTTTAAATTCTTTTTCTTTTCTTTTCATAAAAAAATCAAAGATTTCAAAATAAAATCACTGCCTTTCTATGGATTCAATTTGACTTACTGCTATCTCCGTGTTCTTAATTATTTTTAAAAGAAGTCGGATTAAATTGATAATTATGGTATTTTAATGACGGTATCACGATCTATCAAGTTTTTGGTGCCATTGTCGAGGAGGCAAAAAAAATTAAAATTTTTGATTTCTTTGATTTTCTTACTATTTTCTAACTTTTTCTTATTTCTTTTATAGATAAAAAAAAGAAAGAAAAAAAAGGGAGGGAACAAAAAGATTAACGCAAAGAGGAAACTTCCAATCTTATTTGGTGAGATCAATTCTAAATCCTAAATTTTTTTTATTATTATTTATTTTATTTTTAAATTAATTAAAAATTATCCATTTAAACCTAATTAAAAATCTCATGACAAGATTAGAAACCCTAACTACTTAGAGCATGCATCATATTAGTTTTATTTTTATTTTTATTTCTTTTGGTGATTGCTGAAGGTAAGATAAGCTTTTAAAATTTAATTAGTTGCATGCATCTAGTTTAAATTGCATAGAACCTCTTGATTGAATTTTTTTTTTTGTGCATATTCATATTAAACAAAATTAAGGGTACAATCCAATTAAATAAGGTAAGATAGGGATTTGATTATGCTTCCTTGGCCCACAAACAACCAACAGCATCCATCGTTGACCTAAGCCTCTAAATTAAAATCAATTAGAGATCAACCTTAGGAACTCAAGCTCAATAGGATAAGAAATTCTAAGAGTTGGACCGGATTAGGGTTAGTCAACATAACTGATGTCTAAGAAAAGTGGTTCAGGGATCGCATCTCAAAGAAAGGTGGTTTATAATTGATTCCATTAGCTTACCTGTTCAAGCACAATTGGTGTCTAAGGCAAGCAATGGGGGGACTCCCACCGATCTTACACTTACCTGGCCAGTTGATTGTCTGATTGTCTACTTGGAGAGCTTGAAGGTGATCTTGACAGTTAGGAGATGTCTAGAACTAGGATAACCCTTAGTCAGTTTGCTAATTAACATTAAACATAAATATAATTAATTCTTCTCTATTGTCTCTAGATTCAGGACTCCTTAGGAATCTTTCTTAGAACTCTCTTCTTTCTCTTCTCTTTTCTTCTCTCTAAAAAATATATAAAAATAATAAAAAAATATAATTAAAATTAAATTAGGGTTGCACTAGTACATGCATGGTAGAAGATCACTATTATCTAACCTAGTTAAACCAAATTCCAAAATTGAATGACTGATTCATATAAAACCTGAAAATTAAATGGCTAGAAATAATGGAGAACCACCTAGGTAGTTGAAGGAATACTTTATTCCTTCTACTTATAACGCATCAACTTGTATCCAATTACCAGATATCCTTATTAGACATTATGAAATCAAGTCAACCATAATCCAGATGGTCTCATCTTTCTATGGGAACACCAATGAAGACCCTTACAAGCAACTGGATGAATTCTTAGAAATCTGCTCTATGATGAAAATCCAGAATTTTTCTGATGACGCCCTTAGACTGACCTTGTTTCCTTTCTTATTAAAAGATAAAGTCAAGTATTGGCTTGGCACAATAGAAAAATTAATTCAAATATGGGTAGAGATGCAACATGAATTCCTTAAGAAATTTTATCTCATAGATCGAACCAACACTATGAGGCGAGCTATCACTAGATTTGCTCAGCTTCCAGGAGAACAAATTCATGAATCATGAGAAAGACTAAAGAAACTTCTTAGAAAATGCCAACATCATTGTTTATCAAAGTGGCAAATTATCCAAGCTTTTTATGAAGGTTTAGGAGAATAATACAGAAATGGTGAATGCACCATGTGGAGGTACATTTATGAACAAAAATGAGGATGAAGCTTGTTGGTGCAGAATCTGGTTGTCGCCAGATCCAGCTAGAGTGAAGAAGGATGAGGTCATCGCTGGAGGCTGCTGCATGGCCCGCATTGCCTCCATGAGGCCATGGACCTATCGGACAAGCAGGTTGAACTGCTCCACATCTACCATGGGTATAGACGGGACCTAGGTTGTCAGGGCTAGAGTGGGCGCAGATGGATCTGAATGGGATCGGGCCATGAAGGCCACCGATCATCGGGTCGAAGCTCTCTTGGGGGATATTTTCTCTCGAAAAATAGTTCTAGAGGGGAAGAAGGGAGATCTCTACAGAGGAGAGAGAGAGATCGTCGTCGAGCACTCTTTTAAGAATAAGGAGCCTCAAGAACACCTTGAGAATAGAAGGGCCCTTCCTTTAGCGCCAAATCTGTTGGTGCAGAATCTGATCATTATCAGATCCAACTAGAGTGGAGGTGGACGAGCTCATCGTTGGGACCTACAAAATAAAATCCCATCCGAAGTCGGTGGGGGTGGCTCCGATAGGACCCTCCGACGATTAAGTTAGCTCTTCTGGCCAACAGATATGGAGTGCTCTGGAATGAGTTCGGCAGAGTTTAGAGAAGGAGAGGAGAGCTCCGAGCTTAGGGTTAGCGTATCTGGAGGATCCTTTTTATAGGTAGAACTTAATGGTGACAGCTGCAGCTACCTGATAGTGGGCCGCTCGAGGTCTGACAGGGTCAGTCATGGAGGAAGGCATCATCTGCAGTCCTACCTGCCATAGATTGATGGTGACAACCATCACCACCTAGTAGCGGATTGCTGTCATCTGCAGCAAACTGATGGCAATCATTCGTCAAGATTTAATGGCCGTAGCTCTGAGAAAGTGGGCATTGGTTGGTGGACTTTGCCATATATCGATTCTAAAGGAGTTTGGACTTTTGAAGGAGAAGCTCGAAAGAAGTTCGGCTCCCATAGGCGTCTGGCTGGAGGAGTGCGGCTAAAGCTCGATCACTAGGGAGTTCAAAAGGAGCTCGATCGCTAAGGAGTTCAATCGATCGAAGGGGATGTCTGAGAGGAGTCTAGCTCCTGAAGAAGTCTAGTCAAAGGAAAAGCTTGGAGGGAGTTCAACTCCCACAGGCATCTGGTCAGAAGAGCATGGAGGGAGTTCGACTCTTGCAGGAGTCCGACTGAAGCTCGACTGCTAAGGAGCTCGGTCGGATGAAGGAGTTCAGCTAAGGCCCGACCGCTGGGAGTACGAAGGAGCTTGACCGCTAAGGAGTTCAGCTGACTGAAGGAGTTTGGCTAAGACCCATCCGCTGAAGCTCTTCTATGGCTACCGATTTCATTAGGCTGAGCATCGAACTGGACTTCAGTAGGAGTGGGGTTTATCCCCAATAAAGCTTATACTTTGTTTGAAATCCTAAGTAAAAATTTGATTAACCATGCTTCATTATCCTCTTATGAAAGATCAATTTCTCAAAGAAAAAAGGTAGGAATTTATGAGATCAAAACTCTAGAACCTAATTCTAAGGCAGACTTGAACATAATAGCTCAAAAATTAAATAAAGTCAACCTTCTTGTCCAAAAATTAGATCAATTCCTAAACCTAAGCCAACAATCTCCTGCATAATACACACCACCTTCCAATTATCAGAAGATTTATTCTATTTGTGCTAGCCCAATCCATAGTGTAAGTGAATGTCCAATGGCTGCATAATTTCCACCCTTCATCCACGAGCAAGTTCAAACTACTCAAGATTACTCCAAATCGGTCAATGACCCATTTTCAAACATATATAAGTTAGGCTAGAGAAACCATCCTAATTTTTCTTAGAAACCATAATAGACTCAGGCTTAGACCCAAACTCCACTAGTGCAAAATTATCAGAATAGACCCCAAAACCAAAACTATGCCTAAAATAGAGGTCAGCCTAGTCAGCCTTTCCAGCCATCACATTATAATCAGCCCTCATACCCACCTCCTCAATAGACTAATCTAGTCGATGATCAATTTAATCAACTACAATAATTAATCTTATTTCAACAACAATCCATTGCTAGGCTAGAAGCTCAAATAGGATAATTAGCTGAGTCTAGTATGTGGAGAGAACCAGGTCAGTTACCAAGCCAATCAATTGCCAATCCTAAAAATAATCCATCTAATGTCCACCAACCACCTAGATTCAGTCATCAACCCATCATTCCACCTAAGAATCCTCAATTAGAGAATGCCAAAGCAATTTCTGAACTTTGATGTGGTAGGATTCTTAAGGACCCATACCAAGACCAAGTGGTAGAGGTTAGTACTGATGCTAGTCAAGAAGAAAATTCAGAAGAAGAGATTAGTACTGAAGCAAACCACATAAATGAACCTGAGCTTAGAACTAGTACTGATACTGGTTCTAATGAGATCGATAAAGAAAAGTGGAGAATAGATGAGCTATTCGAGACATATAAATTCAAAGCCCCATTCCCTTAAGCCTTAGAAGTAGGCTCTTCCCATAAAAAGAAAGAAACATGTAACGAGGAGTTAATGGAACTATTTAAATAAGTGCATATTAATTTACCCCTCCTCAATGCAATTTAGCATGTCTTGACTTACGCCAAATTTCTTAAAGAACTTTGTACTCAAAAGCATGAGCCACGAACTAAAAGAATTATATTGTCTGATGATGTAAGTGCAGTCCTATTAGACCCATTGCCTTAAAAAATGAAAGACCATGGTGCTCCATTAATTTCATGTGTCATAGGAGGCATAACCTTTAACCAAGTATTATTAGACTTAGGAGCTAGTGTGAACCTACTTCCAATCTCGATTTATGAAAAATTTAGGATAGAAGAACTTAAATCAACATCGATTATCTTGCAACTAGCCGATAGATCTATAAAAATATCACATGGTTTAACTGAGGATGTTTTGGTTAGAGTAGATAAATATTATTTTTCAGTAGACTTGCTCATACTTGATATGGAACCATCCCAATAGCTGAACCAAAATCCTATAGTTTTGGTCGTCCATTCCTAGCTACTACCAATGCCAATATCCATTGTAAGATATAAGCCATGGATATTTCTTTTGGGGATCAAAAGGTAAGAATAAATATTTTTAATGCCTCAAGCACACTCAAGAGGAGGAAGACTGCTTTGTAATTGATCAAATAGATGAGTTAGTTGAATCTAATTCCTCCTTAAATTTACTCAAGAATGACCTTATGAATAAACTTGTCAAAACAATCCTAGACCAGGAGGTGAATATCCTGTTCGATTCACCTCACCCATCACATACATTACCTTGGTCAATGAAAATTGAGTCCTTACTTGAGAAAAAAATTGAACCATTACGTCCTTCAATTCATGCCCCACCACAACTTGAACTAAATCTTTGCTTGAAACACTTAAGTATGTATTTCTAGAATTAGAGAAAATTATGCTAGTGATCATTGCTTCTAACCTAACTCCTGAATTGGAAGACCGAGTAGTAAATGTTTTGAAAATATACAAAGAGGCCATAGGTTGGATCGTCACTGATTTAAAAGGCATCAGTCCATCAATATGTATGCACCATATTTATACTGAAGATAATACCAAACCAACTTGAGAAATGCAAAGACAGCTCAACCCTAATATACAAGAAGTAGTCAAGAAAGAGGTAATTAAATGGTTAGATGCGGGTATTATTTATCCTATTTTTGACAGCCACTGGATGAGTCCTACATAAGTTGTTCCAAAGAAGTGTGGACTCATGGTTGTCCGCACTAACCATGGGGACCTAGTACCAACACGACATTCGACTTGGCGGCATGTCTTTATAGACTATAGAAAACTCAATACAGCGATCCAAAAAGACCATTTCTCGTTACCCTTTATTGACCAAATTCTGGAAAGACTACCTAGCCAATAATACCTTTATTTTCTAGATGGATACTCAGGATATAATAAGGTAGCAATCTACCTAGGAGATCAGGAAGTGACCACCTTTACATGTCCCTATGGAACTTTTGCTTTCCGTAGAATGCCTTTTGGATTGTGTAATGCACCTGCGATCTTTCAAAGGTCATGATGTCAATATTTTCAAGCATGATAGGAGATTTTTTGAAAATATTCATGGATGATTTTTCGATCTTTAGAGAATCTTTTGAGAGTTGCCACAACAATCTGAAGAAAATTGTGCAATGATGTATTGAGGCAAACTTAGTTTTAAGCTGAGAAAAGAGCCACTTCATGGTTCAAGAAGGGATTGTATTAGGATATATAGTGTCTAGGAGAGGGATAGAGGTTTCTAAAGCAAAAGTTGACTTAATTTTTAAATTACCTCCACCTAATTCTATCAAACAAATTTGATCTTTTTTTAGCTATGTAGGATTCTATCGTTGCTTCATTAAATATTTTTCTAAGATATCTCATCCATTGTGTAATCTATTGGCTAAAGATGTTTCTTTTAACTTTGATGAAGAATGTCTTAAAGCCTATGAATTCTTAAGAGAAGCTGTGACCAAAGCCCCGATCATTCAACCTCCAAACTAGTCACTACCTTTTGAAATCATGTGTGATGCTTCAGACTTTGCCATAGGAGCTGTCTTGGGCCAAAGGATAAACAAATGTCCCTTAGTGATCTATTATTCTAGTAGAACTCTGAATGAAGCACAAATGAACTATACTACAACTAAAAAGGAGTTACTAGCTGTAGTGTTTGCCCCAGAAAAATTTAGATCATATCTGTTAGGATCAAACATCATGACATATTTAGATCATTCAGCTTTAAGATACCTCCTTTCAAAGAAAGATACTAAACCACGACTGATTAGATGGATCTTATTGCTATAAGAATTTGATATAAAAATTCAAGATAAGAAGGGATTTGAAAATATTGTAGCAGACCATCTATCTAGGATCCTCATTAAAGATACTGAACCAGCATCAATCGGAGAATCTTTCTCAGATGAGCAATTATTGGCAGTTTCACATGTAAAGGCCCCTTGGTTTGTAGATATTGTAAATTACTTAGTTGTAGGATAAATCCCTAGTGGCTAGCCTAAGAATGAAAATGATCGATTCTTTGCTCAAATTGAATACTATTTTTGGAAAGATCCTGAACTTTTTAGAATTTATGATGATTAGATTATTTGTAGATATGTTCCTAAGTCTGAACAGCTAAGTATCTTACAATTCTATCAGATCCTTGCTTGCAGAGGATATTTTTCTGGAAGAGAAACTATGGCCAAAGTATTGCAAAGTGGATTTTACTGGCCTACATTATTTAAGGATGCCCGTATTTTTAGTCAGGAATATCTTAAGTGTCAAGCCTTAGAAAATATTTTAAAGAAAGACATAACGCCTTTGAACCCCATCTTAGTAGTTGAAATTTTTGATGTCTGAGGAATTGATTTTATGGGATCTTTTTCATCATCTAATGATTTTGAATATATTTTGGTAGTCGTTGATTATGTTTCTAAATGGATTGAAGCAATGGAAATATGAACCAATGATCATAAAGTAGTCTTAAAATTTGTTCAAAAGAATATCTTTTCTAGGTTCGAATTTTCACATGCTATCATTAGCAATGGAGGTACCCACTTCATAAAGTACCAGTTTCAAACATTGTTACAAAAATATGGGGTGACACATAAGATAGTTATACTATACCATCAGCAAACAAGTGGCCAAGTAGAAGTATCCAATAGGAAGATTGAGAATATCTTACAAAAGACTATTAGATCATATCGAAAAGATTGGTCAGATCAATTAGATGATGCATTATGGGCCTATAGGACTGCTTATAAAACCCCTATTGGAATGTCTCTCTATAGATTGATGGATGAAAAAGCATGTCACCTTCTGGTAGAACTTGAACATAAAGCATATTGGACAATCAAGCAATTAAATTTTAATCTAAATCAAGCTGGTTCTAATCGAATGTTATAATTGAGCGAATTTGATGAATTAAGTCAAGAAGTTTATGAAAACTCAAAAATCTACAAAGAAAAAATGAAAGCTTTTCATGATAAACACATTTCAAGAAAAACCTTTGAGCCAAATCAATAAGTCTAGTTATTTAACTCAAGGCTCTGATTATTTTCTAGAAAATTAAAATCTAGATGGGATGGACCTTATATAGTCAATTAAGTATTCCCACATGGTGTAATTAAACTCTATGATCCTAAATCTAAGAATTTATTTAAGATAAATGGTCAAAGGCTTAAACCATATATCGAAGGGATATCATTAAACCAAACAATATTAATAGATCCATAATAAATTAAGCTATATTGTGTTTGATTGAAGATGATAAACTTAGCACTTGTTGGGAGGCAACTCAATACTTCTTGCATCTAATTTATTTTTTTTACTTTTTTTTAGCATAAGTGGCTAGGCTAGAGGAGAATCAAAGCTTCATGACCTATGATGGAGAAATAATAAAAAATTTTATTGCATCCTTCTATTTTTTCTTCTTCATTGAGAATAATATCGATTAAGTTAGGGGGTAGAAAAATTAAAATTAAAAATATATATAATTAAAAAAAGAGTAATATATATATGTATAAAATCTTAAAAAAGGTTTCTAAAAAATAAAAACTAAAAAAATTTTAAAAAATTTTGAATAAACCATGTTTCAGGAAAGAAAATCTTGAACAAAATAGATTAGAAAAAATAATAAAGTTAGGAGGTATTTGCTAATAATTGTAGCAAGTCAAGAAGTAGATTAGTTGGTCAGACTTTTTACAGCCTACTTAGGTCATTTAAAAGCTATTAGCACTTCAAATTGCACATGCACACTAATGAGGTAAAGTAAGTGTTGATTATAAGACCAACTGAGGATTCAATTATCATTAAAAAATTAGCAATTACTATATACTCCAATTAAAAAATTTGAATTTAAAGAAAAAGCTACATGTCCAAAATAAAATGTGCAAAAGATAGAGTATATATGGATTATCCTAAACTTAGTAACTGAGTTTCTGTACCTAAGTCAAGTATGGAGGTTCACGTCAAATGATGGAGGAAAGGCCAAGATGCTCAGCATATTTAAAAAAAAAAGGAAGTGTGAAAGCTACCTTAATTCATGCACTTACTTTGGGGTTGTATAGAAAATTAACCAAAATAGATAATAATAGAAGATATATTTATTCTTTAAATTAACACCCAAATACTAAGTTAAACTTCACAAACACAAGTGCTATAGATCTTTAGATGAATTCTAAAAAAGTTTCTGATTATATTGATCATGAAAGTTATTTCTGAAACTCAATACTTAGTTAGTAATACTATATAAACTTTTGAACTTTAATCTTAAAGCTACTTTTGTTAAAGAGGATCTTAATAAAATATGGTGATTAATCAAAGACTAGTATTACATTGCTAAGGGACTAGCAATGAGTAAGTTGGGGGATGTGATAAGTATCACAAATTTGCTAATAAAAGTATCAATTTACTAATTAATTTATATTAATATTTTAAAAATAATAAAAAATAAATAATAAAATAATAATAATATAAAAATAAAAATTAATAAAAATAAAATAATAATAATAAATAAATAATAATAAAAATAAATTTAAAAATAAAATATTAAAAATAAAAAAATATTAAAAAATAATAAAAATAATAAAAAATAAAAATAATAAGTTTATTAATAAAAAGAGCTTATTTTTTTATTATAACAAAATAAATTTGGAGCGAATCGAAGTTAAAATGTATCTAATATAAATTTTTAAAAAAAATAAAAAAATAATAAAAATTAATCGGCTTAGCCAACTGAGTCGGTGCATCCTAGCTAGCCGGCATGCTCAGTCCAGCCACAGAAGTCGATGCATCCTAGCCAACTGGCATGCCAACTAGCTGGCCCAGTAGAGATGATGGCCCATCAAGCCCATGAGCCAACATGAAGCGCTAGCCCGCCATCCGATCCACGAAATCGGCTATAGACCGTCAGCTCAGTAGAAAGCGGCCAATCGCAGGCCGCCGCATGGTGGACCAAGACCCTTAAAGGGTCTACATGAAATATATCATGGCATACAGGGGTAGTTTCATAATTTCACAAGCTAAGGTCGGTGCTGATTGGTCAAGGCTTACGGCACACCCGGTCCATGTGGTCCACGGCTACAGTAATGGCAGGATCGAATGGTAACTATGGATTCCAGTCAAGATTGGATGGTCCATGGGGTTTCCAAGCTTGATTCGGTTTCCATATCACACCAGGCGATGATCCGATGGTCAATGGCGCTCCAAGCACGATCCGATGGTGGAGAAAGCTCTTGACGGTGATTCAGTCTCCCAGAGCATGATCAACGGTCCGATTTCCTCCATCAGAGCTCGATCCAATGGCTAGAATATTTCTAACTTGATCTAGGCTTATAAATGTCTATTTTTGGTATTTTTTGAAACATCGGATCACCATCCATCGGCCAGAATTAAGGAAACTCAACAGAATTCTTTCAGGACTCCTTTTAATCCAAATTTCACTTAGGTTTCTTCATATTTTGATAATTAAAAAGGCCCATAGTCCCACATTACCTGCAGAAAAACCCTCCAGCCTTCCAACACCTACTTAAAGGATCCCAAGCCTCCAAAAATCAATAGATTTGATCCAAGAGAAGCTACGATAAAGGATAGGAGTCAGGCTTTGGCTGAAGGTTGCTTCAAGACAGACGATGCCGAGAAGAAGAGCCAGACTTCTACACCATCTTCATGCCATTGCTGATATGAAGATTAAGAGTTTCCTTTATTTCTTTTCTTCTCTTTTTAATTATTATATTTGAATTTTGAATTTTAATATAAAATTTAGTTTATTGCTCTTTTAGTTTTTATTCTTTAATTTCTACTTTATTTTAGTTGCTCTTTAATTTCTTACAAGTAGATGCTAAGATCTAACTAGCAGATCTTAGTACCAAAATTTAATTTTTTAAATTATTTAATTTTTATAATTTTATTTTTTAACTTAAATTTTAATTTTAAATTTTTTTTCTTTTTTTTCATAAAAAAATCAAAGATTTTAAAATAAAATCACTGCCTTTCTATGGATTAGACCCGACTTGCTGCTATCTACGTGTAAAAGGATCTTCAAAAAGAAGATTGGTATAGATGAGAATGTAGAGATATTCAAAGTAAGGTTAGTAGTGATAGGATATAGTCAACACAAATGCATTAACTATCAGGATACCTTCTCACTAGTTGCTGTACTTAAATTCATCGACATACTGCTTGCCATTGCAGCATATTTTGACTATAAAATATTTTAAATGGATGTGAAAATGGCATTTCTAAATGGATATCTTGAGAAAGATATCTGTATAAAATAGCTACTTAGTTTCACTTCCAGTGATAGTGATCATAAAGTGTGCAAGTTGCAAAGATCTATCTATGGACTTAAGTAAGCATCTTGGAGTTGGAATGCCCATTTCAATGATGTAATCAAATCAATTGATTTCATCAAGAACAAGGAGGAGTTTTGTATATTCAAAAAGGCTAGTAGGAGCACTATTATCTTCCTTATATTGTACGTGGATGACATCCTCTTAATTAAAAATAATATTTTCATGTTGACCTCAGTTAAAATTTGGTTACGTAAGGAGTTTCTATGAAAGACCTAGGTAAAGTATCTTTTATTTTAGAAATTAAGGTCTATAAAGATAGATCTAAAAGGATACTAGGTTTGTCACAAAAAATATAAATTGAGGAGGTGATGAATAGGTTCAGCATGAAAAACTCTAAGAGGAGTCTTGTATCCTTCAGATATAATATTCATCTCTCCAAGAAGAAATGCCCCAACACATTGGAAGAGATTGAATGCATGAGCAAGATTCCTTATGCTTCGTCAATAAGGAGCCTCATGTATGCTATGCTTTGTACATGACCTAATATTACCCATGCTGTGGTGTGACAAGTAGATATCAGTCGAATCCAAGCAAAGAGAACTGAACTTCTATGAAATATATCATCAAATACTTGAGAACAACTAAGGATATACTTTTGGTCTTTGGGAATAGAGAACTCCAAGTGCAGGGGTATACTGATTTAGACTTTATGTTTGACATTGATAATCAAAAGTTGACATTAAGAAGCCTATTTTTGTATAATGATGGTGCTGTAAGCTAAAAGTGTTGATCCTAGATTGATTTTGATGATAACAAAAGCATTTGAGTTTAAATTGTTAAATTACTAATGTTGTTTGTGAGGATATGTAGTTGTAAATTTCAAAAGCTCACAAACTCCAAGTGTTCCCATTCATCTAAATGAAGATTCATTATTCAAGATTTTAGAGAAGATATTTTAGATTGGATACATCTCTCAAGAAGTTAAAATGAAGATTAAATCAAAGCAAAAGGACAAGTCTAGCCTACAAAAAAATTTGGAGAAGAAAGGGTTATAAATAGTCTTTGGCATGCATGGCACATAAATTGAGCTGACCTAGTCTCAGACTGGGCCAATCTAGTCTTAGTGGATGTTGGGGATAAACCCCACTCCCATCAAAGTCCAATCTGATGCTTAGCCTAATGTAACTGGTAATTATAGAAGAGCTTCGATCAAAAATTCTTCCTCCAACGGCCAAACCCCTCCTAGACTTCTTCAACAGTCGAACTCCTCCAGCGGTCGAATTCCTCTAGCGATCGAACTCCTTTCAGACTTCTCCTTCAATAGAACTTCTCCTAGACTTTTTCTAAAGCCAAACTTCTCCATCAGTCAAACTCCTTCCAAACTTCTTTATCAGTCGAACTCCTTCTGGACTTCTTCTTCAGTCGGACTCCTTCTGGACTTCTCCATCAGTCGAACTCCATCTAGATTCCTCCAATAGATTACTTTTAGATTTCATCTAGCATTCCTCCTGGATGATCTCCTCTAGATGTGTTCCCTTTAGGAGTCCAAATTCCTCTGGAATTGATGTATGTCAAAGCTCTTCACCAACCAATACCTACTTCCTCCGAACTTCAACTATTAAATCTCGACGAACGGGCACATCACGATAATGGACACCTCTCTCCATAACAAACTCCACGTGGTCCTGAGCAGCTCAGTACTGGATGGCTATGGCTGTCACTATTAGTCTGCTACAGGTAGCGCCCCTCCCCATAACAAACCTCACGCGGTCTCGAGCGGCCTGCTATCGGATGGCTATAGCTGTCACTATCAGTCTGCTACAGATGGTGCCCCTCTCCATAACAAACCTCATACGGCCCTAAGTGGCCAACTATCGGATGGCTATGGCTATCACTATTAGTCTACTCTGGGCTTCGTCTATAAAAGAGACCCTCTGGATATATTTTTTCTAAGCTCTCTTCTTCTTTCCAAAACTCTCTGAGTTCTTTCTTGAACACTCCACTTCTGTTGGCCAGAAGAGTTGACTTGATGGTCAGAGGGTCCTATCGGAGCCACCACCATCGATTCTAGATGGAACTTTATTTTGCAGATCACCGACGATGATCTCTTCTTCCTCAACTTCAGCTTGATCCGACGTCAATCAGATTCTGTACCAACAAGATTGGCGCTAGAGGAAGGGCCCTTTATTCCTGAGGTATCCTTATTCTTAAAGGAGTGCTTAGTTGACCCTATGGATCTTCTTCTTCAAGATTCATCTCCATCCTCTCCCTCAATCCTAAGAAATGCCTTCAAAGAAGGTGACTATTCGAAGATCTATTGCTTCTACCATTATATCTGAGCTAGATCCATCCAATCCTACTCCATCACTAATGCTTCAACCTCCTCCTCCATCGATGGCCATGGTAGATCCAGAGTAGTTTAATTTGCTGATGCAGTGGGTTGAGGATCTCACCAAAATGATGCAGGCCATATGGCAGCCCTCGATGGCAATTCCACTAGAAAATCCACCATCAGAATATCAAAAATTGATCCCAAGGAGGAGCACTTGGGCTAGCATACCCGTCACCCCTAGAAAGGAAAAATAGAGAGTAGAGGATCCTTGTTCGGATCGTGATTCTTCTCCAGAAGAGACCTTCCTCATCTACAATCAGAAGCCTTCTAAGATCTACAATCAAGATGACATCCTCGATCAAAATCTATGGAAGATGGATCGATGGATTGAGAAACTTCACCACGTCGTCCTAGCTCACCATGATGATGTCTGCACCAATTCTCCTTTCTCTCCCCAAATTATGCAAGAGCCCATTTCGTCAAACTTCAAGCTCCCCTAATTTGAAAGCTACAATAGAACCTCTAATCCGGTCAATCACCTAGAGGCCTTCCAGACCATGATGCTGCTCTATGGTGCACTAGATGCCATCTTATGTCGAGCTTTTCCATCTACCTTAAAAGGAGCAGCAAGAAATTGGTACGCAACACTTAAGCCATGTACCATCTTTTCCTTCGATCAAATGAGCCATTAGTTTGCAGCTCACTTCATCAACAGCCGACGTCCATGCCGAGGTTCGGATTTCCTGATGAATATCAAGCAAAAGGAGGAGGAATCTATCTAGGCTTATGTCATCTGATTTAATGCTGCTGCATTGGAGGTCCAAATTCTGAACCAGTCTATTGCAATGGCCACACTCAAGGATAGCTTTTCGACGAATGATTTGCTATTTTTTTTAGAGAAGAAGTATCCCAGGGATTTTGTCGATCTACTAGCTCGGGCTGAAGGATATGCCTGAGTGAAAAATGCCTTCAAATTGAAAGATGAGGAAGCCGTAGGAGAGCGACGGATGGGCGGGTCTAATAGACCCACTGCTGATGGAGGGCCAAATAAAGTTCGACCATACTTATGAACTTCCTCCGAGCGCAAGCGAGTCCGAACTCCTCCTCATGTTCGTCATCAAAGAAGCCCCGATAGAAGGGTGTGAAAAAGTTCTTCCCCCCCCCCGAAGGTTCCACAACTATGCCCCCTTAATGCTCCTAAAACTCAAGTTCTAATGAAAATTAAAAATCAGCTATCAAGATCAAAAGAATTTCGATCTCCCCCAAACAAGCACAATTGAAGCAAGTACTATTTGTATCATCATGATCACGGTCATGATACTGAGAATGCATTCAGCTGCAAGACAAGATCGAGGAGCTCATTAGGAGAGGCCAGCTAGGTTGATTCCTCAGACGTCGGTCTGAAGCAAGAGAAGATCGATCGAGGGCACTATCGTAGCTAGAACCACCAAGGAGGAAGGAATAATAAGGAGATCGACCACCTCTCGATATCATCAACACTATCTTTAGGGGACTTAGTGCTTCGGCAAGCTGCCATTTCTCAGCCTCAGAGTCAAGAAATGCTTGCCCCAAATTAGGAAGACCCATATAAAATAGAGGAGATCGTCCAGCCCAGAGCTTATCACCTAAAGGAGCTCAGAGGAACAATGCTCCCACAATCTTGGAATTCAAAAAATCTAAGAATGTACTAGCAGTAATTTTTCTTCAATTAAACTTCTCCATCTCAATATTATTATTTTTTGGTGCAAAAATTATGTGATGATAGAAAAGAAGCAATCGAAAGTGACCATGTTAGGAATAGGAGGAGAACCTCATTCTAACATGAGCAAGTCGAAGAACTCTGAACCTCATCCTAACATGAGCAAGTCAAAAACCTTCGATTATTTAAGATAGGAGGAGGGGAGAGGTCCGTTCAACATCCCATTTGTGCCCCTATTGCCATGATAGGGATAGGAGGAGAACCTAGTCCTAACATGAGCAAGTCGAAGACCTCTGGTTATTTAAGATAAGAGAAGGGGAGAGGCCCATTCAATGGCTCATTTGCACCCTATTGCCATGATAGGGACAGGAGGAGAACCTCGCCCTAACATGAGCAAGTCGAAGGCCTCGTTCATTTTAGATGAAGTGAGAAGAGAAGCTCCGACTTGGCTGGAGATAAGATCCATTCCAAATTTCAACCTCAATAGGAGATAAGATCTCCTTCAACCTCGGCTCCTTTAACCTCGGTTGGAGATAAGATCTCTCCTGAGCCTCAACCTCAATAGAAGATAAGATCTCCTTCGACCATAGCTGAAGATAAGATCTCTCCCGAGCTTCAACCTCAACAGAAGATAAGATCTCCTTCAACCTCGATCGGAGATAAGATCTCCCCCGAGCTTCAACTTCAATAGAAGATAGGATCTACTTCAACCTCGGCTGGAGATAAGATCTCCTCCGAGCTTCAACCTCAATAGGAGATAAGATCTCCTTCAACCTCGACTGAAGATAAGATCTCTCCCAAACTTCAACTTCAAAAGAAGATAAGATCTCTCTCAACTTCAATCGAAGATAAGATCTTTCCTAAGCTTCAACTTCAATAGAAGATAAGATCTCTCCCGAGCTTCAACCTCAATGAATGTAGAGCCCAAAAAAGAACTTTGGTAGTCATCTTTTTTGTACTCTCTTCCTTTGAATTTCAAATTTAAGAGTGGGGGGACTAGTGTTGGAGATAAATCCCACTCCCACCGAAGTCCAGTCTGATGCTTAGCCTAATATAACTGATAATCCCAAAAGAGCTTCGATCAAATATTCTTCCTCCAATGGCCAAATCCCTCCCAGACTTCTTCAGCAGTCGAACTCCTATAGTGGTCGAACTTCACCAGTAGCCGAACTTCTCTAGCAGCCAAACTCCTTTCGAACTCCTCCAGTGGTCGAACCCCTTCCGAACTCCTTCAACGGTCGAACTTCTTCTAGACTTCTCCTTCAACTAAACTTCTTTCAGACTTCTCCATCAGTCAGACTCCTTCCAAACTTCTCCATCAGTTGGACTCCTTCTGGACTTCTTCTTCAGTCGGACTCCTTCTAGTCAAACTCCATCCGAATTCCTCCAGCGAATTACTTCCAGATTTTAACTAGCATTCCTTTCGAATGATCTCCTCTAGCTGTGTTCCCTTTAGAAGTCCAAACATCTCTGAAATTGATTTATGTCAAAGCTCTTCACCAACCAATGCCTGCTTCCTCCGAACTTTGACTATTAAATCTTAATGAATGGGCACATCACGACAACGGACATCTCTCTCCATAACAAACTCCATGTGGCTCTGAGCGGCTCAGTATCAGATGGCTATGACTGTCACTATCAGTCTGCTATAGGTGGCACCCCTCTCCATAACAAATTCTATGTGGCCCCGAGTGGCCCGCTATCGGACGGCTACAACTGTCACTATCAGTTTGCTACAGATGGTGCCCCTCTCCATAACAAACTTCATGAGTTCTCGAGCGGCTAGTTACTGGATGGCTATGGCTGTCACTATCAATCTACTCCAGACTTCATCTATAAAAGGAATTCTTTAGATACGTTTTCTCTAAGCTCTCTTCTCCTTTCCAAAACTTTGCTAAGTTCTTTTCTGAGCACTCCACTTCTGTTGGTCAAAAGAACTGACTTGATCGTCGGAGGATCTCGGAGCCACCACCATCAACTCCAGATGGAACTTTATTTTGCAAATCACCGACAGTGATCTCTTCTTCTTCAACTCCAGCTCGATCCGACGTCAACTAGATTCTGCACCAACAGTGGAAGTAAAAAATAAAAAGGATAGAAAGTAAAATTTTTTCTGATGTAAGAGATTGAGCCAACCCAGTGACAACTAGGACAACGTAGTTAGAAAAATAGCCATCCCAGTCTCAAAAAATAAAAGATAATAGAAACAAGTATTTCGAGATCTTTGAGACTGAACCAAGCTTAAAACTGAGCTGACCTAGTTTGGATTGAGCCGACTAGTTAAAAATTAAAATGGCCCAGTGCTTGTAATGGCTAGTTTTTAATTTCACAGCTTTTTCACATCACATATCTTCCAATGGCTATTTTTGATCTTCCAATGGCTAGATCACTTCTAGAAGACTATGTTAGTGACTTGTAATGATGAAAAATCTCTAGGATACTTAAGAAAACATTTGGAATAAGAAAGAAAACTTTTAAACCTAGAAGAAAGAGCTTTCAAGTAGATTTTTAGTTTTTTCAAGTGTGTGAGCCAAATAGTAAAAGTGAAGGAGTATTTCTTAGAGTTTTTCTTATCCTTCCAACATCCTCAATCAGAGAGAAGTCAGACCATTACTATTGAAGATCAATTTCTATTTTTTTCAAGCACTCAAAGAGAAGAAATCAAGCCTATAAGCCAAGCTCTCAGATTTTCTTCTCTTAAGCTTCAAAGAGTTTGGTTTTATTTTGTTTATTATATTTTTCATCTTTGTTTCAAATTTCTTGCGGTGAGAAACTTGAGTTAGTCTAAGCCTAGAGTTGGATGTTGTATAGTTTGATTGATGAGTCAAAGTAAAAGTCAATTGAGATTGATTATTAACCTAAAAAAATAATCATTGTATGGTTGTCGTTGGTGAGCCAAGATCAAAATCAACTAGGTTGGATTGTAAATCCAAGTAAAATAATCAGACTATAATCAAGCCTAGTGATTATAGTTGAATTCCTAAGTGGTTTACTTAGCGAGTGGACGTAGGTACTGAGTTTAGCATTGAACCATTATAAAATCATTATGTTTGTAATTGTGTTATTATTCTATTGATTTCATTCACTGTACATTACATAACTTATTTGATTTGGTACTTATTTAGTTTAATCTAGTTATCTCTAAAGCTTGAAATTTTGAAATATCCAATTCAATCTCTCCTTTTGGAAAGTCATACTTGGATAACAAGTGGTATCAGAGCAGGTGCTTTAATATTAGTTGTTGATCAAACTATCAAAGAGATAAAGATTAAATGGCAACCTCAATTAGGACTCCTTTGGTTGAGGGGCAATTAACCAATAAATCTCTACTATTTAATGGAATAAATTACATATATTGAAAAGCATGAATGAGGATATTCATTCAAGTATAAGACTATAACATGTGGAATATCATAATATTAGGTCCTTACACACCAACAATTATTATTGGAGTGTCCATCCTAAAATCTAAAAAGGATTGGAATGAACATGACAAGAAGAAAGCTCAACTTAATGCCAAATCAATGAATGTCTTATATTGTGCTTTGGACGCTAATGAGTTTAATAGAATATCAACATGTTCATCAGCCAAAGAAATTTGGAATAGACTTAAAGTTATCCATGAGGGTACTAATCAAGTCAAGGAGTCTAAGATAAACATATTGGTGCATAAGTATGAGTTATTTAAAATAGAATCGCTTGAAACCATCACTGAAATGTTTACTAGGTTCACTGATATTTTAAATGATTTGAAAAGTCTTGGAAGAGATTATGCTAATAGCGATGTTGCACGTAAAATTCTTAGATCTTTGTCAAAAAATTGGGAGCCAAAGATGACTACCATTCAAGAGGTGAAAGATTTAAACACTTTAGCATTGGAAAAATTAGTTGGGTCACTTATGACCCACAAGCTGAACATGAACCAATGAAGAGAAGGGAAAGTAAAGAAAAAGAAGAGCATTACACTTAAAGTTACTGCCATCCATGAGGAAGAAAGTGATTCCAAAGAGAGTTTGGAAAATGATGAGGAGATGGCCATGATAGCAAGAAGATTCAAGAAATTAATAAGAAGAAGGAAGAGATTTGAACCTAGGAAAAAGTTTAACAAGGGAGAAAGTAGCAAAAAGAAAGAAAAAAAAAAGAGAAAGAACAATCACCTATTTGCTATGAGTGCAAAAATCCTGGATACTTTCGGATGGATTGTCCAATATTGAAGAAAAGCTCCAAGAAAATAAAAAAGAAAGTATACAAAGCCACATGGAGAAATGATGAGGATTTCTTCAAGCGAGGAAGAATATCAAAGAGAAGAAAAGGCAAATCTTTGCCTTATGGCACATAATGATGATGTGGTAAATGATGATACTTTAATTTCAGATTTTACTTTTGAAGAATTATATGATGCTTTCAATGACCTAGTTAATGACTTTAAGAAGCTATTATGTAAGAATAAGGAACTAAAGAAAGAGAATCAATTCTTAAGTAAAGATAAAACTCAAATAGAAGAAAATATGAAGAATTTACAAACTAATCTAGATGAATCAAATCAAAAGATTGTATCTTTACAAGATGAAGTGGTAAGATTACGATTCATAGTAGATAGATATATGCTAAGCTCTAAAAATCTATAAACAATAATTGAAAATCGAAATATGATTTTTGATAAAATCGGTACAGGCTATGATACATCAAGAAAGCAAAAGTCATTAAAAAATGTATATGCAAAATCTCAAAATTATGGTGGAAGAATTACATATTACAAATGCAATAAAATTGGACATAAATTTATTGACCACAAAATCTTTAATTCAAGTAAAATAAATTTGGATTTCAAAAGAAACTATTTGTGCTAACCCCAAAGGACCCAAGTTAGCTTGGGTACCTAAGTTTGTTTGATTACTTGTATAGATATGCTTGGCATCTGTAAGAGCTAAAAAAAGATGGTACCTTGATAGCGGATGCTCGAGACATATGATGGGAGTTAAATCATAATTTATCTCTCTTAAAACTAGGGATAAATGTGTTGTGATATTTGGAGACAACAGTAAAAAAAAAAATCATTGATCTCAGTAACATCTTGATAACACCCTCCACTAGCATAGAAAAAATTTTATATGTTGAAGGATTAATGCATAACTTGCTTAGCATAAGCCAACTTTGTGATAAAGGCTTTAATGTTTCATTCAAATTATCTCATTGCATTGTAACTAGCTCTTTAGATGAAAGTATTAAATTCATAAAAAAAAATATGAAAATATTTACATTATTGATCTTGATGGACTTAAAAATAAAAATATTGAGTGTCTTGTTGCTATGAATGCTAAACTAAATGAATCAAGTTGGATTTGGCACAATAGATTAGGTCATGCAAGTATGGACTCACTAGCAAGATTAATTAAACTTAATTTAGTAAAGAGATTACTTAAATTAAATTTTAAAAAAGATAAAATTTGCAAAGCATGCTAACTTGGTAAACAAACGAAATCTTCTTTCAAATCCAAAAATGTTGTCTCAACTACTAGGCCTCTAGAATTACTACATATGGATTTGTTTGGACCTATTTCAACTATTAGTCTTGAAGGAAAAAGATATGGATTTGTTATAATAGATGGTTTTTCAAGATATACATGAATTTTATTTTTATTATATAAAGATAATGCTTTTGATATGTTTGTTGATCTATTTAACAAAATAATAAGAGAAAAAGAATATAATATTTTATATATAAGAAGTGATTATGGCACGAAATTTGAAAATCATAAATTTTAAAATTTTGGTTCTAAAAATGAAATCAATCATAACTTTTCAGCTCCTAGGATACCCAATAAAATGGGATGGTAGAAAGAAAGAATAGAACATTGATTGAAATGGCATGAACCATGTTTTGTGAAAACAATCTTTCAAAATATTTTTAGGCAAAAGCTATTAACATTGCATACTATGTGCTAAATAGAGCTTTAATTAGACCAATCTTGAAGAAAACTCCATATGAACTCTGTAAAGCCAAACATTTTATACTTTAAAATTTTTGGATGTAGATATTTCATTTTAATAAATGGTAAAGATAAATTAAGAAAATTTGATGCAAAATCAGTTGAAGAAATTTTTCTAGGATACTCAGTACATAGTAGGGCATATAAAGTATTTAACAAAAGACATTGATTGTGGAGGAATCAGTGCATGTTATTTTTGATGAAAATAACTCTCTTAAGATAAGAGAAGAAGAGCTTGATGTGGATGTAGAAATTCTTGAAAATAAATTGAAAGATATATTACTTGAAGATATTTCCTCTCAAAAAGAAGATAAAGAGCAAGAAGTTGAAGAAAAGCTACCAAAATCTCAAGATGATCGAGGTACATCCAACTTACCAAAGAAATGGAGGTATGATCATAATCATCCTAAGAAATTAATAATAGGTGATCCATCTCATGGAGTTAAAATTAGATCATTTCTGAGAGAAGCTATGAATCATATTATATTTGTATCTCATTTAGAACCTAAAAATATAATTGAAGCTAAAAATGATCTAAATTGCATATTAGCAATGCAAGAAGAGTTAAACCAATCTGAAAGAAATAAAGTTTAGGAATTAGTTGAAAGACCTAAAAACTTTCTTGTAATTGGTACTTATTGGGTCTTTAGAAATAAACTTGATGATAAGGGCAATGTTATTAGAAACAAGGCTGGATTAGTTGCACAAGGATATAATCAAGAAGAGGGTATTGATTTTGATAAGTTCTTTGCATCCATAGCTAGACTTGAAGCTATTAAATTGCTCTTAGCATTTGCATACTTTATGAATTTTAAACTTTTTTAAATGGATGTAAAGAGTGTATTTTTAAATGGTTTAATTAAAGAAGAAGTTTATGTAGAACATCTTTTAAGCTTTGAAAGTCAAGAGTTACCTAATCATGTATATAAACTTAAGAAAGCACTATATTGATTAAAACACGCACCTAGGGCTTGGTATGATAGATTGAGTAAGTTTTTACTAAACAATGATTTTAAAAGAGGTAATGTAGATAAAATACTATTTATTAAAAGAAAATTAAGTGATCTATTGATTGTCCAATTATATGTTGATGATATTATATTCGATGCTACTAATAAGATTTTGTGTAGAGAGTTTGCTAATCTCATGCAAGGTGAGTTCGAGATGAGCATGATGGGAGAGCTCAACTTTTTTCTTGAACTTCAAATCAAGCAATCACATGAGGAGATTTTCATCAACAAAAGCAAATACATCAAGAAAATGTTAAAGAAATTTGGGATGAAGAATGTCAAAGAAAGTGGCACCCTTGAGCACAAGTTGCAAGCTTGATCAATATCCAAAAGAAAAGGTAGTAGATCCTAAGCTATATCGAGGTATGGTTGGATCTTTACTATATTTAACTGTAAATAGATCAGATATAATATTTAGTATATGCATATGTGTGCATTATCAATCAAATCCTAAGGAATCACATATATTAGTGGTTGAAAGAATCTTTAAGTATCTAATAAATACTTAAGATGTTAGTTTATGGTTCTCTAAACTATCTTCACAAGACTTAATTAGATATAGTAATTCAGATTTTGTAGGTTGTTGCTTAGATAGGAAAAATACAAGTGGTACATGTCAATTTTTAGGAGTAAATTTGATCTCTTGGTTTAGCAAGAATCAAAACTCAATAGCCTTATCTATGATAAAAGTCGAATACATTGCTACTGAAAGTTATTGCGCTCAACTATTGTAGATCAAACAATAACTAGAAGACTATGGTATAACTTGTAATAACATTCCTATTCATTGTGACAACACAAGTGCCATAAATTTAACTAAAAATCCTATATTACACTCAAGAACAAAGCATATAGAAGTAAGGCATCATTTTACTAGAGAGCATGTTCAAAATAATGATATACTTCTTGAAAATGTGCCAACCGAAAATCAAGTTGTAGATATTTTTACTAAACCTTTGAATGAAGAATGATTTTGTACAATAAGAAAATATGTAGGTTTGTTTGATCCAATTTGTTAAATGCATATCTTGTGATGATTGATTTTTATATGATGAGATGATTAATTTTCATATGATAAATTTTCTTGTATTTGTTTATTTTTATCTTATTTAGAAAAAATAAATAAAAAATTTTCTAGACTTGGAACTCAGAATGTTTAGGTCTGTGCCAAACTGAGCCATCACATTATTTTCTTGTTGAAAAACTTAGTCGTTCTAGTATTGGGCCAACTCAATTTTTTCTTCACAAAAAAGCTGGGCCAGCTAAGTTGTCAAAATTTCTATTTTTAAATAAAAGGATCGATGGCTTTTTGAGGACTCGTCTCTTAGCCATCTACCAAGGAAACCCTAGAAACCTAAAACTCTTTCCTAGAAACCCATTTCCACTGCCTTAGGGGGGGATTTTAGAATCATGTCGCCCAAGAAATGAACCGTAACTCCTCGGATTAAGCATGCATGTCCAGTTTTGCCACCTAGAAGAGGGATTTATAGTGAAGAATGGTAGACAAAGTTCCGAGAAGATCTTTCATCTAGGTCATCTCAGTCTTTCTCACCTCCTCCAAGACCATTCATTCAACCCCCTCAACCTCCTACTCTGATTTCCCCACTATCTCCTTCTTCCACACCTATTCCACTCTCCTCAAGGACTGTCACAACTAGTAGAAGGGTGGATTTTGATTTCCTAGCAAGTGAGGGTTTTGAGTTTGAAGAGGGATTGAAGTATCAAAGGTTGAAATACCTCTGCTCTAGGATTAATCTTCCAACCTATCCGAATCTAGTGAGGAAGTTCTATGGCAATGCTAGGGTTAGCACAAGATTATTTGAATCAAAAGTCAAGAAGGTTAAGATAAATTTGACTATGGAAAAGTTAGGCAGTTTACTTAGGGCACCCACTAAAGAAGTTGAGAGACTCGATGATCGAGCAAGTGGGCCACGATTGTTGTTTGGAAGGGATGATGCCATGCATTTTGAGGAAATCCATGCTAGGAACCTATCCATGGAGAATAGACTACTTCACCACATTTCAGCTAGAATTCTTGTTCCTAGAATAGGAAGGTTTGATTTTGTCAACAAAAATGACATAGCTGTGATGTACCACATTTTCATGAGGGAACAGTTTAACCTTCCAGCCTTGATTTTAAGGGTGATGCAAGAAGCATCCCAAAGAGAAAAACCAGCACTACCATACGAGATGTTTCTAACATTAATATTTCAAGACTTTGGAGTTAGCCTAGAAGGAGAACCTAGTAGAAAATTATAGCATTATGATACCTACAATTTGAAATCAATGCATAGGATAAAGTTCAAGAAAGTAAATGATATTTAGGTGAAGCTAGATGAAGAAGGAGAAGAAAGACATGAACTAGAACCCATGCCATAGCATCCTGTGCCTGCTCCATCTTCGTCCACTATTAGATTAGATGAGGATCAGATCAGAGAGATTATGCAACATGTAGATGATAGGATATCTGGTGGTCTTTACTAGCTAATCAAAGATGTTGTGAGAGAAGTGTTCGCCGAGCAGCGCACTTATGCACCTATAGATCCAGCCTCATCTGACCCTATAGAGCCTAGTGTTGATTAGGTTGCATATAGGATCCATCTAGCTATACTTAGAGCATTTTAATTGTAAATGTTCATGATAGGTATCTATGATATGTAATGTTCAAACTTCAGCATTTTATGCACTTGAAACTATTTGTATCTATGAATGAATGAAGTTTGACTTTTGGCTTGAATTGTATGAAATTTCTCTAATGAATGAATGAAATTATCTCTTTTCATGCTTGATCAAATCTCTCTTTACATTGTCCACATACTTTTTGATAATGACAAAAAAGGAGAGAAAAATGAGTATAAAATAAAAATTAAAAATATAATTAAATGAAAAGAATGGCACACTACTTAAATGGAATGGCACACTATGGCACACTACTTAAATGGGCATTACTTCAGCAAGAACTAAATAAAGAATGTGCAAGCAAGTGAAATTTAATTGTAACTATAAGTATGGAAGAAATCAAAACTCGAATTGCTAAATTGAAACCTCGGCACATAGTCAGGAGGAGCAACACAAAATTTGACTTAGATCAAACATGACTATTATATTCAGGGGGAGCATATGTAAATTGATAAAATGAATATGATGCATGAGTTAATTGATAAAATTGAATGAAAATATTATTTTAAAATATAAAAGAAAGATTATACTCAAAAGATTTTTTCATCATCAAAAAGAAAAGATTATTGACCCTAGATTGATTTTGACGATAACAAAAGCATTTGAGCATAGATTGTTAAATTACTAATGTTGTTTGTGAGGATGTATAGTTGTAAATTTCAAGAGCTCACAAACTCAAAGTGTTCCTATTCATCTAAATGAAGATTCATTATTCAAGGTTTTAGAGAAGATATTTCAGATTGGATACATTTTTCAAGAAGTTAAAATGAAGATTAAATCAAGGCAAAAGGATAAGTCTAGCCTACAAAGAAATTTAGAGAATAAAGGGTCACAAATAGTCTTTGGCATGCATGGCATGTAAACTAGGCTGACCTAGTCTAAGACTGGGCCGACCTTATCTCAGTGGAAGCAAAAGACAGAAAAGACAGAAGCAAAATTTTTCATGACCCGAGAGACTGAGCCGACCCAATTTTTAACTAAGCCGATCCAGTGACAACTAGGCCGACCCAGTAAAAAAAGTAGCCATCCTAGTCTCAAAAAATAAAAGATGATAGAAATAAGTATTTTGAAATCTCTAAGACTGAGCTGACCTTGCTGAAAATTGAGCCGACCTAGTTTGGACTGAGCCGGCTCAGTGCCTATAATGGCTAGTTTTCAGTTTCACAGTTTTTCACTCCACACATCTTCCAATGGCTATTTTTGGTCTTCCAATGGCTAGATCACTTGTAGAAGCCTATGTTGGTGACTTGTAATGGTAGAAAACCTCTGAAATACTTAAGAAAATACTTGAGACAAGAAAGAAAACTTTTGAACCTACAAGAGAGAGCTTTCAAGCAGATTTTTAATTTTCTCAAGTGTGTGAGCCAAATAGTAAAAAGGAAGGAGCATTTCTTAGAGTTTTTCTTATCCTGCCAACATCTTCAATCAAAGAGAAGTCAAGCCATCACTATTGAAGATCAATTCCTACTTTTTTCAAGCACTCAAAGAGAAGAAATCAAGCCTACAAGCCAAGCTCCCAGATTTTCTTTTCTTAAGCTTCAAAGAGTTTGTTTTTATTTTATTTATTATATTTTTTATCTTTGTTTCAAGTTTCTTGGGGAGAGAATCTTGGGTTAGTCCAAGCCTAGAGTTGGACGTCGTATGGTTTGATTGGTGAGTCAAAATGAAAATCAATTAGGATTGATTGTTAGCTCGAAAAAATAATCATTATATGATTGTGGTTGGTGAGCCAAGGTCAAAACCAACTAGGTTGGATTGTGAACTCAAGTAAAACAATCGGACTATAATCAAGCCTAGTGATTATAATTGAATTCCTAAGTGGTTTACTTAGAAAGTAGACGTAGGTGCTGAGTTTGGCATCGAACCACTATAAAATCATTGTGTTTGTGATTGTGTATTATTGTTCTATTAATTTCATGCATTCACTATACATTACATAGCTAATTTAATTTAGTACTTAATTAGTTTAATCTACTCATATCTTAAGCTTAAAAATTTGAAATATCAAATTCACCCCCCTCCCACTTGAAAAGTCATACTTGGGCAACAAGAAGAGTTTCAAGTTGACAATGATTGTAGACTCCACCATGAAAGCAGAGTACATCGCTGCCTCAGAAGCTATGAAGGAGGCATTTTGGTTTAGAAAATTTATTGTGGAGCTAGGAATGATGCCATCTGATGCCGTCTCTCTCTATTGCAATAACAATGGCACTATAGCCCTAGCTAAGGAGCTTAGCTCTTACTAGAAATCCAAGCACATCGAACAGTGATTCCAACTCATCCACAATTATTTCGAGAAAGGATACATCAAGATGAAGAGAGTTGACACCACGGATATTGCGGCTAACCCACTGATAAAGTATTTGAGCCAACAAAAGACTGAAATCCATCTTGAGAAGATGGAACTTAGATTTGTAGCCAATTGGCTTTAGGTCAAGTGGGAGTTTGTTAGATATATGCCCTAGAAGCTAGATTGAACGATATATGTAATACTTTCTAAGGACATAATTTATAATTTTGACTTATAAATAAAATTATAGATTCTTATCTCAATCACATATATATTAATTGTGCCTTTGATTCATCTATTAGGTTAATAGGTATGATAATACATATTCTCAAGAGTTGAAAATTTAAGACATGTATTATCATAATTAATTCATAAATTGCTGCCAATCATAGGATCACCACGAGGATAGTGATGATCTAGAAGATTGGCATACGATCACTTTTTTAGAGTAGATATATCTTGAATTTATGGTCTGGAGATACCGTAGCGAAAGTACCGATGCTTGTCAAGAACAAAGGTACCAAGGGTGACTAACTTCGAGTAGTTATAGGAAAGTCTACCTTCTTATCAATGACTTACTTGTTGCTATAGTAGTGTATCTAGTTCTTTGATCTAAAGTGCATCGATAGTTCATCTTGAGGGTGTTATAGTTTGACTATACCATAACTCAGTCTTCCAGTCATATAGAATCCTAAGGTGTATGCTGGCTATAGCATATTCATTGTAGAAATTAGATCGCATGGAGATGGGATCTATCAATCTCAATAGAGAGGTAGTCCTATGGTGATCATGAGATTGACTTCTAAAGCCCATGGCTATGGTAGTGTGAAATAATAGAAAGAAGTTTCTATTAGGATTTCATATCAGACTCGAATTGATTGATTTTATTATATGATAATTATGATGTTTGATGAGTTAACCTTAACTTTAATCCTATCGAAACTCATGATAGAAGAACCAAATCACTTGATAACTGTACCAAGAAGTTCTTATTCACTTCTGATGGGTTGCAACCACATACTACTAAGTATCACTGGTGGATTATGGGACTGATTAGAATTATCTTGATGAACGATAATTTTAATTAGCCGAGTCAGAAAGTATTTTGATCCATCGAAAGAAATTTCAATGATGTTGATGATGGAGATCACAACATATCTCATTAACATATAGAATTAAATCTATAGGATTATAGAAATAAGGATTTGGCTTTGGATGTTCTCAATTGGACCCATAGAGTTTGATAGATTTGGATTTGATCCTATTAGATTCAAGAAAATCATACTAGCATAGGATTGAAGCTAATTTTCTCCTGCATTGAATATTCTATTGGTTTGGACTGCATCAAATTGAATTTGGCTTGTCCAAATGCCCTAAACTGGCCTTGTCCTAATTTCCTAAAAGGATAAGGATATGGGGCTGCCAAGTGTTGTTGCCCCCCACCTTTGACTTTTCTCTTGAGCCAAGGGAGAGGGGTGCATGCCCCATAGAATTTCTCTAGGGGCGTTGGCTCTTCTTAGAGAGAGTCCTAGAGGGCGCATAGCCTGATGCATGCAAATCTATCCCTATGGCAAGTGCACCAGTCGATCAAGTAATAAAGTATGTGAGTAGAGTATCATCCCTAGATGATTGAAAAATGAGTACTGAAAACTCTTTCCTAGACTTTATTTAAAGAATTGATTTATAAGAAATAAAGAAAATAAGAAGAAATAAAGAAATAATTAATAAATTGCAAGAAGATTGAGAAGGTATAATTATTAGGATTGAATTCAAGAGCAATAGGTTACTAAGACAATCGGTTCATCAACTCAGTCAATATAATATTCAGGTAATTAGGTTAATTTTGTTTCATGTGACGATAGAGTCTCCTAGGATATTCACTATTCTTTAGTATAGGTATAGTAAAACTATCAATATTTACTAACTACCCTTTTATCCAGGCATAATTTAAATAAATACTAATGCATTAGTCTCTATGAAACCCTCTAATTAAAATATGCTGCATCCAAAGCATACTAAAATTCCTACATACATCGATTTAAAATACAAGGTATATAAATCAAGAAGCAATAACATAGACGTACTTGGTCCGTATCATCTATGCTCATCAAATCAATTAGAAGATAGCCAGTAATCTAAAAGCATTAAGCATAGATTTATATACTCCTTATGAACAAAATAATAGTAAAATTAAATCATACTTTATACTGCATAAAAAAAGTGGGTACACCTTAGCCTTAATAAAAAAAATTTAGTTCATAGTAAAAGAAACAAATATAGCAAATAAAATAAAAGGCATGAGAAAATCCAAACAAATAATTGCTTGTTGCTGAATTTTGCCATCCATTGCTCTTGGCGTGGAGAATTTGATGAAGGAGAAGAGAGCTGCTTGCTTGATCTTGAAGAAACAAAAGAAAGAAAAAAATAAAGAAGAAAGAGAGAAAGAAAAATAAAATAAAAAGCTCTCTCCAAACCTCTCCCTGTTCCTCCCTCTCTATTCTCTATTTTGCTCTCTCCGGTTCTGTTCTCTCGATAGTAACAAGGCCTTTTCATAGGCTAGAGGATAGATTGGCAAGAAATCCTGATGAAATTAGGATTAAATCTCTTGAAATAAGTCAAATAGGGCTCTGGATTGTTCTGACCATTGGATTATGATCAAAAGGATGAAAAACCACTAAAAAAACCCATTTAAATCTTCTAGTTCCGATCAGATTAAACCATAGCCATAGGATCACCTTAATGATGGATTCTAAGCCATCAGATCATGCAGAAGAGAGCTTCAGATGCTTAGTTAAAATTGGGATCACGTTCTAGCCATTGGATCTTGATTGGGAGCCACATCAGCCATCCGTCAGTGCCAAAACCCCAGCCACTGGATGAAAACTGCAATGCCCTTGACTGTCGAATCGCACCATGGGCCTGGGTAGACTGCGTGTGATCCAAGTCTTGCATGGACTGCGACAATTATCAGCCAATCAGAGCCAATGATGCCCCATGAAATACCATATTTGCCCTCGCCTGCATTACTGTTCTGGCTCATGAAGAGCCACAATGACTTCAACATCATGTTGACGTCAAGTGGGTCGATTGGTTTAGCAGGCGGTTGGGCCATGCCGGTTGAGCCAATTTTTCGAACCGATTTGGTCTGGACTGGCTGTCTTTAAATAATATATATTTTTTTTATTTTTTATCTTTGAAAATTAATTCCAAGGCTAATTAAAAATTTTGTTTTGCTTCAAATTTCTTTCATTTGAACTAGAAAATTAAGCTCTTCCCGTTGACAGCCTTCTTTCCTACAAAAAATCAATAAAAATATCAAATTTTTAAATTTAAAATAAATTATTTTATAGTTTAATACTTTTATTAGTATTTTTAGTACTTATCACATCCTCCGACTTAGTTATTGCTAGTCCCTTAGTAATGCTTTATTTATTACCATGTTTCAATAAGATCCTCCATCACAAAGATAAATTTAGATTTAAAGTTCAAAAAGTTGAGGAAGTACCACTAACTAAGTATTGAATTTAGAAGCAAATTTTGTAGTCAGCATTATCAGAAGCTTCCTTAAAGTACATCTAAAGATCCACAGCACTTGTATTTGTGATGGCTAACTTAGCATTTCAGTGTTAACCTAAAGGATAATTGTATCTTCTCTTATCACCTATTTTGGTTAATTTACTATGCACTCCCTAGTTAAGCTCATCAGCTAAGCTAAATTTCACACTGCCCCTTTTTTTTGTGTGTGCTGAGCATCCTGGCCTTCCCTCCACCATTTGATGTGAATCTCTACACTTGACATAGGTGTAGAGACCTAGTTACTAAGCTTTGAGCAATCCACATATACTCTATATTTTGCACTTTTATTTTATAGGTAGGTAGCTCTTTCCTTAAATTCAAGTTTTTTTATTGGAATGTGTTGGGGATAAACCCTACTCCTGTCGAAGTCCAATCTGATGCTTAGCCTAATGTAACTGGCAATCACGAAAGAGCTTCGATCAAAAATTCTTCCTCCAGTGGCCAAACTCCTCTCAGACTTCTTCAGCAGCCAAACTCCTCTAGCGATCGAACCCCTTTCAAACTCCTCCAATGGCCGAACCCCTCCCAGACTCCTCCAGCGGTCGAACCCCTTCCAAACTTCTCCAGTGGCTAAACCCCTTTTGGACTCCTCCAGTGGTCGAACTCCTCTAGTGGTTGAACCCCTCGCATCCTGAACTCCTCCAGCGGTCGAACTCCTCCAGCGGTCGAACCCCTCGCATCCCGAACTCCTCCAGCGGCAGAACTCCTTCCGAACTCTACCTTCAGTTGGATTCCTCTAGGAGCCAAACTCCTATCGAACTTTTTCTTCAGTCGAATTTCTTTAGGAGCCAAACTCTTTATGGACTTCTCCTTTAGTCAGATTCCTTCAGGAGATGAACTCCTTCTAGGCTTCTCCTTCAACCAAACTTCTCCATCAGTCGGACTCCTTTTGGACTTCTCCATTAGTCAAACTCCATCCGAATTCCTCCAATGGATTACTTCTAGATTTCAAGTAGTATTCCTCTCGGATGATCCCCTCTAGCTGTATTCCCTTTAGGAGTCTGAACTGCTCTGAAATTGACATACGTCAAAGCTCTTCACCAACCAACATCTGCTTCCTCCAAACTTTGACTATTAAATCTTGATGAATGGGCACATCATGACAATAGACACCTCTCTCCATAACAAACTCCACATGACCTCAAGCGGCTCAATACCGGATAGCTACGACTGTCACTATCAGTCTGCTATAGACGGCGTCCCTCTCCATAACAAACTCCATGCGGCCCCGAGTAGCTAGCTACCGGATGGCTATGGCTGTCACTATCAATCTACTCTAGGCTTCGTCTATAAAAGGGATCCTCTAGATACATTTTCTCTAAGCTCTCTTCTCCTTTCTAAAACTCTGTTGAGTTCTTTTCTAAGCACTCCATTTCTGTTGGCCAAAAGAGCTGACTTGATCATCGGAGGATCCTGTTGGAGCCACCACCACCAACTATGGATGGGACATTATTTTGCAAGTCACTGATGGTGACCTTTTCTTCCTCAACCCTAGCTTGATTTGACGTCAACCAGATTTTGCACCAATAGAATTGGTGCTAGAAGGAGGGCCCTCTGTTCTTGAGATATCCTTGTTCTTAAAGTAGTGCTCAGTCGACCCTGTAGATCTTCTTCTTCAAGGTTCATCTCCATCCTCTCCCTCAGTTCTAAGAAATGCCTCGAAAGATAGCGACTACCTAAAGATCTACCACTTCTACAATCAGATCTGAGCCAGATCCATCTGCTTCCACTCCATCATCGGCACTTCAACCTCCTCCTCCACCAGCGGCCATGGTAGATTCAAAGCAGTTTAACCTGCTGATGTAGTAGGTTCAGGATCTTACCAAAATGGTGCAGGCTATGTGGCAGCCCCCGATGGTGATTCTGCCAAGAAACCCGCCATCGAAATGTCAGGACTCGATCCCAAGGAGGAGCACTTGGGCTAGCATAATAGTTGCCCCTGGAAAAGAAAAATAGAGAGCAGAGGATCCTTATTTGGATCATGATTCTTCTTCGGAAGAGACCATCCCCATCTATAGTTGGGAGCCTTCTAAGATCTATGTAGGGATGCAATATTATCGTTAAGACACCATGTTTATCAATTTAATCTGACTTCTTAAAATAATTAAAAATATGTAGATAGTAGTGAGTCGGGTCGAATCCATAGGGAAGGTAGTATTTTAGATTTGAAATATTTGATTTTTGAAAAAAAAAAAAGAAAAAAAAAAAGAATCTAAGTTTTGAAATCAAAAGTGAAGTCAGAAAATTAAAAGTAAAAATTAAAAGGTATGGAAATTTAAACTTGGTACTAAGATCTACTAGTTAGATCTCAGCATCTACTTATAATAAAAAATAATAATTAAAATATAAAAATTAAATTATAATAAAAATAAAAGGTAAAAAATTAAAGAGCATAAAAATAAATATTATATTAATTAAAAATTTATAATTTAAATACATAATAAAAGAAAATAAAATTAAAATAGGCTGAATTCTGATCTTGGATCGATATTGGCAGAAAGATAGTGTAGAAGCCCAGCTCTTCTTCTTGGCATCCGTTGCCTTGAAGCAACTATTAACCTAAAGCCTGGCTTCACCCTGTACCAAAGCTTTCCTCTAATCAGATTTGTTTATTTCTAGAGGCCTGGGTCCTTTTTATAAAGCTAGGAGGGCTGGAGAGTTTTGTTCTAGGCAATGTGGGACTAAGAAGCTCTTTGATCGTCAAAATATGGAGAAATCTAAGTAAAAATTGGATTAAAAGGAGTCCTGGACAAATTCTACTACTATGGATGAAATCTGGCCATTCAATAGAAATCCAACGAACCAAAAATCATCAAAATCGGATGTGTATCGGCCCAGATTAGGTTGGATTAAATTCTGGCCATTGATCGCACGTTGATGGAGGAAATTTGGCCGTCGATCGACATTGGGAGTGTTAATCACCATCGGGAGCATTTTGGACTGTTGGATCATCCCCTGGATCGAGCACTACCATTGGATGGCGATCTGCGTGAAGCTAAGTTCGAATCAAATTTAGTTTTAAACCTCCACCATCCGATCTTGATCGCACAATTATTATTCCCATGGACCGCATGGATCGGCTGCACCATACACTGCAACCAATCAGCACCTCCTATCATCGAGTGAAAAGTCTAAAATGCCCTATGAGCCATGATAGATTTTTTGTGAACCCTTTAAGGGTCTATGTCCACCATGTGTCGCTCTGTGATTCGTGGGTTTCTGCTGAGCTGACGGTCCATGCTTGGATCATGGACCAACTGACAGCTTCCGCAACTGAGTCGGCTTGTGTAGCTGGCTTGGCGCACTAGCTTCATTGGCTTGGCTTGACGCATTTGGATGCACCAACTGATATGGCACGGCGGCTTGAGCCAACTGAGCCGTATGTTATTTTTATTTAATTTTTATTTATTTTATTTCTTTAAAAATTTATATCTTCTTCATTTTAGCTCCATTTTGCATGAAATTTATTTCATTATGATCAAAAAAATAAGCTCTTTCTATTCATTATAATTTTTTTTAATTTTTATTTTTTAATTAATTTTTTAGTTAATAAAATATTAATTTCTTAAAATATATATATAAATTAATCATTAATTTTTAAAAATTAATATAAATGAATTGATAAATTAATATTTTTATTGATAAATTTATGGTACTTATCACACCCTCCAACTTAAAGCTTTGCTCATCCTCGAGTAAAGAAAGAATTTAGTTTTAAATACCTTTTAACTTTAGAGTTTCGAATTTTATCTAAATAGTTTTCAAAATGGCCATTGATATTCAATAGAGCTTAAGTGAGATATATCATTGGGATATTAATACTTATCAATAGAAAGATTAAGTAAAGAACATTAAATTTTTTAGAACTTTTTCTAAATTATCCTACCTTTATCTCTGATTTGTCTAAACTTTCATATAGACAAGTGTATTGCTACTTCTCCCCTTCGTTTATTGATTTTTATTTTCACATTGCCCATTTTTTGATGCGAATATCATTGCTTACTTAGGCAACGAGACTCGGTTACTCAGTGGAAAACCAATATTTTATTTTATTTTATTTTTTAATGTTGTACTACTATTGGGTGTCTTAACTCCTTAAGCTTTCTATTCGATCCATGTAGTGAGTCTTGGGCTAATAACTTCCAAACTAGTTGGCTTTAGGGCACTAGGTATAGAATACCCCTCGGACTTACTAGCTCGAATCAAACAGACTATGAGTTAAGACTAGCTTTACAATGAACTTTTTTATCCTTCCCACCTTTTGATGCAAAACTCAATACTTGCTTAGGCAAAGAGACCCGATTACTCAGTGAGAAATACTTAGAAATTATTTTATTAAAATATTTTTTTATATAAAAAAATGTATAGTTATCCTACACAAGCCCATAAAAAGCAGACTTTTCTTTGATGCTAGTAGAAAAAATTAGAAATGCTCAAAGAAATTTTTTTTTATGTTCTAGACTTAACTTTTTATTGAATTTTCTTAATACTTGATTCCTCAATATCTCATAGATTCTCTGATCTATGCATCAATTTTCTTTTAAAAATGCTTAGTTTAATTCGATTCTTAAGCATAATCAGGTGTCTAAATACTAAATACTAACTTTTTTAAGGACTTAAAATTTTTAAAATTTTTATTTTTCTCTCCTTCCAACTTAATCGACATTGTCCTTAATGAAGAAGAAAAAATAAAGCATGTAATAAAGAACATAAAAGAATACATCTAACTCAGTATATTTTTGGTCCAGCACATACTTTTAAAAATTTAAGCTCTTCCTCCAACTTATTCAAATTATCCTAAAAAATTAAACTAAAAAAATAAATTAAATAAAAAAAAACTAAATATTGGGTTGCCTCCCAACAAGCACTAAGTTTATCGTCTTCAGCCAGACGCAATGCAGCTTACTATCCTATGTCGAATATTGGATTGACAAATTCTAATGGTTTTGGATTGTCAATCTTAGAAAGTTGATTTATAATCCCATTATTGATATATTCATTGTTAATTAGGGGAACATAATTTGTGATCCCATTCTCAGACCCATGTTTTTTAAGAATTTCTCCTATTTGTTCTTCTAAAATACTCATACATAAAGTTTTTGTATTAGGAGTTAAGTTTGATTCAGTGGGTGCTAGAAGGGTGACTAAAGGTGGTTTTAATTTTAGAGGTAAATTAATGTGATTTTGCTTAAACAACTTTATTGACTCTTCATTACATACCTCTTGATTTTTGTAAGAAGAATTGGCTTCTAGGGTTGAAGGGAACAGGCTTTTAGGTTTATAAATTTTGGATAAATCATCTATTCTCTTTTTTTCTATATCTATCTCATTTAAACTAGAATCAGTACTAATTCTTGGCTTGGGTTCTTCTATGTGGTTAGTCTCAGTACTAACCAATTTCTTTAAATTTTTATTTTGGCTAGCATCAGTACTAGTCTCTCTCACCTGGTCTTGGTATGGGTCCATAAGAATCCTATAGTTGATCTAATTCTCTCCTCGTGTTAGACTCAACTAATTATCTTATTTGAGCTTCTAGCTTGGCGATAGATTCTTGTTGAGTCAAGATCGATTGTTGTTGATTCAGAATTAATTGTTAAAGTTGGTTAAATCTATCGTCAGCTAGATTGGTCTGTTGAGGAGTTGGGTATGATAGCTGGTTATTATATGATGGCTGGATAAACTGACTAGGCTGACCTTTATTATAGGCATAGTTTTGGTATTGGAGCCTATTTTGATAGTTTTGGATAGGTGAAATTTGGGTCTGAGCCTCAGTCTGTTGGAATGTCCAAGAAAAATTATGAAAAAAATTATGATGGTTTCTCCAATTTGGATTATATGAATTTGAAAATGGATTATTAATCAATTTGAAGTAACCTTGAGCAGCTTGAACTTATTTTTGGATAAAATATGAAAACTATGCAGTCATAGGACATTCACTCATATGATGGGTTGGGCTAGCACAAGTTGAACAAATCACCTGATAATTAGAAGATGATATGAATTGTGCGGGAGATTGTTGACCTAGGATTAGGAGTTGATCTAATTTTTGGGCAAGAAGGTCAACTTTATCTAATTTTTGGACTATTAGGTTCAGGTCAACCATTTGATTATCAAGTTTAATATGAATCAACCATTCAATTAAGTTCAACTAAATCAGAAAAAGTGATTTCCTACTGTGTATATATTAGTGTAACCCTAATGCATGGTTCAAAATTTTTTTTAGAATTTTTTAGATATATTTATTATTTTATTATTTTTTTTAATTATATATTTTTTAAAAATTATTTTAATTATTTTAATTATTATTTTTAGTTTAATTTAATTATTATTTTTAATATTTTTTTGTTAGTTTAATTTAGTTTTTATTTTAATTTAATTTAATTTTTATTTTAATTTAATTTAATTTTAATTTTATTTTATTTTATTTTTGAAAAAATAAAAGAAATAAAAGTTCTAAAAAAAAATCCTAAGGAGTCCTAAAACTAAGAAGAGAGAGAAGAATTAGGTTTAATTAGTGATAATGTTGGTTAGCAATCAAGTTAGTCAATCAATCCTTACTAAGGGTTATCCTAGATCTAGACAGCTCTTAACTCTTAAGATCACCTTCAAGTCCTCCAAGTGTAGGATCAGTCAATCAACTGGCCAGATAAGTGTAAGATCCATGGGAGTCTCCCCGTTGCTTCCCTTAGACACTAATTATGCTTAGTCAGGTAAGCGAACAGAACCAATTAGAAATCACCTTCCTTCGAGGTCGGTCATCCCTGAACCACTTTCCTAGGCACCAGTCAAATTGACTAATCCTAACCTAGTTCAACTCTTAGGATTTCTTATCCTAATGAGCTCGAGCTCCTAGGGCTAATGTCTAATTGATTTTAAAATTAAAGGCTTAGATCAATGCAGGATGCTGGTTGGTTGTTTATGGGCCAAGGAAGAGTGATCGAATCCCCATCTTATCTTGATTAATTGGGTTGTGCTCTTAAGTTGATTTAAAGATGCATATGCATAATCACTTTCAATAAGGAATTTTATGCAACTAAAGTAGATGCATGAAATTGATTAAACTTAAAGAGTTTACCTTACCCTCAGCAATCACCAAAAAAATAAATAAATAAATAAAAATAAAAATAAAACTAATATGATGTATGCTCTAAGCAGTTAGGATTTCTAATCTTATCATGAGATGTTTAATTAGATTTAAGTGGATATTTTTTAAAATTAATTTAAAAATAAAGTAAATAAAAAAATAAATAAAAAGGAAAGAGGATTAGGGTTAGAATTGATCTCACCAAGTAGGATTAGAAGCTTCCTTCTTGTCCTAATCTTTTTATTTTCTTTGTTTTTTTTCCTGCAAAATAAAGAAGAAAAGTTAGTAAGCAATATTTATAGAAAATTAAAAAAAATTAAAATTTTATTAATAATTAATTTATAAAAAAAATAAAAAATAAATAAAAAATAGCATCTAATCCTTTCCCGACAATGGTGCCAAAAACTTGATAGGGATGCGATGTTATCACTAAGACATCATGTTTATCAGTTTAATCCGACTTCTTAAAATAATTAAAAATACGTAAATAGTAGTGAGTCAGATCGAATCGATAGGGAAGGTAGTATTTTAGATTTGAAATCTTTGATTTTTGAAAAGAGAAAAAAGAAAAGAATTTGAGTTTTGAAATTAAAAGTGAAGTCAAAAAATTAAAAGCGAAAATTAAAAGATGTAGAAATTTAAACTTGGTACTAAGATCTACTAGTTAGATCTTAGCATCTACTTGCAATAAAAAATAATAATTAAAATATAAAAATAAAATTAGAATAAAAATAAAGAGCAAAAAATTAAAAAGCATAAAAATAAATATTGCATTAATTAAAAAGTTCATAATTAAAATACATAAATTTTAAAAAAAAGAAAATAAAATAGGCTGATCTCAGATCTTGGATCGGCATTGGCAGAAAGATAGTGTAGAAGCCCAGCTCTTCTTCTCGGCACCCATTTCCTTGAAGCAACCATTAACCCAAAGCCTGACTTCACCCTGTACCAAAGCTTTTCTCTAATCAAATCTATTTATTTCTAGAGGCCGGGGGTCCTTTTTATAGAGCTAGGAGGACTGGAGAGTTTTCTTCTAGGCAATGTGGGACTAAAGAGCTCTTTGATCGTCAAAATATGAAGAAATCTGAGTGAAAATTAGATTAAAAGGAGTCATGAATGAATTTTGCTACTCTGGATGAAATTTGGCCATTTAATAGGAATCTAATGAATCAAAAATCATCAAAATCGGATGCATATCAGTCCAGATTAGGTCGGATTAAATTCTGACCATTGATCGTGCATTGATGGAGGAAATCTAGCTGCTGATCATGCGTTGGGAGTCCTGATCACCACTGGGAGCATTCTAGACCATCGAATCATTCTCTGGATCGAGCGTTGCCATTGGATGGCGATCCGCATGAAGCTAAGTTCGAATCAAATTCAGTTTTAAACCTCCACCGTTCGATCTTGACCGCAAGCGACTGCAACCGTCCGATCATGCAATTACTGTTTCCATGGACTGTGTGGACCGGCTGCACCATACACCGTAACCAATCAGCACCTCCTGTCATCGAGGGAAAAGTCCAAAATGCCCTATGAGCCGTGATAGATTTTTTGTGAACCCTTTAAGGGTCTAGGTCTACCACGTGTCGCTCTGTGATTCGCCGGTTTCTAATGAGCTGGCAGTCCACGCCTGGATCGTGGACCGGCTGACAGCTTTCGTGGCTGAGTTGGCTTACGTGGCTATCTTGGCACACTGGCTTTGTCGGCTTGGCTCGACGCATTTGGGCGCACCGACTGATATGGCACGACGACTTAAGCCATATGTTATTTTCATTTAATTTTTATTTATTTTATTTCTTTAGAAATTCATATCTTCTTCTTTTTAGCTTCATTTTGTGTGAAACTTATTTTGTTATGATAAAAAAAATAAGCTCTTTCTATTTATTATAAAATATTATTTTTAAATTTTTATTATTTTTTAATTAATTTTTTAATTAATAAAAATATTAATTTTTTAAAATATTTAAATTGATCATTAATTTTTAAAAATTAATATAAATTAATTGAAAAATTAATACTTTTATTAATGAATTTATGGTACTTATCAATCTGCGATCGAGATGACGTCCTCGATCAAAAACTATGGGAGATGGATCGATGAATTGAGAAACTCTGTCACGTTGCCCTGGCTCACCATGATGATATCTGCACCGATTTTTCTTTCTCTTCCTAAATTATGCAAGAGCCCATTTCGTCAAACTTTAAGCTCCTCCAATTTGGAAGCTATGATGGAACCTCTGATCCAATCGATCACCTAAAAGCCTTCCGGATCATGATGCTGCTCCATGGCACATCAAACGCCATCTTATGCCAAGCTTTCTCATCTACCTTAAAGGGAGCACAAGAAACTGGTACTCAGCATTGAAGCTGGGTATGATCTTCTCTTTTGACCAAATGAGCATTAGTTTGTAGCTCACTTCGTCAGCAGCCGACGTCCGCATCGAAGTTCAAATTTTCTGATGAATATCAAGTAG
Organism: Cocos nucifera; assembly: GCA_006176705.1. Lineage (NCBI taxonomy): Eukaryota > Viridiplantae > Streptophyta > Magnoliopsida > Arecales > Arecaceae > Cocos > Cocos nucifera. The sequence goes on along the minus strand of QRFJ01002834.1, from coordinate 123,015 downwards.
GAGGGAGAATCTATCCGAACTTATGTCATCCGATTTAATGCTACTGCATTGGAGGTCCGAAACCTGAACCAGTCTATTGCAATGGCCGCACTTAAAGATGGCCTTCAGAAGAATGATTTGCTGTTCTTCCTAGAGAAGAAGTATCCTAGAAACTTCGTCGATCTATTAGTTCGGACTGAGGGATATGCCCGAGCGAAAGAAGTCTTCAAATTGAAAGATGAGAAAGTCACAGAAGAGCGGAAGATGGGCGAGTTTAATAAACCCATAGCTGATGGAGGGCTGAATGAAGTTCGATCATGCTCACGGACTCTCCCCGAGTGTAAGCGAGTCCAAACTCATCCTCGAGCTCGTCGTCAAAAAAGCCCCGATAGAAGGGCACAATGAAGTTCTCCTTCCAAAAGGTTTTACAACTACGTCCCCCTCAATGCTCCACAGACACTAGTCTAAAGCAAGAGAAGATCGGCCAAGGGTACTGCCATAGTCAGAACCACCGAGGGAGGAACAATAAGAAGATCAGCCTCCTCTTGGCATCATCAATACTATCTCAGAGGGACTTAGTGCTTCAGTGAGCCACCATCTCTTAGCCTCAGAGCCAGAAAAAGCTAGTCCCAAATTGGAAAGGCCCATATGAAATAGAGGAGGTTATCCAGCCTGGAGCTTATTGCCTGAAGGAGCTCGGAGGAACAATGCTCCCACGATCTTGGAATTCAAAAAATCTAAGAATAAAAGAAGCAATCAAAAGTAACAATATTAGGAATAGAAGGAGAACCTCATCCTAACATGAGCAAGTCGAAGACCTTCGGTTATTTAAGATAGGAGGAGAACCTCATCCTTTAGACGAGGTGAGAAGAGAGATCCTAACAACGGCCCTAATGTGCCCCTACAGCCCGTTAGGAATAGGAGGAGAATGATAAGGAATGCGATGTTATCATTAAGACACCATGTTTATCAGTTTAAATCCAACTTTTTAAAATAATTAAAAATTATGAAGAGAGTAGTGAGTCGGGTCGAATCCATAAAGAGGTAATGATTTAATTCTAAAATCTTTAATTTTTTTTTGAAAAGAAAAGAAGAATTTTAAAAAAAAATTAAAGTCAAAAAATAGATTTATAAATAAATGTAGAATTTAAATTATGTAAAAATAAATTTGGTACTAAGATCTACTATTTAGATCTTAGCTGCTACTTGCAATAAAATTAAAAAGCAATAAAGTATAATTAATTTAAAGAGCTAGAATTAAAAAGAGCAATAAAGCTTTTTTTATTAAAATTAAAATTCAAATTTAGAATTAAATACAAGAGATTAAAAAAAGAAAAGAGAAAATAAAACTAGAAGAAGATCGTAGATCAGCGTAGGCATGGAGATGGCGTAGAAGACTGGCTCTTCTTCTTAGCACCATATCTTTGAAGCAACCTTCAATCCTGAGCTTGACTTCCATCCTATACCTTGGCTTCCCTCTCACTAGATCTATTTATTTCTAGAGGCCTGGGGTCCTTTTAATAGAGCTAGGAGGGGTAGAGGATTTTCTTCTAGGCAATGTGGGACTAATAGTCTTTTTAATCTTCAAAATACAAAGAAAATCAAATAAAATTTGGATAAAAAAAGAGTCTTGGATGAATTTTGGTGGGTTTGATGAAATCTAGCCATTAAATAGGATTTCAATGGGCCAAAAATCATCAAAATCAGATGCGTATCAGCCCAAATCAGGTCGATTAAATTCTGACCATTAATCATGCATTGATGGAGAGAATTTGGCCATTGATCATGCGTTTGGAGTCTTGATTACCATTAGAAGCATTCTGGATAGTTGCATCATCCCCTGGATCGTGCGCTGCCATTGGATGGCAATTCGCATGAAGTCCGAAGCTGAATCAAATCCAAAAATAACTACAGCCATTTGATTTTGATCGCAAGCTACCGCAGCCATCCGATCGCACAATTACTGTTCCCATCGACTGCGTGGACCGGCCGCACCACACACCATAGCCAATCAGCACTCTTGTCATTGAGTGAAAAGACCAAAATGCCCTGTGAGCCATGATAGATTTTCTATGAACCCTTTAAGGGTCTAGATCCACCACATGTCGCGCCATGATTCGTTGGTTTCTGCTAAGCTGGTGGTCCACGCTTGGATCGTGGATCGGCTGATGGCTTTCGTGGCTGAGTCAGCTTGCATGGCTAGCTTGGCATACTAGCTTGTCGACTTGGCTTGGTGTGTTTGGATGCACCGACTGATATGGCGCGGCGGCTTGAGCCGATTGAGCTATATGTTATTTTTTTTAAAAAAAATTATTTATTTTATTTCTTTAAAAATTCATATCTTCTTCGTTTCAGCTCTATTTTATTTCAAACTTATTGTGATAAAAAAAATGAGCTCTTTTCATTGATTATAAAATTTTATTTTTTATTTTTTTATTATTTATTTTTTTAATTAATAAAAATATTAATTTATTAAAATATATATAAATTGATCATTAATTTTTAAAAATTAATATGAATTAATTGATATATTAATACTTTTATTATTGAATTCATGATACTTATCACATCCTTCAACTTAAGCTTTGCTCGTCCTCAAGTAAAAAAAGAATTTAATTTAGATCAATTACCATATTTCATTGAGATCCTTCTTCACAAGAATAGATCTTGGATTTAAGATCAAAAATTTAGACAGTATCACTAACTAAGTATTAAGTTTCAGAAGTAAATTTCATGGTAGATTAATCAAAAACTTTCTTAGAGTTCATCTAAAGATTTTCAGCACTTGGTTTCGTAAATACTAACTTAGCATTTGGGTGTTAATCCAAAGGACAAACAAATCTTCTTTTATCACCTATTTTGGTTAGTTTTCTATATACTCCCAAGTTAAGTGCATGAATTAAGGTAGCTTTCACACTATTTTTTTTTTTTTGAAAATTATGCTAAGCATCCTGGCCTTTTCTTTACTGTTTGATGTGAACTTCTACACTTGACTTAGGTGCAGAGTTCTAGTTTAGGGCAATCCACATATACTCTATGTTTTACACTTTTTATTTAAGCAGGTAGCTCTTTCCTTAAATTTAAGTTTCTTTAATTGAGGTATATATAAACCACCAATTTTTAGTGATAATTGAATCCTCAATTAGCCTTATAATCAACACCTACTGTGCTTCATTAGTGTGCATGTGCAATTAGAAGTGTTGTTAGCCTTTAAATGACCTAAGTAGGCTGCTAATGGTCTGACCAAGTAATCTGCTTCTTAACTCGCTACCATTATTAGTTAATACTTTCTAACTTTATTACTTTTTCTAGTTTATTTTGCTTAAGATTCTCTTTCCTAAAATATGGTTTATCCAAAAATTTTCAAAATAGTTTTAAAATTTGATTATTATTATTATATATATATATTTTATTTTTATTTTTTTATATTTTTTTTATCCTCCAACTGAATTGACATTATCCTCAATGGAGAGGAAAAATAAATAAAAGGGTGTAAATTATGTTTATTTATTTAGCATGGGTTTTGAAGCTTATGATCCTTCTCTAGGTTTTTGATCCTTCTCCAGCTTAGCCTAAAAAGAAAAGAAACTAAAAAGAATAAATTAGATTCAAGAAGTATTGGGTTACCTCCTAACAAGCACTAAGTTTATTGTCTTCAGTCAAACAAAATGCAATTTAATTCATTGTGGTTCTATTAATTGTACTTGGTCAATATTTCGATTTAATGATATCCCTTCGATATATGGTTTAAGCCTTTGACCATTTACCTTAAAGAAATTTCTAGTCCTAGGATCATAGAGTTTGATTGTACCATATGGGAATACGTGATTAACGATGTAAGGTCCATCCCATCTGGATTTTAATTTTTTAGAAAATAATCAAAGTCTTGAGTTACATAACCAGACTTGTTGATTTGGTTTAAAGGTTTTTCTTGAAATGTGTTTATCATGGAAGGCTTTCATTTTCTCCTTATAGATTTTTGAATTTGCATAGGCTTCTTGTCTTAATTCATCTAATTCACTCAATTGCCCAATATGCTTTATGTTCAAGTTCTACCTGAAGGTGACATGCTATTTCATAGATTAATCTATAGGAAGACATTCCAATAGGGGTTTCATAAGCTGTCCTATAGGCCCATAATCCATCATCTAATCGATCTGATCAATCTTTTCGATCAGGCCTAATAGTCTTTTGTAAGATATTCTTAATTTTTCTATTAGATATTTCTACCTGGCCACTTGTTTGCGGATATATGGTGTAGCTATCTTATGTGTCATCCTATATTTTTGTAATAAAATTCAAAAATGATGATTTGTAAAATGGGTACCTCCATCGCTAATAATAGCATGTGGAAATCCGAACCTAGAGAAGATATTCTTCTGAACAAATTTTAAGACTACTTTATGATCATTGGTTTGTGTTGCTATTGCTTCAATCCATTTAGAAACATAATCAACAGCCACCAAAATATATTCAAATCCATTGGAAGGTGGAGAAGGTCCCATAAAATCAATTCCCCACACATCAAAAATTTCTACCACTAAGATGGGGTTTAAAGGCATCATGTCTTTCTTTGAAATATTCCCTAAGGCTTGTCACTTAAGACACTCCTGACTAAAAGTATGGGCATCTTTAAATAATGTTGGTCAATAAAAACTACTCTGCAATACTTTGGCCATAGTTTTTCGTCCAAAAAAATATCCTCCGCAAGCAAGGGTATGACGAATTGTAAGATACTCAATTGTTCAGATTTAGAAACATATCTATGAATGATTTGATCAGCATAAATTCTAAAAAGCTCAGGATCTTTCCAAAAATAATATTTGATTTGAGCAAAGAATCGATCCTTCTCATTCTTAGACTAGCCATCAGAAATTTATCCTATGACTAAGTAATTGACAATATCTGCAAACCAAGGGGCCTTTGTATGTAAAACTGCTAACAATTATTCATCTAAAAAAGATTCTCTGATTGATACAGGTTTACTATCTTTAATTAGGATCCTAGATAGATGGTCTGCTACAACATTTTCAGATCCCTTCTTATCTCGAATTTCAATATCAAATTCTTGTAATAGTAAAATCCATCTAATTAATCATGGTTTAATATCTTTCTTTGAGGGCAGGTATCTCAAAGCTGAATGATTCGAGTAAATTATGATTTTTTATCCTAATAGATATGATCTAAATTTTTCTAGGGCAAACACAATGGCTAGCAACTCTTTTTTAGTGGTGGTATAATTCATTTGTGCTTCATTCAAAGTTCTACTGGCATAATAGATCACTACAGGGCAATTGTTTACCCTTTGGCCTAGGACAGCTCCTATGACAAAGTCTGAGGCATCGCACATAATTTCAAAAGGTAATGACCAGTTAGGAGGTTGTATGATTTGAGCTTTGGTCACAACTTCTCTTAAGATTTCATAAGCTTTAAGACAATTTTCATCAAAGTTAAAAGAAACATCCTTAGCAAATAGATTACACAAAGGATGAGAAATTTTGGAGAAGTCTTTGATGAAGCGATGATAGAATCCTACATGGCTAAGAAAAGATCGAATTTGTTTGATAGAAGTGGGAGGAGGAAGTTTAAAAATTAGTTCAACTTTAGCTTTATGTATCTCAATCCCTTTCTTGGATATTATATGTCCTAAAATTATCCCCTCTTGAACCATGAAGTGGCTCTTTTCCTAGCTTAACACTAGATTAGCCTCAATACATCATTTTAATATTTTCTTCAAATTATTGAGGCAACTCTCAAAAGATTCTCCAAAGACTGAAAAGTCATCCATGAATATTTTTAAGAAATCTCCTATCATGTCTGAAAATATTGACATCATGCACCTTTGAAAAGTTGCAGGTGCATTACATAATCCGAATGGCATTCTACAAAAAGCAAAGGTTCCATAGGGACATGTAAAGGTGGTATTTTCCTGATCTCCTGGGGGGTAGATTGCTATCTGATTGTATCCTAAGTATCCATCTAAAAAGCAAAAGTATTGTTGGCCTGCTAGTTTTTCTAGGATTTGATCAATAAAGGGTAAAGAAAAGTGATCTTTTCAGATGGTTGTATTGAGTTTTCTATAATCTATATAGACACGCCACCCAGTGAAAAGTCATGTTGGTACTAAGTCCCCATGTTCAGTGTGGATAATCGTGAGTCCAGATTTTTTTGGAACTTGTGTGGGACTCACCCAGTGGCTGTCAGAGATAGGATAAATAATTCCAACATCTGACCATTTAATTACCTCTTTCTTGACTACTTCTTGCATGTTAGGGTTAAGCCGTCTTTGCATCTCTCGAGTTGGTTTGGCATTATCTTCTGTATAGATATGGTGCATGCATATTGATGGACTAATTCCTTTTAAATCAGCGACGGTCCAACCTATGGCCTCCTTATATATTTTCAGAATATTTACGAATTGGTTTCTATTCAGTAGTTAAGTTGGAAGCAATTATTACCGGTAGGATTTTCTTTGATCCTAAAAATACATACTTAAGTGATTCAGATAAAGGTTTTAGTTCAAGTTGTGGTGGGGCCTGAATTGAAAGATGTAATAGTTCAATTTTTCGCTCGGATAAGGGCTCAACTTTCACTGACCAAGGTAGTGAATGTGATGGTTGAGGTGAATTAAGCAAGGCATTCACTTCCTGGGTTTGAGTTTCTTTAGTGGGTTCATCATCTTGCAGTAAATCTAGGAAGGAATTAGATTCAACTATTTCATCTACCTGATTGATTACAAAACAGTCTTCCTCCTTTTGAGTGTACTTCGGGGTATTAAAAATATTAATTCTTACTTTTTGATTCCTAAAAGAAATGTCCATAGCTCCTGTCTTACAGTTGATATTGGCATTGGCAGTCATTAGGAATGGATGTTCTAAAATTATGGGATTTTGGTTCACCTCTTGGGATGGTTCCATGTCAAGTATGAGAAAGTCTACTGGAAAATAATATTTGTCTACTCTAACTAGAACATCCTCAATCAAACCATGCGGTGTTTTTATAGATCTATCAGCTAGTTGCAAAATAACTGATGTGGGTTTTAGTTCTCCAATCCCAAAATTTTCATAAATCGAGGTTGGAAGTAGGTTCATACTAGGTTCTAAGTCTAGTAATGCTCGGTTAAAGGTTATGCCTCCTATAACACATGAAATTAAGGGAGCACTAGGATCTTTCATCTTTTGAGGTATTGGATTTAATAGGACCACACTTACATCCTCAGATAGCATAACTCTTTTGGTGGTTTGTGGCTCACACTTTTGGGTGTAGAGTTCTTTAAGAAATTTAGCATAGGCCGGGACATGCTGAATTGCATCGAGGAGGGATAAATTAATATGAACTTGTTTAAATAGTTCCATTAGCTCCTTGTTGTGTGCTTCTTGCTTTTTACGGGAAGAGCCTGCTTCTAAGGCTGAAGGAAATGAGGATTTGGGTTTATATGTCTCAGCTAATTCATCTGTTCTCTTCTTTCCTTTGTCTATCTTATCGACATCAGTACCAGTTCTAAGCTCAGGTTCTTCATATGATTAGTTTCAATACTAACCTCTTCTTCAAATTTTTCATCTTGGCTAACATCAGTATTAGCCTCTATCACCTGGTCTTGGTATGGGTCCTTAAGAATCCTACCACTTCTAAGTTCAGATATTACTTTGGCATTTTCTAATTAGGGATTCTTAGGTGGGATGTTAGATGGATGAGTAAATCCAGGTGGTTGATAGACATTGGATGGATTATTTTTAGGATTTGCAATTGATTGGCTTGGTAATTGACTTGGTTCTCTTCTCATGCTAGACTCAGCTAATTATCCTATTTGAGCTTCTAGCCTGGTGATTGATTATTGTTAGATCAGAATTAATTATTGTTGGCTTAGAATCAATTGTTGAAGTTGATTGAATTTATCGTCGGCTAGATTGGTCTGTTGAGGAGGTAGGTATGAGGGCTGATTATAATGCAGTGGTTAAGAAGACTGATTAGGCTGACCCTTATTATAGGCATAGTTCATTGGGGCCTATTTTGATAATTTTGGATTGGTGGGATTTGGGTTTGAGCCTGAGTCTGTTGTGGTTTCCAAGATAAATTAGGGTGGTTTCTCCAACCAGGGTTATATGAATTTGAATATGGGTCATTAAGTGGTTTGGAGTAACCTTGAGCAGCTTGGACTTATTCTTGGATAAGAGGTGGTAATTATGCAGCCATGGGACATTCACTTACATGATGTGTTGGGCTAGCATAAATAGAGCAAATCTCTTGATAATTAGAAGTTGGTGTGTATTATGCAGGAGATTGTTGACCTAGGTTTAGGAATTGATCTAATTTCTGGGTAATAAGGTTGACTTTATCTAATTTTTGTGCTATTATGTTCAAATCTACCTTAGAATTAAGTTCTAGAGTTTTGATCTCATAAATTTCTATCCGTTTTTGTTGAGAAATTGATCTTTCATAAGAGGATAATAAAGCATGGTTAATAGAGTTTTCACTTAAGGTTTCAAATAAGGTATAAGCTTCATCCTCACTTTTGCTCATGAATGCACCTCCATAGGATGCATCAACCATCTGCTTATATTGATCTCCTAAACCTTCATAGAAATTTTGTACAATTTGCCACTTAGATAGACCATGGTGTGGGCATTTTCTAAGAAGTTTCTTAAGTCTTTCCCATGATTCATGAATTTGTTCCCCAAGAAGTTGAGCAAAACTCGTGATGGCTCGCCTCATGGTATTGGTTCATCCTATGGGATAAAATTTCTTAAGAAATTCATGTTGCATCTCTGCCCTTATTTGAATTGTTCTTCCTAATGTGCCAAGCCAGTACTTGGCTTTATCTTTTAATGAGAAAGGGAACATAAGGTCAGTCTAAGGGCATCATCAGAAAAATTCTGAATTTTTACCGTAGAGCAGATTTCTAAGAATTCATCCAGATGTTTGTAAGGGTCTTCATTGGTGTTCCCATAAAAAGATGGGAGCATCTGGATTGTGGTCGACTTGATCTCATAGTGGCTAGCAGGGATATCAGGTAAGTGGATGCAAGTCGATGGGTTGTAGGTGGAAGGAATAAAGTATTCCTTCATCTGCCTAGGTGGTTCTTCATGATTTTCAGTCATTTGATTATCTGGTCTTATATGAATTAGTCTTTCAATTTCAAGATTTGATTTAACTAGGTCAGGTAAAAGTGATCTTCTACCATGCATGTACTAGTGCAACCCAATATATGGTTTAAGATATATATTTTTTATTTTTTATTTTATTATTATTATTTTAAGAAAAGAGGAGAGAAAGAAAGAAGAGGGTTCTAAAGAAAGATCCTAAGGAGTCTTAAATCTAGAGATGATAGAGAGAAGAGCTAATTTGTGGTTTATGTTTGATGTTATTTAGCAAACAAGTTAGGCAATCAATCCTGACTAAGGGTTGTCTTAGGTCTAAATAGCTCCTAACTACCAAGATCACCTTTGAGCCCTCCAAGTAGAGGATTAGTCAATCAACTGGCTAGGTAAGTATAAGGTCGGTGGGAGTCTCTCCGTTGCTTGCCTTAGACACCAATTGTGCTTGGCCAGGTAAGCTAATGGAATCAATTAAGTAACCACCTTCCTTCGGGCCTAGTCATCCCTAAACCACTTTTCTAGACACCTTTCAAATTGATTAACCCTAACTTGATTCAACTCTTAGGATTCCTTGTCCTATTGAGCTCGAATATCCTTAAGGGTTGATGTCTAATTGATTTTAAGAGTTAAGATTTGGGTTAATGCAGGATGCTGGTTAGTTATTTGTGGGCCAAGGAAGGGTGATCAAATTTCTACCTTATCTTGTTTAATAGGTTGTGCCTTTAGTTTGGTTTAATATGAATATGCACAAAAAATTTTTCAATCAAAGAGTTCTATACAATTTAAACTAGATGCATGCAACTAATTGAATTCTGAAAGATTTACCTTACCTCCAGCAATCACCAAAAAAATAAAATAAAATAAAACTAATATAATGCATGCTCTAAACAATTAGGATTTCTAATCTTGTGATGAGATTTTTAATTATGTTTAAGTAGGTAATTTTTAATTAATTTAAAAATAAAGCAAATATTAAAAATAAGGAAAGAGATTTAGGGTTTAGGAATGATCTCACCAAATAGGATTGAGAGTTTTGTTCGTGCCCTAATCTTCTTTGTTCTTTTCTCTATTTTTTTTTCACCAAAATAAATAAGAAAAATAAATAGTAGGAAATACAAAAATCAAAGAAATAAGAAAATTTTTATTTTTATGCCTCCCCAGCAATGGTGCCAAAAACTTGATAAGGAACGCGATGTTGTTGTTAAGACACTGTATTTATCAGTTTAAATCCAACTTTTTAAATTAATTAAAAGTTATGAAGCGAGTAGTGAGTCAGATCGAATCCATAGAGAGGCATTGATTTAATTCTAAAATCTTTAATTTTTTTTTAAAAAAAATTTTTGAAAAAAAAATTAAAGTCAAAAAATAGATTTATAAATAAAAGTAGAATTTAAATTATATAAAAATAAATTTGGTACTAAGATCTACTATTTAGATCTTAGTGGCTACTTGCAATAAAATTAAAGAGCAATAAAGAATAATTAATTTAAAGAGCTAGAATTGAAAAGAGCAATAAAGCTTTCTTTATTAAAATTAAAACTCAAATTTAGAATTAAATACCAGAGATTAAAAAAAAAAAAGAAAAAAGAAAACCAGAAGGAGATCATAGATCAGCGTAGGCGTGGAGATGGCGTAGAAGACTGGCTCTTCTTCTCAGCACTGTAGCTTTGAAGCAACCTTCAACCCTGAGCTTGACTTTCATTCTATACCTTGGCTTCCCTCTTACCAGATCTGTCTATTTCTAGAGGCTTGGGGTCCTTTTTATAGAGCTAGGAGGGGTGGAGGATTTTCTTCTAGGCAATGTGGGACTAATAGCCTATTTAATCTTCAAAATACAAAGAAACTCGAATAAAATTTGGATAAAAAAAGAGTCCTAGACAAATTTTGGTGGGTTTGATGAAATCCAGCCGTTCAATAGAAATTCAACGAGCCAAAAATCATCAAAATCGGATGTGTATCAGTCTAGATCAAGTCAGATTAAATTGTGGCCATTGATCGCGCATTGATGGAGAAAATATGAACATTGATCATGCATTTGGAGTCTTGATTCCCATCAGGAGCATTCTGGACCGTTGGATCATCCCCTGGATCGCACGCTGCCATTGGATGGCATTCCACATGAAGTCTGAAGTTAAATCAAATCCAAAAATAACCACAGTCGTTTGATCTTGACCGTAAGCTACCATAGCCATCCGATCGTGCAATTACTATTCCCATGGACCATGTGGATCGGCCGCACCATACACCGCAGCCAATCAACGCACCTGTCGTCGAGTGAAAAGACCAAAATGCCTTGTGAGCCATGATAGATTTTTTGTGAACCCTTTAAGGGTCTAGGTCCATCACGTGTCGCGCCATGATTCACCGATTTCTGCTGAGCTGACGGTCCACGCCTGGATTTGCGGTTGAGTCAGCTTGCATGGCTGGCTCGATGCACTAGCTTGTCGGCTTGGCCCGGCGCGTTTGGATGCGCCGACTGATATGGCATGGTGGCTTGAGCCGTATGTTATTTATTTATTTATTTATTTAAATTTTTATTTATTTTATTTCTTTAAAAATTTATATCTTTTTTATTTTAGCTCCGTTTTATTTCAAACTTGTCATGATCAAAAAAATAAGCTCTTTTCATTGATTATAAAATTTTATTTTTTATTTTATTATTATTATTTATTTATTTAATAAAAATATTAATTTTTAAATATATATATAAATTGATCATTAATTCTTAAAAATTAATATGAATTAATTGATAAATTAATACTTTTATTGATGAATTTATGGTACTTATCAGAGAATCTCATCCTAATGTGAGCAAAGTCGAAGACCTCGTCAATATAAGATAAGATAGAGAGAGAGGTCGTACCGATGAGCCCAACACTTCAACAGAAGATAAGATCTCCTACAACCTCGACTAGAGATAAGATCTTCCCCGAGCATCAACTTCAACAGGAGATAAGATCTCCTACAATCTCGACTGGAGATAAGATCTCCCTCAAGCTTCAACAGAAGATAGAATCTCCTTCAACCTCGATAGGAGATAAGATCTCCTATAAGCTTCAACTTCAATAGGAGATAAGATCCTACAACCTCGGCTGGAGATAAGATCTCCCCCGAGCTTCAACTTCAATAGGAGATAAGATCTCCTACAATCTCGACTGGAGATAAGATCTTCCCTAAGCTTCAACTTCAACTGAAGAAAGAATCTCCTTCAACCTCAATAGGAGATAAGATCTTCTACAACCATGGCTGGAGATAAGATCTTTCCCAAGCTTCAACTTTAATAGGATATAAGATCTCCTACAACCTCGGCTGGAGATATGATCTTCCTCGACTTTCAACTTCAATAGGAGATGAGATCTCTAACAACCTCAGCTGAAAATAAGATCTCCCCCGAGCTTCAACTTCAATAGAAGATAGAATCTCCTTCAACCTCAATAGGAGATAAGATCTCATACAACCTCGGGTGGAGATAAGATCTCTCTTGAGCTTCAACTTCAACAGGAGATAGATCTCCTACAACCTCAACTGGAGAAGAAGATCTCTTCCGAGCTTCAACTTCAATTGGAGATGAAATCTCCTAAAATCTCGGTTGGAGATAAGATCTCTCCGAGCTTCAACTTCCATAGGAGATAAGATCTCGTACAACCTCGGCTGGAGATAAGATCTCCCCTGAGCTTCAACAGAAGATAGAATCTCCTTCAACCTCAACAAGAGATAAGATCTCCTGCAAGCTTCAACTTCAATAGAAGAAAAGATCTCCTATAATCTCGATTGGATATAAGATCTCCCCCGAGCTTCAACTTCAACAGGAGATAAGATCTCCTACAACCTCTCCTACAATCTTGGCTGGAGATAAGATCTCTTCCGAGCTTCAACTTTGATAGAAGATAAGATCTCCTACAACCTTGGTTGGAGATAAGATCTCCCCAAGCTTCAACTTCCATAGGAAATAAGATCTCCGACAACCTCTGCTAGAGATAAGATCTCTCCCGAGCTTCAATAGAAGATAGAATCTCCTTCAACCTCAATAGGAGATAAGATCTTTTACAAGCTTCAACTTCAATAGAAGATAAGATCTCCTACAACCTCGGCTGGAGATAAGATCTCCCCTGAGCTTCAACTTCAATAAGAGATAAAGATCATCTACAACCTCGGTTGGAGATAAGATCTTCCACGGGCTTCAACTTTGATAGAAGATAAGATCTCCTACAATCTTGATTAGAGATAAAGATCTTTCCCAAGCTTCAACTTCCATAGGAGATAAGATCTCCTACAACCTCGGCTGGAGATAAAATCTCCTCCGAGCTTCAACAGAAGATAGAATCTCCTTCAACATCAATAGGAGATAAGATCTCTTACAAGCTTCAACTTCAACAGGAGATAAGATCTTTTTCGAGCTTTAACTTCAATAAAAGATAAGATCTCTTACAACCTCGACTGGAGATAAGATCTCCCCTAAGACCTCCTACAACCTTGGCTGAAGATAAGATCTCCCCCAAGCTTTGACTTCAGTAGGAGATACGATCTCTTACAACCTCGGTTGGAGATAAGATCTCCCTCGAGCTTCAACCTCAATAGGAGATATGATCTCCTATAACCTTGGCTGGAGATAATATCTCCCTTGAGCTTCAACCTCAATAGGAGATAAGATATCCTACAACCTCGACTGGAGATAAGATCTCTTCTGAGCTTCAACTTTAATAGAAGATAAGATCTCTTACAATCTCGACTGAAGATAAGATCTTCCCCAAGCTTCAACCTCAATAGGAGATAAGATTTTCTACAACCTCGGTTGGAGATAAGATCTCCTCCAACTTCAACCTCAATAGGGGATAAGATCTCCTACAACCTCGACTGGAGATAAGATCTCCCCCGAGCTTCAACTTCGATAGAAGATAAGATCTTCTACAACCTCGGCTAAAGATAAGATCTCCTTCGAGCTTCAACCTTAATAGAAGATAAGATCTCCTACAACCTCGACTAGAGATAAGATCTCCTCCGACCTTCAACTTCAAAAGAAGATAAGATCTCTCTCAATTTCAATCGAAGATAAGATCTCCCCCGAGCTCAACTTCAGCAGAAAATAAGATCTCCTTCGAGCTTCAACCTCAATGGGTGCAGAGCCCAAAAAAGAACTTCGATAGTCATCTTTTTTGTACTTCCTTCCTTCGAATTTCAAACTCAAGAGTGGGGGATCTAGTGTTGGGGATAAATCCTACTCCCACCGAAGTCCAGTCTGATGCTTAGCCTAATGTAGCTGTTAATCATGGAAGAGCTTTGATCGTGAATTCTTCCTCCAATGGTCAAACCCCTCCTAGACTTCTTCAGCAGTCAAACTCCTCCAATGGCCGAACCCCTTCCGAAATCCTCCAGCAGTCGAACTCCTCCAGTGGTCGAATTCCTTTCAGACTCCTTCGACGGTCGAACTCCTTTCGAACTCCTCCTTCAGTCAGATTCCTTCAGAAGCCAAACTCCTACCGAATTTTTTCTTTAGTCGGATTCCTCTAGGAGCCAAACTTCTTTCGAACTTCTCCTTCAGTCAGATTTCTTTAGGAGCCAAACTTCTTTCGGACTTTTTTTTCGATTGGATTTCTTTAGGAGCCAAACTTCTTTCGGACTTCTCCTTCAGCCAAACTTCTCCACCAGCCAGACTCCTTCTGGACTTCTTCATTAGTCAAACTCTATCTAGATTCCTCCAGTGGATTACTTTCAGATTTCATATAGTATTCTTTTCGGATGATCCCCTCTAGCTGTATTTCCTTTAGGAGTTCAAACTTCTGTAGAATTAACATATGTCAAAGCTCTTCACCAACCAATGTCTACTTCCTCCGAACTTTGATTATTAAATCTCGACGAATGGACACACCACGATAATGGACACCTCTCTCCATCACAAACTCCACGTGGCTTCGAGCGGCTCAGTACCGAACGACTACAGCTGTCACTATCAGTCTGCTACAGGTGGTGCCCCTCTCCATAATAAACCCCATGTAGCTTCGAGCGGCCAGCTATTGGACGGCTATGACTGTCACTATCAATCTACTCCAAACTCTGTCTATAAAAGAAATCCTCCAGATATGTTTTCTCTAAGCTTTCTTCTCCTTTCCAAAATTCTACTGAGTTCTTTTCTGAGCACTTTATTTTTGTTTGTCAGAAGAGCTGACTTGATCATCGGAGGATCCTACCAGAGCCACTACCATCGATTTTGGATGGAACTTTATTTTGTAGATCACCGACGGTGACTTCTTCTTCCTCAACTTTGGCTTGATCCAACGTCAATCAGATTCTGCACCAATAGAATGTATATTAATTATCAATTATTTAGCGATAGTTGAATCCTCAGTTGACCTTATAATCAATAGCTAGTTTTCCTTATTAGTATGCATATGCAATTAGAAGTGCTAATAGTCTTTAAATGACCTAAGTAGGCTACTAAAAGTCTGACCAACTAATCTACTTCTTAACTCAATACATTCATTAGCAAATAGTTTCTAACTTTCTTACTCCTAGTCTATCTTTCTCAAGATTTTCTTTCTTGACACATGGTTTAAAAAGATAATTTTTTTTTGATAAAAATTTTTTTTTACCCCCCAACTTATTCTACATTGTCTCAATGGAGAAAGAAAAATGAAGGATGCAATAAGGGACGTGAGAGAATACACCTAATTTATTAGTCTAGATTGGTTCTTTGAAGCTTTAGAATTTGGGTTGAGCTCTCATTCATCTTTCTCTACAAAATTAAAAACAAGCTAGAGCAAATAAAAGAGCAAAAAAAAATTATGGAAAATAAAAAAAAGGATCAAAACTAAAAGAAAAATAAATAACATATCTGGTAGTTCTAATTTATAGTCTTCAACTTGACTTTCTTGAAGCTCTAAGCTGGGTCTTGCAATTTGAAAACTTCCTTCTCCTTCTCAAGACTTCCACCAATATAATGCTTTAGCCTATGACCATTTATCTTGAAAGTACCTTTTGATTTATCAAAGATCTCCACTGCTCCATGTGGAAAAACTTTAGTAATTGTATAGGGACCTGTCCATCTTGATTTTAGCTTTTCTGAAAATAAATTTAGCCATGAATTATATAGGAGAACTTGCTGCCCCTCACAAAATTTCTTTTTTACAATATGATTATCATGCCATTTCTTAGTATATTCTTTGTAGATCCTGGCATTCTCATAGGCATCATGGCAAAATTCATCCATCTCATTCAACTGCATCAACCTGTTCTTTCTTGCATCTTGTATATCAAAGTTAAGAATTTTTATAGCCCAATATGCTTCCCAATATGCTTTATGTTCTAGCTCAATAGGGAGATGATATGCTTTATCAAAGAATAGCCTATATGGGGACATACCAATGGATGTTTTATATGCAATCCTATATGCCCATAATGCATCATCTAATTTTAATAACCAATCTTTCCGGGATGCACTTATAGTCTTTTCTAAAATTCTTTAAATTTTCTATTAGACACCTCTACTTGACCACTAGTTTGTAGATGATACGGGGTAGCTATCTTATGAGTGACACCATAATTTCTTAATAAATTTTTAAATTATTTATTATAAAAGTGTATACTTCCATCACTAATGATTGTTCTAGGAGTGCCAAAATATGTAAAAATATGCTTTTTCAAAAATTTAACAACTACCTTAGCATCATTAGTTGGAAAAGCTACTACTTCTATCTATTTTGAAACATAATCTACAGCCACAAGAATATATTGATTTGAAAAAGAACTAAAAAATGATCTCATGAAATCAATACCCCAAACATCAAAAATTTCACATACAAGAATATTATTTAAAGGCATTTCATGTCTCTTAAAAAGATTTTCAATTCTTTGATAGTAGTCACATGAAGAGACATAAGAATGAGTATCTATGAATAGAGAGGGCCAATAAAAACCTGATTGAAGAATCTTATAAGCTATCCTAGTTGGACCGAAATGTCCTACCTCTCGGTCATGACAATGGTGCAAAATTTTCTCCATTTCTTCCTCTGAGATGCATCTTCTAATGACCTAGTCTGCACAACACTTATACAAGAAGGGTTCATCCTAAAAAAAATATTTAACAATAGATAAGAACCTCCTTTTTTTGTTAAAAAGAAAGATCAAGTGGAAGAATCTTACCAACCAGGTAGTTAACAATATCAGCAAACCATGGAAATGTTCTACCTGATGTAGCAAAAAGGCATTCATCTAAAAATTCCTTTTTGATAGGATAGGTATCTAATTTCTTTTCTGTGATATTTTTCAATCTTGAAAGGTGATCAACAACTGAATTCTCTATGCCCTTCTTATCTTTAATCTCCAAATCATACTCTTATAGTAGAATAATCCACCTGATCAATCTGGGTTTTGCAACTTTCTTGGTAAGAAGATATTTTAGAGCTGCATGGTTAGTATATATAATAACTTTGGATAAAATAAGATAGGAATAAAATTTATCCAATACAAATACTACTGCTAAAAGCTCCATTTCTGTAGTTGCATATTTTTGTTGGGCCTTTGTCAAGATGCGGCTGAAATAATAAATAATCCAAAAAAATTTATCCATTCTTTGACCAAGTACTGCTTCTATGGCTGTATTTCTAGCATCACACATCAGCTCAAAAGGTAAGGACCAATCTGGTGCTACTATAATAGATGCTATGACCAACTTCTTCTTAAGGGTGTTATATGCCTGCAAACACTCAACAGTAAAATGAAAAGAGATATATTTACACAATACATTAGATAAAGATCTAGAAATTAAGAAAAATCATTTATAAATCAATGATAAAATCCAGCATGCCCTAAAAAGCTTCTAATAGCTTTCATTGAGGTCAGTAGAGATAATTTTTTGATTACCTCAACTTTAGCTCAATCTACTTCAATTCCCTTATATGAGATCTTGTAGCTTAGGACTATGCCTTCTTGCACCATCAGATGATACTTCTTCCAATTTAAGACAAGATTAGTATCCTCACATCTTTATAAAATAAGAGACAAGTTATGCAAGCACTTATCAAATGTAGATCCGAAGATAAAAAATCATCCATAAAAATTTCAAGAAAATCCTCAATCATGTCATGAAAAATAGCCATCATGCATCATTGAAAAATAGTTGGTGCATTACACAAATCAAATGGCATTCTTCTAAAAGCAAATATACCATGAGGACATGTAAATGTAGTTTTCACTTGATCCTCAGGTGCTATAGCAATTTGATTTTAACCAGAATAACAATCTAGAAAATAATAAAAATCATGCCCAGCTAATCTTTCTAACATCTGATCTATGAATGGAAGAGGATAATGATCTTTTCTGGTTGCATCATTTAATTTCCTATAATCGATGCATACTCTCCACCTAGCAATCATCCTAGTGGGAATTGATGCGTGCTAATTTATAGCTATGGCAAGTGTACCAGTCGATCAAGTAATAAAGTGAATGAGTAGAGTATCATCCTTAGAGGATTGGAAAACAAGTACTGAAAAGCTCTTTTCTATGCTTTATTTAGAAGATTGATTTATGAGAATAAGAAATTAAAGAACAAAATAAAAAAAATAATTAAAAAATTTTAAGAAAATAGAGAGAGTGTAAATTATTAGGATTTCAAACTCAAGAGTAATGGATTACTAAGGCAATCGATTCACCAACTTAGTCAATACAATATTCAGGTTTTTAGATTAATTTTATTTCATGTGACGGTGGAGTCTCCTAATTTATTCACTATCCTTTGGTCTAGGCATAGCAAAACTATCAATATTTATTAATTATCCTTTGGTCCAGGTGTAATTTAAATAAATATTAATGCATTAAGTTTTGTGAAACCCTCTAATTAAAATATGCTGCGTCCAAAGCGCACTAAAATTCCCGCATGCATATGAATTCTAATTTGATTCATAATACAAGGTATATAATCAAGAAGCAATAACATAGATGTACTTGGTCCGTAACATCTATGTTCATCAGATCAATTAGAAGATGGCCTAGTAATCTAAAAGCATTAAGATCAGATTTATATACTCCTCATGAATAAAATTTAAAAATAATCATACTGAATATTGCATCAAAAGAGTGGCTACACCTTAGCCTTAGTAAAAGAAAATTTAGTTCATGATAACAAATTCAAAAATAGCAAATAAAATAAAAAGCATAGAGAAATTAGACTGTTTGATTGCTGAAATTGATTATCCGTTGCTCTTGGCATGGAGAACTTGGTGAAAAAAAAGACGCTCCTTGATCGATGTCTTGATTGTCGAAAGAAATCAAAAATTCTTTTTTTTTCTCTCACAAATCACTCTTCTCTTTCTACCTTTCTCCTCTCTTTTTCTTTTTGTTTTTCTTTTTTTTCTTTAACTCTCTCCCTTTTTCTCTTTTTCTCTTTTTCTCTGACTTCCTGACTTCCTTCTTTTCTCCCTCTCCCTCTCTCTCTCTCTCTCTTTCTCTCTTTGATTCTTCTTTTTTCACGGCAACAATAGATTTTTTATAGATCAAGAGATTGATTTTCCCCCAAAATCCATAAAAAATTAGGTTTAAGACTCCTAAAACAACTCAAATTAAGATTTGGGTAATTCTAATCATTGGATGTTGATCAAACGGTCCAAAAATTACTTAAAAATCCCTTAAAATAACCCAGATAAAGTTGGATTTCATGCGAGCCATTGGATCAACCGTTGGATTGAATCTGGGTTGTCCGATCGTGTAGAAAGAAGGCTTATGATCTTTAGTTTAATGTTGGAATGAATCTCAGTCGTTGGATCTCGATCGGGAGCTGCGGATGCCGTTCATCATTGCCTTCTTTTCGACCGTCCGATCGAGTTTCAGTGAAAGGTGCCCATTGGATCAAACAAAATTCCCAAATTGCCCTCCATAGATCATGTTCGAGCCCAGTGTTGCATGGACCGCCGTGTTCTTCAGCCAATCGGAGCATGCTTTTTGCTGTAAAATTTCCGAATTATCCTCCAGATGGTCCACCGTGTGCCGCAAAAAATGCTGACGTCATCCTGATGTCAGCATTGCATCGACGGGTCGGTCTGCGGTCGAGTCGGGTGGTCTACTGAGCCAATTTTCTAAATCGGTTTGAACCAAACCATTTTTTTTTTGAAATTCAATTTTGGGCTCGTTTGAAGTCCATTTTGCCTGAAATTTATTTCATCTGAATTAGAAAAATAAGATCTTCACATTGGTGGCCTTCTTTTCTGCATAAGATTAATAAAAATATTAATTTTTAAAAAAATAGATTAATTTATTTTATAATTTAATACTTTTATTAGTATATTTTTACCACTTATCACACCCCCTAACTTAGTCATTGCTAGTCCCTTAGCAATGTTTTATTTAATACCATATTTCAATAAGATTATCCATCACAAAGATAAAATCTAGGATTAAAGGTCAAAAAGTTTAGAAAATACTGCTAACTAAGCATTGAGCTTCAGAAGTAAATTTTTCAGTCAATATAATTAAAAACTTTCTTAGAGTACATCAAAGATCTATAGCACTTGTGTTCATGATGACTAACTTTAGCATTTCAGTATTAAATTAAAAGAATAAAAGTATCCTCTCTTATCACCTATTTTGGTCAATTTTCTATACATTCTCAATTTTATACTCATGAATTAAGGTAGCTTTCACACTGCCTTCCCTTTTTTTTTTTTTTTGCTGTGCTGAGCATCCTGGCCTTTCCTTCACCATTTTACATGAATTTTCACACTTGACCTAGGTGCAGAGACCCAGTTACTAGGCTTTGGGCAATCCACATATACTCTATCTTTTACACTTTATTTTTAGGCAAGTTGCTCTTTCCTTAAATTCAAGTTTCTTTGATTAGAATGTATATTAATTATCAATTTTTAGTGATAATTGAATCCCTAGTTGGTCTTATAATCAATACCTACTTTACCTTGTTAGTGTGCATGTGCAATCAGAAGTGCTAATAGTCTTTTAATGACCTAAGTAGGCTGCTAAAAGTTGACCAAATAATCTACTTCTTTAACTCGTTACATTCATTAGCAAATAATTCTATCTTTTATCACTTATCCAGTCTATCTTGCTCAAGATTTTCTTCTTGACATATTTTTTTTTTTTTTTAACTTATTCTACATTGTCTTAAAGGAGAAAGAAAAATAAAGGGTGCAATAAAGGATAGGAAGGAATACACCTGATTTGGTTCAGTCTGGTTCTTTGGAGCTTTGAAATTTTGCTTGAGCTCTCATTGATTTTTTTGCAAAATTGAAAATGCACACCAGAGCAGTGAAAGAGCAATAATAAATTATTGAAAAATAAAAGAAAAAAAAATGATCAAAATAAAAAAGAAAAGAAACAACCTATCTAGTAGTTCTGATTTATAGTCTTCAGCTTGACTTTTTTTTTTTTAGTTCTAAAGTGGATCAATCTGGTGCCACTTCAATTGGAATACTTTCATGTTTGATTGAGTCATCTTTCAATTTGACATTACTCGCTTTTATAGTCTCAAACCTATTTTCTACAGAATTCTCATATAATAGATTATCAATAATATCAATTAGAAAATAAGTTTGATTATCATCAGTTTGTTTAGTATCTTTAAAAATATTAAAAGTAACTTGTTCGTCTTAGACTCTAAGAATTAATTTTTCTTATTGAACATCTATTAAAGCTCCTCTAGTAGCTAAAAAGGGTCTCCCTAAAATAAGGGATACATCATAATTGATAAGTGGTAAAAATATACTAATAAAAGTATTAAATTATAAAATAAATTAATTTATTTCTTTAGAAATTGATACTTTTATTAATCTTATATAGGAAAGAAGGCCACCAATGTGAAGATCTTATTTTTTTGATTCAGATGAAATAAATTTCAGGCAAAATAGACTTCAAACGAGCCCAGAATTGAATTTCAAAAAAAAAAAAACCCGGTTCGGTTCAAACCAGTTCAGCGGTTCGATCCGGTTCGACCGAAATAGTAGACCAACCCACCGACGCAATGCTAATATCAGGATGATGTCAGCATTTTTTGCGGTGCACGGTGGATCAACGGAGGATATTTCGGGCATTTCACATCAAGAAAAGCGCTCCGATTGGCTGAAGAACATAGCGGTCCACACAACACCGGGCTCGCACATGGTCCATGGAGGGTAATTTGAGAATTTTATCTGATCCAACGGACGGCATTCACTGAAACTTGATCGGACGACCGAAATGAAGGTGCTGATGGACAGCATCCGCAGCTCCCAATCGAGATCCAACGGCTGAGATTCATCCTGATGTTAAACTAAAGATTAGAAGGCTTCTTTCTATACGATCGGATGGCCCAGATTCAATCCAACGGTTGATCCAACGGTTGATATGAAATCCGACTTGATTTAGGTTATTTTAAGGGGTTTTTAAGTGATTTTTGGACCGTTTGATCAACATCTAACGGGTAGAATTACCCAGATCTTAATTTGAGTTGTTTTAGGAGTCTTAAACCTAATTTTTGATGGATTTTAGACAGAAATCAAACTCTTTATCTATAAAAAAAACTTGTTGTTGCCGTGAAAAAAAAATCAGAGAGAAAGAGAGAGAGAGATGGAGAGAGAGACAGAGAGGGAAAGAGAGAGAGAAGTCAGAAAAAGAAAAACAAAAAGAAAGAGAGGAGAGAAGTAGAAAGAGAAGAGTGATTTGTGAGAAATAAAAAAGGATTTTTGATTTTTTTTTTAACAATCAAGGTATCGATTAAAGAGCGTCTTCTTCTTCGCCAAGTTCTCCACACCAAGAGCAACGGATAATCAATTTCAGCAATCAAACAGTCTAATTTCTTTATTCTTTTTATTTTATTTGCTGTTTTTGAATTTATTATCATGAACTAAATTTTATTTTACTAAGGCTAAGGTGTAGCCACTCTTTTGATGCAATATTCAGTGTGATTATTTTTAAATTTTATTCATGAGGAGTATATAAATCTGATCTTAATGCTTTTAGATTACTCGCCATCTTCTAATTGATCTGATGAACATAGATGTTACAGACCAAGTACATCTATATTATTGCTTCTTGATTATATACCTTGTATTATAAATCAAATTAGAATTCATATGCATGTGAAAATTTTAGTACGCTTTGGATGCAGCATATTTTAATTAAAAAATTTCACAAAATCTAATGCATTAATATTTATTTAAATTATACCTAAACCAAAGAATAATTAATAAATATTTATAGTTTTGCTATGCCTGGACCAAAGGGTAATGAATAAATTAGGAGACTCCACCATCACATGAAATAAAATTAATCAAAAAATCTGAATATTGTATTGACTGAGTTGGTGAACCTATTGCCTTAGTAATCCATTGCTCTTGAGTTTAAAACCCTAATAATTTACACTCTCTCTATTTTCTTAAAAAAATTTTAATTATTTTTTTATTTTATTCTTTAATTTCTTATTCTCATAAATTGATCTTCTAAATAAAGCATAGGAAAGAGCTTTTCAGTACTTGTTTTTCAATCCTCTAGGGATGATACTGAAGGAAAATCTTGATTTTCCGGTCCAGGTTCATTCAGATCTGATCAGATCAAGAGATATATTTTAAAAATTTTCTCTTGATTCCAATCAGATCTTGATATATTTCAGATCTGATTCTTATTATTTTAATAAAATAAAATTAAAAGATAAATTAAATCAAATTTAATTTACTTGATCTGGGTAATCCTATTATCCTGTTGATGATCCTGTTTGCAGCGGAAGGTTTTGGATCTCAGCCATGCAAGCGCCTGGCCTCTATCGGTATCCACTCAATTGGATCTGGAGATTCTCTTCTTCTCTATCATCCCTCCAAAAATTAGATCTGAATCTGATTTGGAGAATCTTCAAAACTCCTTTTGAAGATCTGCAGTCGTCCTTTGCAGCAATGCAGCCTTCTTGCTTTTGATCGCCTTTCTTTGATCTGAATTGCACCAACCAAGGTCCAAAACTCCTTTTGGACGTGGAGAGCAAGGGGAGAAGAGACTATGGCATGGAGAAGGAGGGGAGAGGCAGCCTTGGGGTGTGGAGAAACTATGATCTCATCATATCTCATATTTTGAGTTGGGTACAGGGTCTTATTTATAGACTAGCTGTGATCCAACTCCTCTTCTTCCCAACCAATCACAACCCTTTGTGAAATCAGATCTAAATCTGATTGGTGGGAATAGAGTCCCCTGGATTCCTCCTTAGAGGGCGCCTAAGACCAGTCAAAGTTGGTTCTTAGAAGAACTCTAATTGGAATCCAAAAAGGAGATGGAGTCCTTGTCCAACAAGGACTCCTAGGCGCCTCCAACTTGGGCACACGCCTAGGGTGGCGTGCGCCCTTCTCCTTGCCAGGTTCTGGCAGGGGGACAGGCCCCCACCAGCTCTCCAATAGGTGCATGACATGTGGTCAAAAGTCAAAGTGTCAATGGTCAACGTTTGACCAGTCAAAGGTAGACTTTTGACCAAAGTCAAAGAACAAGAAATGGCAGGTGACCAAAAATGGCAGGTAATGTCTTACAAAATAAGACAACCTTTTCTGACTTGGACAACCTCCAGTCAGACCATATGAAGGCCTCTGATTGAGCACAAACTCCTTTGGCTCAGTCAGGACAACTTATTTATGATAGCAAAAGAAGAACGTTAGGTTCAATCGAGTGCTAGCACGATTTCCTTGAACCTAATTGAATCTCATTCAGATCAATTGAACTAGATTAGTTCAATTGATGATCACCAGATTCAAACCCTTGTTTGTGTGACCCAGTTAGGTTCAGTTCTGTATGGTAATGGGATATGTCATGATCTCTATCATCGACATCATCGAAACTCCTTTCGATGGATCAGAACTCTTCTGATTCGAACAGCTAGAATGATCGATCATCTAAATCATTCTAATTGCTCCCAAAATCCACCAGTGACACCTAGCAGTATATGGTGGCAACCCATCAGAGCTGAATGCGAACCTCTTGGTGCAGCTACCTGTGTGATTAAGTTCTTCTATCTTGAGCCCCGATCAGATTAGGGTTAAGGTGAACTCGTCAAACCCTAGTCTCTGTCATATGATGTAATCATTCGATTCGAGTCCAATGTGAAAATCTAAATAGAAACTCTTTCTATTATTTCACTCTACCATGGCCATGGATTTCTGGACTTGATTCTCATGATCATCATAGGGCTACTCCTCTACCACCGAGGTAGATAGATTCCATCTTGATGCAATCCAGTTCCTACAATGAACATGTCATAGCCAACATACACCTCAGGGTTCCATATGGCTAGGAGACCGAGTAATGGTGTAGTCAAACTATAACACCCTCAAGGTGAACTGCCGATGCATCTCAGGTCAAAGAACCAGACACACTACTGCAGCATCGAGTCAGTCATTGACGAGAAGGTAGACTCCCTAATGACTACTCGAGGTGGTCACGCTCAGTGCCCTCGTTCTCTAACGAGTACCTGTACTCTCGCTCCGGTGTCTCCACACCGTAGACTCAAGACTCATCTACTAAAGAGAAGCGATTGTACACCAACCTTTCGGATCAATCACCATCCTCGTGATGATCCTATGGTCAGGAGCATTTTATGAGTTAATAATGATTATTCATGTCTTAAATTTTCAACTCTTGAAAATATGAATTATCATTACCATTAACTCAAAGGATGTATCACAGACACTAAATACACATATGTGATAGAAAATAACCCATTTTATTGATTTTAGTCAAAATTATAATTTTGCCCCTAGAAGTGTATTACAAGTGTCAGCCAATTCTGGCTTCTAGGGCACATATATCTAACAATCTCCCACTTGTCCTAAAGCCAATTGGCTACAAGTCTAAGTCCCATCTTCTCAAGGTGGGCTTCGATCTTCTGCTGGCCCAACGGCTTTGTAAGTGGGTCTGCCACATTATCTGCGGAGTTGACTCTCTTGACCTCGACATAACCCTTCTCGAGGTAATCGCGGATGAGGTGGTATCGCCGCTCAATATGCTTGGATTTTTGGTGAGACCTCGGCTCCTTAGCAAGGGCTATGGCGCCATTGTTGTCGCAGTATAGAGGAATGGCATCTGATGGCATTACTCCAATTTCTGCAGCAAACTTCTTGTACCAGAATGCTTCCTTCGCAGCTTCTGATGCAGCGATATATTCTGCTTCCATGGTGGAATCTGCTATCACCGTTTGCTTGGAACTCTTCCAGCTGATAGCTCCACCATTGCACACAAACAGACTCCCAGATGTCGACTTTCGATCATCTATATCGGACATGAAAGTCCGAGTCTGTGTATCCCTGGACTTGGAGTTCTCCGTTACCAAAGACCAACATCATATCCTTAGTTCTTCTCAAGTACTTAAGGATACATTTCACAGAAGTCCAGTGTTCTTCACCTGGATTTGACTGATATCTGCTTGTGACACTCACAGCATGGGCTATATCAGGTCGTGTACATAGCATGGCATACATGAGGCTCCCTATTGCAGAAGCATAAGGGATCTTGCTCATGCGTTCTATTTCCTCAGGTGTGCTGGGGCACATCTTCTTGGAAAGATGAATACCATGTCTGAAGGGTATTAATCCCCTCTTAGAGTTTTCCATACTAAACCTCTTTAGTACTTTCTCTATGTACATCTTCTGTGAAAGTCCTAGCATCCTATTCGGTCTATCCCTATAGACCTTAATTCCTAGAATAAAGGATGCTTCACCTAGGTCTTTCATGGAGAATTCCTTGGACAACCACATCTTGACTGATGTCAACATGGGAATATCATTCCCAATAAGGAGGATGTCATCCACGTACAATACGAGGAAGACAACAGCGCTCCCACTGACCCTTTTGAAAACACATGGTTCCTCTTCATTTTTGATGAAACCAAACTTTTTGATCACATCATTGAAACGAGTGTTCCAGCTCCGAGATGCTTGCTTAAGTCCATATATGGACCTTTGCAGCTTGCAAACCTTGTGATCAGTATCACTGGATGTGAAACCTAGCGGCTGTTCCATATAGATATCTTCCTCAAGATATCCATTTAAGGAATGCCGTTTTCACGTCCATTTGCCATATTTCATAATCGAAATAGGCTGCAACAGCAAGCAATGTGCGGATGGATTTTAGCATAGCTACTGGGGAAAAGGTATCCTGATAGTCAATGCCTTCGCGTTGACTATAACCTTTTGCCACCAAGTCTAGCCTTGAATGTCTCCACATTCCCATCTGCACCAATCTTTCTCTTGAAGATCCATTTACATCCAATAGGTACTATACCTTCTGGTGGATCTACCAAGGTCCAGACTTGGTTTGAGTGCATCGAGTCAATTTCTGACTGCATTGCCTCTAGCCATTTCTCGGAGTCGATATCTGATATCGCCTCGTTGTAGGTTTTGGGATCATCACCATGAGCACCATTACCTACGAGGAACATTTCCTCTACATCCTCTGAAATAATACCTAAGTATCTTTCAGGGGGACGGGAAAACTCTTTCCGATCTACGAGGTGGAGGAGGTAGTGTTCTTATTGGCTCAACCTGATTTGGTTCCACTTGGTCCTTAGCTCGTTCTGCTTGTGAGACTTTCTCATCAAGCTTGATCTGCTTTCCAATGCCGCTATCTTGAATAAACTATTTTTCAAGAAAGATGGCATGTCGACTCACAATCACATTGTGGTCTTCTGGAATGTAGAAATAGTATCCTAATGACTCTTTAGGATATCCTATGAATCGAGCTCTGAAGGACCTAAACTCTAACTTGTCCGCTTGTTGTCTTTTGACATGAGCCGGACAACCCCAAATTCTGAGATGACTCAGACTTGGTTTCTTACCGTGCCATATCTCATACGGTGTGGTAGGAACGGTTTTAGAGGGAACCCTATTCAGTAGATAGATTGAAGTTAACAATGAGTGTCCCCAAAGAAAATCAGGGAGGTCTGTGAAGCTCATCATGGATCGAACCATATCTAATAGAGTCCGATTTCTCCATTCTGAAACCCCGTTGAGTTGAGGTGTTCCTGGTGGAGTCCATTGAGAGACTATGCCATTATCCTTGAGATAGTCTAGGAATTCCCTGCTAAGGTATTCACCTCCTCGATCTGATCGAAGAACCTTAATGGGTTTTTCTGTTTGTTTTTCTACTTCATGTCTGAATTCTTTGAACTTTTCAAAAGGCTTCAGACTTGTGTCTCATAAGATACACATACCCATACCTAGACAGATCATCGGTAAAGGTAATGAAGTAGACAAAATTGCCTCTAGCCGGCACATCAAATGGGCCGCACACATCAGTATGTACTAGGGCAAGGAGATCTGTGGCCCTCTCCCCATGTCCAACAAAAGGGAGTTTAGTCATTTTGCCTTGAAGACAAGATTCACAAGTTGGATATGACTCGGAAGTCAATGGACTCAATAGCCCATTTTTCTCCAATTTGTTGATCCTATCTTCTGCTATATGACCTAATCTCAGGTGCCATAGATATCTGTCATTTGGACTATCCCTAGGTCGTTTGGCATTCACGTTTTGCTCGATAGTTAGAACAGGTACATCAATATGTAGCTGATAAAGACCATTAATAAGGAAACCATTTGCAATTTTATTTCTTTCATAAAGAATGTTACAATGGTCCTTAAAGAAGGTGATCACATAACCTTCTTGTGCTAAGCATGAAACAGAAATCAAATTCCTGCTAGCTGCAGGCACAATAATAACAGTCTTTCAAAACTAAGTCTAAACCAGATGGTAATCGAAGAGGGTATGTTCCCACGGCTACTGCAGCAACTCTTGCTCCATTACCGATGCGTAGGATCATGTCTCCATCCCTCAGCCTCCTGCTATCCTCAAGACCCTGCATAGAAGTGCACAGATGAGCACTAGAACCAGAGTCAAGCACCCAACTGGATGCAGAAGAAACCGTAAGGTTACACTCAATAACGAGCATACCTCCAGAAGGACCTTCCTTCTTGTTCTTCAGGGTGGCTAGGTAAGTAGGGCAGTTCCGCTTCCAATGGCCGTCGCTGTTGCAATGGAAACACTTTCCTTTGCCATCGGCCTTTTTCTTCGGATTCTGCCTTCTTCTTCTTTGATCCTTCCACCTTTTGCTTTTTCACAGACTTCTTTTTCTTTCCATAAGACTTTCTTTTGGAAGAAGTCCGTTCCATAGCAAGAACTGAGCCTTTAGAACCTTTCATAGAAAGCTCAGCGGTAACCAGCATATTCATTAACTCGGCCAAGGAATTCTGAAGTTTATGCATGTGGTAATTCATGATGAATTGCCCATATGCATCAGTCAAGGATTGCAGAATAATATCGTTCTGCAGGTCCAAGTCCAACTTCACACCGAGCTTCTCAAGCTCTTCCATGTCCTTGATCATTGTCAGACAGTGATCTTGGACTGACTGCCCATCACGCATCTTAGCCTTAAAAAGTCATTTTGTGACTTGATATTTGGCTGCGCGACTCTGTTCACCAAACATCTCCTGCAGGTGAGCCAACATTTGGCGAGCAGTCCCGATATCTTCATGTTGGCGCTGGAGCTCATCAGACATCGAGCCCAACATGTAATATCTGGCCTTATTATCTTCGTCAATCCATTTTTCCAGAGACGCTCTCTGTTCAACAGATGGACGGGCTGGTAATGTGGGAGGGTCCTGGTCCAAAACATGGGTTAACTTCTCGGAACCCAAAATAATTTTGTAGTTCCTGAGCCAATCTTTATAATTGGGTCCGGTCAGTCTATGTGTGTCCAGGATACGTGCCAATGGGTTGGACGCAGACATTATTCCTGTAGAGAGTCAAAGATTCTAGTTAGATACTGTAATTTTGACTTGACCAATTTATTTAGGAAATTTTATTTTTAAACAAATTAGCTCCCACTATTTTCTCGGATCCCTACACTCCCTCTGTAGAGATGCAAAAATCTCCATGATTAATGATTTCTAGTGGGTGGTGCGGTCTCACCAACTGACTCATCACCTCACCTAACAGTTATTGGTGATGGGTTAGCCAATGAGTGAACAACTCTTGTTCAATGATTCTCTAATCATGGTGCACCCAAACTTGGTCTCTAATTCATGAATCTCACCGTATCCGAAATATTGATCCACTCCTTAGTTAAGTCAGACCCACCATTTGCATAGACTGGGTTCCTAATTGAGTCTCTCACCGTATCCGAAATATTGAGCCCAACTCATCCTCCAGCCCATAGCATCCAATGCCTAATAGACATGGTTGCATCTTCCCGGTGCAACTGAGCCACTGTATCCAGCCGAGAACAATCAACCCCGGGAAGGGCCCGCACATCTACAATGGTGGAAGACCTCAGACTTAATCTTTTCTTAGGGAGAATTGATTCAGGTCTCATTAAACTAGACTTGGCTTAGTCATAACAATTATGACTAACCTAGTGGCATGGGTTAGCTCGGATTATTGACCACCTCAGATCAGAACTGTGTCAACAGATATGGCCAGGTAAGTGAGACCGGTGGAAGGAATATGCCATTAACTCGTACAAGAACGCATTCAGGTCGAGTAGCTTCCAATTAAAAATCAGTCGATCGTCTATGCCAAACTTACCTTAGACACCAAATTGTTGAGCCAGAACCAATTGGGTTAGCCTACAATCCAGACTCTAACCTCTGAGCCTAATTAGGTCTTGCTTGATCGTGACTCGATCTTGACCCAGACTTAATCCTATTAGGCTGGTCAATTTAAGCATTGTTGATCCCATCTAACCAACTCTTGATTCGGTTTGATCAACCGCTTAGACCTAATTGAGCTACCCAAGCCCGAACCCAGTATTATGAATATGTCTTAGATCTAAAATTCTCAATTTTAGACCTAATTAATATTCCATAAACTTAATTCTTAATTAAGTAGGGTTCATAAATAAAATATGCACAATAAATCCTAGGGTTTCAGGATCTAGGGTTTTGCAGAAAGTAAGTTTTGGGTTTCTGATTAAGGACGAACACGCAGCACCCCTACACATCATAAGAACACCCCATCGAATGGGAAGAGAGGGCCTTTAAACCCTTCTTCATTCTTATGACCGGACGGCCAAGAGGAACGCCTTAATCAGGAACATTCAATACTACAAAATAAGTTATAGATCTATATCATATATCTCATATACAAAGTAGATCTAATCATGGCATATTTTGCATACATCTCATGTATCATAATCATGCATGTTTTTTAGATCTAAATTATCTCATAATAATCTAAAAAATTAGATTTAAATTGATCTTATCAAAATAAATTCTAATCTAGACAATTATGTAGAACTATTCTACAACTAGTCTAGACATGCATCAATCATATCTCATATGATATTCAAAAATTAAATAATTTTTATTTGCTATTTTTCAAATATTATTATAACACTTATAATATCAAAAAATAGTAAATAAAAAGATCTAAAATATGATTTAATCAGATTAAATCAAAAATATGCAAGAATATTCTATAGAACTATTCTATTCTAGAACTAGTCATGCATATCTTCTAATCTTAGATCCAAATTATTTAATTTTAATTTTTTTGATTTCAGATCTGATCACATCTCATGTGATATCTAAAATCAATTATTTTTTAATTAAAATAAATTTAAAATCAGATCTAAATAATTTAGAACCATGGCTCTGATACCAGTTGAAGGGAAATCCTGATTTCTCGGTCCAGGTTCGTTCAGATCTGATCAGATCAAGAGATATATTTCAAAAATTTTCTCTTGATCCCAATCAGATCTTGATATGTTTCAGATCTAATTCTTATTATTTTAATAAAATAAAATTAAAAGATAAATTAAATCAAATTTAATTTACCTGATCTGGGTAATCCTATTATCCTGTTGATGATCCTGTTTGCAGCGGAAGGTTCTGGATCTTAGCCACGCAAGCGCCTGGCCTCTACCGATATCCACTCGGGTTGGATCTGGAGATCCTCTTCTTCTCTATCATACCTCCAAAAATTAGATCTGGATCTGATTTGGAGGATCTTCAAAACTCCTTTTGAAGATCTGCAGTCGTCCTTTGCAGCAGTGCAGCCTTCTTGCTTTTGATCGCCTTTCTTTGATCTGAATTGCACCAACCAAGGTCCAAAACTCCTTTTGGACGTGGAGAGCAAGGGGAGAAGAGACTATGGCATGGAGAAGGAGGGGAGAGGCAGCCTTGGGGTGTGGAGAAACTATGATCTCATCATATCTCATATTTTGAGTTGGGTACAGGGTCTTATTTATAGACTAGCTGTGATCCAACTCCTCTTCTTCCCAACCAATCACAACCCTTTGTGAAATCAGATCTAAATCTGATTGGTGGGAATAGAGTCCCCTGGATTCCTCCTTAGAGGGTGCCTAAGATCAGTCAAAGTTGGTTCTTAGAAGAACTCTAATTGAAATCCAAAAAGGAGATGGAGTCCTTGTCCAACAAGGACTCCTAGGCGCCTCCAACTTGGGCACACGCCTAGGGTGGCGTGCGCCCTTCTCCTTGCCAGGTTCTGGCAGGGGGACAGGCCCCCACCAGCTCTCCAATAGGTGCATGACATGTGGTCAAAAGTCAAAGGGTCAATGGTCAACGTTTGACCAGTCAAAGGTAGACTTTTGACCAAAGTCAAAGAACAAGAAATGGCAGGTGACCAAAAATGGCAGGTAATGTCTTACAAATAAGACAACCTTTTCTGACTTGGACAACCTCCAGTCAGACCATATGAAGGCCTCTGATTGAGCACAAACTCCTTTGGCTCAGACAGGACAACTTATTTATGATAGCAAAAGAAGAACGTTAGGTTCAATCGAGTGCTAGCACGATTTCCTTGAACCTAATTGAATCTCATTCAGATCAATTGAACTAGATCAGTTCAATTGATGATCACCAGATTCAAACCCTTGTTTGTGTGACCCAGTTAGGTTCAGTTCTGTATGGTAATGGGATATGTCATGATCTCTATCATCGACATCATCGAAACTCCTTTCGATGGATCAGAACTCTTCTGATTCGAACAGCTAGAATGATCGATCATCTAAATCATTCTAATTGCTCCCAAAATCCACCAGTGACACCTAGCAGTATATGGTGGCAACCCATCAGAGCTGAATGCGAACCTCTTGGTGCAGCTACCTATGTGATTAAGTTCTTCTATCTTGAGCCCCGATCAGATTAGGGTTAAGGTGAACTCGTCAAACCCTAGTCTCTGTCATATGATGTAATCATTCGATTCGAGTCCAATGTGAAAATCTAAATAGAAACTCTTTCTATTATTTCACTCTACCATGGCCATGGGCTTCTGGACTTGATTCTCATGATCATCATAGGGCTGCTCCTCTACCACCGAGGTAGATAGATTCCATCTTGATGCAATCCAGTTCCTACAATGAACATGTCTATAGCCAACATACACCTCAGGGTTCCATATGGCTAGGAGATCGAGTAATGGTGTAGTCAAACTATAACACCCTCAAGGTGAACTGCCGATGCACCTCAGGTCAAAGAACCAGACACACTACTGCAGCATCGAGTCAGTCATTGACGAGAAGGTAGACTCCCTAATGACTACTCGAGGTGGTCACGCTCAGTGCCCTCGTTCTCTAACGAGTACCTGTACTCTCGCTCCAGTGTCTCCACACCGTAGACTCAAGACTCATCTACTAAAGAGAAGCGATTGTACACCAACCTTTCGGATCAATCACCATCCTCGTGATGATCCTATGGTCAGGAGCAATTTATGAGTTAATAATGATTATTCATGTCTTAAATTTTCAACTCTTGAAAATATGAATTATCATTACGATTAACTCAAAGGATGTATCACAGATACTAAATACACATATATGATAGAAAATAATTCATTTATTGATTTTAGTCAAAATTACAATTTTGCCCCTAGAAGTGTATTACAAGTGTCAGCCAATTTTGTCTTCTAGGGCACATATATCTAACAGATACTCTACTCATTCACTTTATTACTTGATCGACTGGTGCACTTGCCATAGCTATAAATTAGCATGCATCAAGTTTTTGGCACCATTGCCGGGGATTATGTCTAAAACAATATTAAAATTTTGATCCTTGCTTTATTGTAGAAATTTATTTTTAATTTTTATTATTTAAAAAAAAAATTTTATTGCATGACACGTACTGGATATAGTAACTTACTACCTTTAGATGCATAAATTGAAAGGACCATTAGAAGACTATAACAAGAAAGAAACATGACAGCTGAAGATCCTAACGACATCAATCTAAATTGGATATGGCGACTGAAGGACAGCATGAAGCTATTCGACCAGTACATCGTTCATTAAATGATTATATCACACCATCTATAGCTGATGCAGCTTCAAGCATCAGGAGACCACCTGTACGAGCAAACAACTTCGAAATAAAATCGACAATGATCCAAATGATTCAATCAACTATCCAATTCAGTGGATACGTGCATGATGATTTGAATGCCCATATTTCTAATTTTCTTGAACTTTGCGATACTTTTAAAATTAATGGGATGTCAGATGATGCTATTAGATTAAGGTTATTTTCTTTCTCTTTACGGGACAAAGCTAAGAGTTGGCTTCATTCTCTTCCTGCAGGTTCTATCATAACTTAGAATGTCCTAGCCCAAAAATTCCTAGCCAAGTACTTTCCACCTTCCAAGACTGCTAAGATGCACAACGATATCACTTCCTTTATGCAAATGGACATGGAGACACTATATGAGGCTTGGGAGCATTTCAAGGAACTACTGAGGAGATGTCCACATCATCAACTACCCATATGGCTTCAGGTACAAACTTTCTATTATGGTTTATCTCCTACTAATCATTCTATGATTGATGCAACAGCAGGAGGAACCATTAACTAACAAATGGAGGAAGAAGCTTTCGATCTGATGGCATCAAATAGCTATCAATGGCAGATAGAACGGTTGATATAAAAAAGACTAGCAGCTGTGCAGGGAGTAGATTGCGTGCCAACCTTACTAGTTGAAATTGCAGCCCTTAGAGCCGAAGTCAACAACTTAAAGGGAACAGCTATGCATGTTCAGAGCATTACTTATGACCTATGTGGAGGAGGACATGATATGAGCAATTGCCAGACAGGTAATCCTTTTGCTCAAACAATTGATACAGCTAATTATATTGATAATTTTTTTAGGCCGTAACAAAATAATTCCTACTCCAACACATACAATCAAGGGTGGAGGCAGCACCCAAATTTCTCATGGAGCAATCAAAATGCAGCACAACAGCCACCCTCGGGATTCCAAGTATCTAAAAAGAAGTCCAACATGGAAGAGCTGATGGTCAAATTTATGCAAAACCAAGAAGCAACTATAAAAAATTTGGAAGCCAAACTTAGGCAGGACCAAACAGCAGCAATTCGAAACTTGGAGATGCAAATAGGTCAAATGGCTAAGATAATCTCCGAGAGACCTCAAGGATCCTTGCCAAGCAATACGGAGACAAATCCAAGGGAGCAAGTCAATGCTATCACCCTAAGAAGTGGTACAAAGCTGGAGGAGCCACATCAGAAGAATGAGACTGAAGAGCCAACTACAAATAAGGAACCATCAACTAAAATTTGTCAGTCACCAATACAACCAGCAGATGGATGGTCTCCAGGTATACGGTTTGCTGATCCAAATGTGAAGCCCTACGTGCCGCCACTACCATTCCCAGAGAGACAAATACAGCATCCAGATAAGGAATTTTCTAACTTTTTCAAAATTTTAAAGAATTTACATATTAATATTCCTTTTGTAGATGCTATTACTCAAATGCCTAGGTATGCCAAGTTTCTCAAAGAAATCTTAACAAATAAGAAAAAGCTGAAGGAGCATGAGAGAATAAATTTGAATGAAGAATGCTCAGCAATACTTCAAAATAAATTACCACAGAAGTTAAAAGATCCAGGAAAGTTTTACTATCCCCTGCATTATTGGTGATTGTAGTTTTGATAAAGTTTTATGTGATTTAGGAGCAAGCATTAATCTCATGCCTTTTTCTATTTTCAGAAAGCTGGGTCTAGGAGAACCAAAGCCTACCACTATTACTCTTCAATTAGCCGACAGATCCATTAAATATCCAAGAGGTATAGTGGAGGATGTCTTGGTAAAGGTAAACAAGTTTATTTTTTCTGTTGATTTTATTGTTCTTGATATGAAAGAAGATTATGATGTACCCCTTATTTTAGGAAGACCCTTTTTAGCTACTGGAGGAGCTTTAATAGATGTTCAATAAGGAAAATTAATTCTTAGAGTCCAAGATGAACAAGTTACTTTTAATGTTTTCAAAGATACTAAACAAACTGATGATAATCAAACTTGTTTTCTAATTGATATTATTGACAATCCATTATATGAGAATTCTATAGAAAATAGGTTTGAGACTATAAAAGTGAGCAATGTCAAATTGAAAGAGGATGCAATCAAACATGAAAGTATTCCAATTGAAGTGGCACCAGATTGATCCACTTTAGAATTCAAAGAAAGTCAAGCTGAAGACTATAAATCAGAACTACTAGATAGGTTGTTTCTTTTCTTTTTAGTTTTGATCATTTTTCTTTTCTTTTATTTTTTAGTAATTTATTGTTGCTCTTTTACTGCTCTGGTGTGTATTTTTAATTTTGCAGAAAAATCAATGAGAACTCAAGCAAAATTTCAAAGCTCCAAAGAACCAGACTAAACCAAATCAGGTGTATTCCTTCCTATCTTTTATTGCACCCTTTATTTTTCTTTCTCCTTTAAGATAATGTAGAATAAGTTAAAAAAAATAAAAAAAAAAGAAAAAGAAAACCATGTATTAAGAAGAAAATCTTGAGCAAGATAAACTGGATAAGTGATAAAAGATAGAATTATTTGCTAATGAATGTAACGAGTTAAAGAAGTAGATTATTTGGTCAACTTTTAGCAGCCTACTTAGGTCATTAAAAGACTATTAGCACTTTTTATTGCACATGCACACTAACAAGGCAAAGTAGGTATTGATTATAAGGCCAACTGAGGATTCAATTATCACTGAAAATTGGTAATTAATATACATTCTAATCAAAGAAACTTAAATTTAAGGAAAGAGCTACCTGCCTATAAATAAAGTGCAAAAGATAGAGTATATGTGGATTGCCCAAAGCCTAGTAACTGGGTCTCTGCACCTAGGTCAAGTATGAAAATTCACGTAAAATGGTGAAGGAAAGGCCAGGATGCTCAAGCACAAAAAAAAAAAAAAAAAAAAGAAAGGCAGTGTGAAAGCTACCTTAATTCATGAGTATAAAATTGAGAATGTATAGAAAATTGACCAAAATAGGTGATAAGAGAAGATACTTTTGTTCTTTTAATTTAATACTGAAATGCTAAAGTTAGTCATCACGAACACAAGTGCTATAGATCTTTGATGTACTCTAAGAAAGTTTTTAATTGTATTGACTGAAAAATTTGCTTCTGAAGCTCAATGCTTAGTTAGCAGTATTTTCTAAACTTTTTGACCTTTAGTCCTAGATTTTATCTTTATGATGGATAATCTTATTGAAACATGGTATTAAATAAAACATTGCTAAGGGACTAGCAATGACTAAGTTGGAAGGTGTGATAAGTGGTAAAAATATACTAATAAAAGTATTAAATTATAAAATAAATTAATCTATTTCTTTAGAAATTGATACTTTTATTAATCTTATGCAGAAAAGAAGGCCACCAACGTGAAGATCTTATTTTTCTAATTCAGATGAAATAAATTTCAAGCAAAACAGACTTCAAACGAGCCCAGAATTGAATTTCAAAAAAAAAAAAAAATTGGTTCGATTCAAACCAGTTCAGTGGTTCGGCCCGGTTCGATCGAAACAGTAGACCAACCCACCGATGCAACGCTGACATCAGGATGACGTCAGCATTTTTTGCAGCACACGGTGGACCAATCGGAGGGTATTTCGAGCATTTCACATCAGAAAAAGCGCTCCGATTGGCTGAAGAACGCGGCGGTCCACACAACACCGAGCTCATGCATGATCCATGGAGGGTAATTTGAAAATTTTATCTGATCCAATGGGCGGCATTCACTGAAACTTGATCGGATGGCCAAAACGAAGGCGCTGATGGACGGCATCCACAGCTCCCGATCGAGATCCAATGGCTGAGATTCATCTCAATGTTAAACTAAAGATCAGAAGGCTTCTTTCTACACGATCGGATGGCCCAGATTCAATCCAACAATTGATCCAATGGCTGATATGAAATCCGACATGATCTAGGTTATTTTAAGGGGTTTTTAAGTGGTTTTTGGACCGTTTGATCAACATCTAACTGGCAGAATTACCCAAATCTTAATTTAAGTTGTTTTAGGAGTCTTAAACCTAATTTTTGATGGATTTTGGGGGGAAATCAAACTCTTTATTTATAAAAAAAACTTGTTGTTGCCATGAGAAAAAACATCAGAGAGAAAGAGAGAGAGACGGAGAGAGAGACAAAGAGAGACAGAGAGAAAGAGAGAGAGAAGTCAGAAAAACAAAAACAAAAAGAAAGAGAGGAGAGAGGTAGAAAGAGAAGAGTGATTTGTGAGAAATAAAAAAGGATTTTTGATTTTTTTTCTGACAATCAAGACATCGATCAAGGAGCGTCTTCTTCTTCGCCAAGTTCTCCATGCCAAGAGCAACGAATAATCAATTTCAGCAATCAAACAATCTAATTTCTCTATGCTTTTCATTTTATTTGCTATTTTTGAATTTGTTATCATGAACTAAATTTTATTTTACTAAGGCTAAGGTATAGCCACTCTTTTGATGCAATATTCAGTGTGATTATTTTTAAATTTTATTCATGAGGAGTATATAAATCTGATCTTAATGCTTTTAGATTACTGACCATCTTCTAATTGATCTAATGAACATAGATGTTACGGACCAAGTACATCTATGTTATTGCTTCTTGATTATATACCTTGTATTATGAATCAAATTAGAATTCATATGCATATGGAAATTTTAGTGCACTTTGGACGCAGCGTATTTTAATTAGAGGGTTTCACAAAACCTAATGCATTAATATTTATTTAAATTACACCTGGACCAAAGGATAATTAATAAATATTAATAGTTTTGCTACGCTTGGATCAAAGGATAGTGAATAAATTAGGAGACTCCACTGTCACATGAAATAAAATTAATCTAAAAATCTGAATATTGTATTGACTGAGTTGGTGAACCGATTGCCTTAGTAATCTATTGCTCTTGAGTTTAAAACCCTAAAAATTTACACTCTCTCTATTTTCTTAAAAAAAATTTAATTATTCTTTTATTTTGTTCTTTAATTTCTTATTCTCATAAATCGATCTTCTAAATAAAGCATAGGAAAGAGCTTTTCAGTACTTATTTTCTAATCCTCTAGGGACGATACTCTACTCATTCACTTTATTACTTGATCGACTGGTGCACTTACTATAGCTATAAATTAGCACGCATCAATAATCTTCTTTCATATCAAGAACAATAAAATCAACAGAAAAAATAAACTTGTTTACCTTTACCAAGACATCCTCCGCTATACCTCTTGGATATTTGATGGATCTGTCGGCTAATTGAAGAGTAATAGTGGTAGGCTTTGGTTCTCCTAAACCCAGCTTCCTGAAAATAGAAAAAGGCATGAGATTAATGCTTGCTCCTAAATCACATAAAACTTTATCAAAACTACAATCACCAATAATGCAGGAGATAGTAAAACTCCCTGAATCTTTTAACTTCTGTGGTAATTTATTTTGAAGTATTGTTGAGCATTCTTCATTCAAATTTATTCTCTCATGCTCCTTGAGCTTTTTCTTATTTGTTAAGATTTCTTTGAGAAACTTGGCATACTTGGGCATTTGAATAATAGCATCTACAAAAAGAATATTAATATGTAAATTCTTTAGAATTTTGAAAAAGTTAGAAAATTTTTTATCTGGATGCTGTATTTGTCTCTTTGGGAATGGTAGTGGTAGCACATAGGGCTTCACATTTGGATCAGCAAACCGTATACTTAGGGACCATCCATCTACTGGTTGTATTGGTGACTGATGAATTTTAGTTGATGGTTCCTTATTTGTAGTTGGCTCTTCAGTCTCTTTCTTCTGATGTGGCTCCTCCAACTTTGTACCACTTCTTAAGGTGATAGCATTGACTTGCTCCCTTGGATTGGTCTCCGTGTTGTTGGGCAAGGATCCCTGAGATCTCTCGGAGATTATTTTAGCCATTTGACCTATTTGCATCTTCAAGTTTCGAATTGCTGCTGTTTGGTCCTGCCTAAGTTTGGCTTCCAAATTTTTTATAGTTGCTTCTTGGTTTTGCATAAATTTGACCATCAGCTCTTCCATGTTGGACTTCTTTTTAGGTACTTGGAATCTCGGGGGTGGCTGTTGTGCTGCATTTTGATTGCTCTATGAGAAATTTGGGTGCTGCCTCCACCGTTGATTGTATGTGTTGGAGTAGGGATTGTTTTGTTGCACCCTAAAAAAATTACCAATATAATTAGCTATATCAGTTGTTTTCGCAAAAAGATTACCTGTCTGGCAATTGCTCGTATTGTGTCCTCCACACAGGTCACAAGTAATGCTCTAAACATGCATAGCTGTTCCCTTTAAGTTGTTGACTTCGGCTCTAAGGGCTGCAATTTCAGCTAGTAAGGTTGGCACGTAATCTACTCCCTACACAGCTGCTAGTCTTTTTGGCATCATACGTTCTGTCTGCCATTGATAGCCATTTGATGCCATCTCATTGATCAGATTGAAAGTTTTGATTAATGGTTCCTCCTGCTGCTGCATCAATCATAGAATGATTAGTAGGAGATAAACCATTATAGAAAGTTTGTACCTAAAGCCATATGGGTGGTTGATGATGTGGACATCTCCTCAGCAATTCCTTGAAATGTTTCCAAGCCTCATATAGTGTCTCCATGTCCATCTGCATAAAGGAAGTAATATCGTTGCGCATCTTGGCAGTCTTGGAAGGTGGAAAGTACTTGGCTAAGAATTTTTAGGCTAGGACATCCCAAGTTATGATAGAACCTCCAAGAAGAGAATGAAGCCAACTCTTAGCTTTGTTCCATAAAGAGAAAGGAAATAACCTTAATCTAATAGCATCATCCAACACCCCATTAATTTTAAAAGTATCGCAAAGTTCAAGAAAATTAGAAATATGGGCATTCGGATCATCATGCACGTGTCCACTGAATTGGACAGTTGATTGAATCATCTGGATCATCGCCGATTTTATTTCAAAGTTGTTTGCTCGCACTGGCAGTCTCCTGATGCTCGAAGCTGCATCGGCTACAGATGGTGTGATGTAATTATTTAATGGACGATGTACTGGTTGAATAGCTTCATGCTGTCCTTTGGTCACCATATCCAATCCTAGATTGATGGCGTTAGGATCTCCAGCTACAATGTTTCTTTCTTGTTGTAGTCTTCTAATGGTCCTTTCAATTTTTGGATCTAAAGATAGTAAGTTACTATGTTCAGTATGTGTCATGCATTAAATAATTTTTTTTTTTAAATAATAAAAATTAAAAATAAATTTCTAAAGTAAAGCTAGGATCAAAATCTTAATATTATTTTAGACACAATCCTAAGCAACGGTACCAAAAATTTGATGCATGCTAATTTATAGCTATGGCAAGTGCACCAGTCGATCAAGTAATAAAGTGAATGAGTAGAGTATCGTCCCTAGAGGATTGGAAAATAAGTACTGAAAAGCTCTTTCCTATGCTTTATTTAGAAGATCGATTTATGAGAATAAAAAATTAAAGAACAAAATAAAAAAATAATTAAAAATTTTTAAGAAAATAGAGAGAGTGTAAATTATTAGGGTTTTAAACTCAAGAGCAATGGATTACTAAGGCAATCGGTTCACCAACTCAGTCAATACAATATTCAGATTTTTAGATTAATTTTATTTCATGTGACGGTGGAGTCTCCTAATTTATTCACTACCCTTTGGTCCAGGCATAGCAAAACTATCAATATTTATTAATTATCCTTTGGTCCAGGTGTAATTTAAATAAATATTAATGCATTAAGTTTTGTGAAACCCTCTAATTAAAATATGCTGCATCCAAAGCGCACTAAAATTCCCGCATGCATAT
This sequence comes from Cocos nucifera, assembly GCA_006176705.1. Lineage (NCBI taxonomy): Eukaryota > Viridiplantae > Streptophyta > Magnoliopsida > Arecales > Arecaceae > Cocos > Cocos nucifera. The sequence goes on along the minus strand of QRFJ01002834.1, from coordinate 80,902 downwards.
GAATTCTAATTTGATTCATAATACAAGGTATATAATCAAGAAGCAATAACATAGATGTACTTGGTCCGTAACATCTATGTTCATCAGATCAATTAGAAGATGGCCAGTAATCTAAAAGCATTAAGATCAGATTTATATACTCCTCATGAATAAAATTTAAAAATAATCATACTGAATATTGCATCAAAAGAGTGGCTACACCTTAGCCTTAGTAAAAAAAAATTTAGTTCATGATAACAAATTCAAAAATGGCGAATAAAATAAAAAGTATAGAGAAATTAGACTGTTTGATTGTTGAAATTGATTATCCATTGCTCTTGGCGTGGAGACTTGGTGAAGAAAAAGATGCTCCTTGATCAATGTCTTGATTGTTGAAAAAAATCAAAAACCCTTTTTTTTTCTCTCACAAATTACTCTTCTCTTTCTACCTTTCTCCTCTCTTTTTCTTTTTGTTTTTCTTTTTTTTTCTTTAACTCTCTCCCTTTTTCTCTTTTTCTCTTTTTCTCTGACTTCCCTGACTTCCTTCTTTTCTCCCTCCCTCTCTCTCTCTGATTCTTCTTTTTTCACGATGACAACAGGTTTTTTATAGATCAAGAGATTGATTTTCTCCCAAAATCCATTAAAAATTAGGTTTAAGACTCCCAAAACAACTCAAATTAAAATCTGAATAATTCTGATCGTTGGATGTTGATCAAACGGTCCAAAAATCACTTAAAAACCCCTTAAAATAACCCAGATCAAGTCAAATTTCATGCCAACCATTGGATCAATCGTTGGATTGAATCTGGGCCGTCCGACCGCATAGAAAGAATGCTTCTGATCTTTAGTTTAACATCAGGATGAATCTCAACCATTGGATCTCGATTGGGAGCTGCGGATGCCGTTCATCAATGCCTTCTTTTCGGCCGTCCGATCGAGTTTTAGTGAAAGATGCCTGTTGGATCAAACAAAATTCCCAAATTGCCCTTCATAGACCATGCGCGAGCTCGGTGTTGCATGGACCATCGCATTCTTCAACCAATCAGAGCATGCTTTTTGCTGTGAAATTCCTGAATTGCCCTCCAAATGGTCCAGCATGCACCGCAAAAAATGCTGACATCATTCTGACGTTAGCATTGCATCAACGGGTCGGTCTGCGGTCGAGTCGGGCAGTCTGCTGAGCTGATTTTCTGAATCGATTTGAACCAAACCATTTTTTTTTTTTGAAATTCAATTATGGGTTCGTTTGAAGTCCATTTTGCCTGAAATTTATTTCATCTAAACCAAAAAAATAAAATCTTCACATTGGTGGCCTTCTTTCGTACATAAGATTAATAAAAATATCAATTTTTAAAGAAATAAATTAATTTATTTTATAATTTAATACTTTTATTAGTATATTTTTATCACTTATCAGAAATTAATTCATTATTATCATTTTGAACTACAGTAACTTCACCTTTCTTAGGAACTACTTAAATATAACTCACCCAAGAACTATCAGAGATAGGATAAATAATACATGCATCAAGTAGCTTGATTACCTCTTTTTTGACAACTTCTTACATCTTTGGGTTAAGTCTTCTTTGGGGTTAGACCATAGGCTCATAGTTATCCTCTATGAGAATTTTGTGCATACAAATTAAAGGACTAATTCCTTTGATGTCCGCTATGGTCCATCCAAATGCCTTCTTGTGTTCCTTTAGCACTCTCATCAACTTCTCTTCCATTAATCCTATCAAAGAAGAAGAAATAATAACAGGTAAGTGAGAGGAACCTTCTAAAAAAATATATTTTAAATGAAATGGAAGAGGTTTGAGTTCAAGAGTAGGTGGCTCTTCAATTGATGGCTTTGGAAGAGGGGTAGATGATCTTTCTAATTCTTCAAACCATGGTCTGTATATATGTGGAATGTATGGCCTGGCCTCCAACAATCTTATGCACTCTATTTGATTTTCATCTTCAGTTGAACCCTCTTTTGATTGGACAATGCAAGCTTCAATAGGATCTTCAAACCTATTTTCTAGAAAATACTCATGCACTAATTTATCAGTATCATCAATTCAAAAAATAAGTTTGATTATCATTGGAATGTTTAATAACCTTAAAGATATTAAAAGTAACTTGTTCATCTTGGACTCTAAGAATGAATTTTTCTTGTTGAACATCCATGGCACACTGCGGCAGTAGGCGCGCACGTGGCAACAGGCGCCTGGCAGTGGGCACACATGGATGGATGCATGCTGCACTGCTGCACGTGCCTTGCACGCGTGCATGACTGCTGCGCGCACTTTACCACTGTGCGCCTAGATATCGTGCACATCCTACTGCACAGAGTGCCCTACCGTGGCACCCCTTACGCATGCTGCCCTGCACACCCTTGCGTGCACCCTACCATGGTGCCGTGTGCTGCATCTTGGCACCCATCTGCTGGTGCCATGACTTGGCCAGGCCATCCAAGCACCAGGCTATGCCCTTTTCCTTGTAGAGCCCCCTCCAAGCTCCTGCACACTCAAGATTGGCACAGCAAAGTCATCAGCCCGTGCCATCCCCAAAACCAGCAAATGGGACTGTGACAAACCACCCCCATCCAAAGATCCCAACGTTCTCGGAGGGAGGAATGACAGATAAGGCTGATGGCCTCTCCAAATTGCCACAATGAGGTTTCCTTCTTCCAACTAGCCTTGCTTTTTGGTTTTCTTTTTTATTGGACTAAATATTCAGTCCTTCTATTCTTCTTGCTATATCCCAAAGTCTAGTGGTCAAGAATTTTCTCCACCTCCTTGTCAAATTATTGCCTTATCGTCGATGGGGCTCGTTGCATCTGAATTCTTGAAGGATCTACATCTTCATAAAAAGGCTTTAGATAACTCACAAGAAAGGTAGGGTGTACCTTTAGTTTTTCTAGTAGATGCAATCTATTGGGGATAAATGCTACTCTCGTTGAAGTCCTATTTGATGCTTAGCCTAACGCAACTGGTAATCACGGAAGAGCTTCGATCAAAAATTCTTCCTCCAACAGTCAAACCTCAGCCGAACTCCTCCAGTGGCCGAACCCCTCCCGAACTCCTCCAGCAGTCGAACCCCTTTCAAACTCCTACAGCGGTCAAACTCCATCTGGACTTCTCTAGGAGCCAAATTCCTTCCGAACTTAAAATTTAGTTAGATTCCTCTAGGAGCCAAACTCCTACTAGACTTCTCCTTCGATCGGATTTCTCTAGGAGCCAAATTCTTTTCGGACTTCTTCTTCAATTGGATTCTCCTTCCGGACATCTCCTTCAGTTGGATTTCTCTAGGGGTCGAACTCCTATCAGACTTCTCCTTCGATAAGATTCCTCCAGGAGCCAAACTCCTTCTGGACTTCTCCTTCAGTCAAATTTCTCCAGGAGCCAAACTTCTTTCGAACTTCTTCTTCAGTCAGATTCCTTCAGGAGCCGAACTCCTTCTAGACTTCTTCTTTAATTGGATTTTTCTTCTGGACTTTTCCTTCAATTGGTTTCCTTCAGGAGTCGAACTCCTACCGGACGTCTCCTTCGGTTAGATTTGTTCAGGAGCCGAACTCCTTCCGAACTTCTTCTTCCATCAAATTTCTTCAGTAGTCGAACTCCTTTCGGACTTCTCCTTCAGTCAAATTTCTTTAAGAGCTAAATTTCTTTCGGACTGCTCCTTCAATTAAATTCCTCCAGGAGTCAAATTTCTTTCGAACTTCTCCTTTAGTTGAATTTCTCTAGGAGCCAAACTCCTTTCAAACTGCTTCTTCAATCAGATTTCTTCAAGAGCCAAATTCCTTTCGAGCTTCTCCTTCAGTCAGATTCTCCTTTCGAATTTTTCCTTCAGTCGGATTCCTTCAGGAGCCAAACTCCTATCGGACTTCTCCTTCGATTGGATTCCTCCAAGAGTCGAACTCCTTCTGGACTTCTCTTTCAGTCAAATTCCTCTAGGAGCCGAACTTCTTTCGAACTTCTTCTTCAGTCAAATTTCTCTAGAAGATAAACTCCTTTCGGACTTCTCCTCCAATCGAACTTCACCAATCGAACTCCTCCAACCAAACTTCTCCACCAGTCGAACTCCTCCAGCCAAACTTCTCCATTAGTCGAACTTCTTCTGGACTTCTCCATCAGTCGAACTTCTCCACCAGTCAGACTCCTTCTGAACTTCTCCATCAGTCGAACTCCATCTAGATTTCTCCAGCAGATTACTTTCAGATTTCAAGTAGTATTCTTCTCGGATGATCCTTTCTAACCGTATTTTCTTTAGGAGTCTGAACTTCTCTAGAATTGATATACGTCAAAGCTCTTCACTCCTCCACATGGTTCTAAGTGGCTCTGTACTAGACGACTATGGCTATCACTATCAGTCTGCTATAGGTAGTGCCTCTCTCCGTAACAAACCTCATATGGTTCTGAGCGGCCAGCTATTGGATGGCTACAACTATCACTATCAGTCTGCTACAAGCGGTGCCCCTCTCCATAACAAACCCCACATGGTGAAGGGAAATCCTGATTTCCCAGACCAGATTCATTCAGATCTGATCAGATCAAGAGATATATTTCAAAAATTTTTCTCTTTGATCCAGATCAGATCTAAGATGTTTCAGATCTGATTATTATTATTTTAAAAATTAAAATAAAATTAGATAAATTAAATCAGATTTAATTTACCTTAAAGTGGGTAATTTTATTATCCGTTGATGATCCTGTAAGCAGCGGAAGGTTCTAGATCAAGCCACGCAAGTACCTGGCCTCTACTAGTATCCACTCAGGCTGAATCTGGAGATCATCTTCTTCTCTATCACGTCTCCAAAAATCAGATCTGGAGGATCTTCAAAACTTCTTTTGAAGATTAGCAGTCGTCCTTTGCAGTAGCGCAGCCTTCTAGCTTTCACTCGCCTTTATCTTGTCTAGATTGCACCAACCAAGGTCCAAAACCCTTTTGGACGTGGAGAGGAGAGAGAGAAGATGCTTTGGCATGGAGGAGGAGAGGAGAAAAGGCCTTGGGGCATGAAGATCTCAATTAGTTTAGATTCCTCTTTGAGTTGGGTGCAGGGTCTTATTTATAGACTAACTGTGATCCAACTCCTCTTCTTCCCAATCAATCACAACTCTTTGTAAAATCAGATCTAAATCTGATTGGTGGGAATAGAGTCCCCTAGATTCCTCCTTAGAGGGTACCTAAGACTAGTCAAAGTTGGTTCTTAGGAGAACTCTAATTGAAATCCAAAAAGGAGATGGAGTCCATATCCAACAGGGACTCCTGGGTGCCTCCAGCTTGGGCACACACCAAGGGTGGCATGTGCCCTCTTCCTTGCTAGGTTCTGATAGGGGGACAAGCCCCCACCAGCTCTCTAAAAGGTGCGTGACATGTGGACAGAAGTCAAAGTGTTAATGGTCAACATTTGACCAGTCAAAGGTAAGTCAAAGAACGATAAATGGCAGGTGACAAAAAATGGCAGATAATGTCTTACAAAATAAGGCAACCTTTTCTGACTTGGACAACCTCCAGTCAGACCATATGAAGGCCTTTGATTGAGCACAAACTCCTTTGGCTCAGTCAAGACAACTTATTTATGATAATAAAAGAAGAACGTTAGGTTCAATCGAGTGCTAGCATGATTTCCTTGAATCTAATTGAATCTCATTCAGATCAATTGAACTAGATCAGTTCAATTAATGATCACCAGATTCAAACCCTTATTTGTGTGACTAGTTAGGTTCAGTTTTGTATGGTAATGGGATATGTCATGATCTCTATCATCGACATCATCGAAACTCCTTTCGATGGATCAGAACTCTTCTGATTCGAACAACTAGAATGATCGATCATTTAAATCATTCTAATTACTCCCAAAATCTATCAGTGACACCTAGCAGTATATGGTGGCAATCCATCAGAACTGAATGCGAACCTCTTGGTGCAGCTACCAGTGTGATTAAGTTCTTCTATCTTGAGCCCCGATCAGATTAGGGTTAAGGTGAACTCGTCAAACCCTAGTCTCTGTCATATGATGTAATCATTCGATTTCAAGTCCGATGTGAAAATCTAAATAGAAACTTTTTCTATTATTTTACTCTGCCATGGCCATGGACTTCTAGACTTGATTCTCATGATCATCATAGGGCTGCTCCTCTACCACTGAGGTAGATAGATTCCATCTTGATGCTATCCAATTCCTACAATGAACATGCTACAGCCAACAGACACCTCAGGGTTCCATATGGCTAGGAGACCGAGTAATGGTGTAGTCAAACTATAACACCCTCAAGGTGAACTGTCGATGCATCTCAGGTCAAAGAACCAGACACACCACTGCAGCATCGAATCAGTCATCGACGAGAAGGTAGACTTCCTAATGACTACTCGAGGTGATCACGCTCAGTGCTCTCATTCTCTAATGAGTACCTATACTCTCGCTTCGATGTTTTCACACCATAGACTCATGACTCATCTACTAAAGAGAAGCAATTATACACCAACCTTCCGGATCAGTCACCATCCTCGTGATAATCCTATGATCGGGAGCATTTTATGAGTTAATAATGATTATTCATGTCTTAAATTTTCAACTCTTGAAAATATGAATTATCATTATCATTAACTCAAAGGATGTATCACAGACACTAAATACACATATGTGATAGAAAATAACCCATTTTATTGATATTAGTCAAAATTATAATTTTGCCCCTAGAAGTGTATTATAAGTGTCAGCCAATTCTGGCTTCTAGGGCACATATATCTAACAATCTTCCACTTATCCTAAAGCCAATTGGCTACAAGTCTAAGTTTCATCTTCTCAAGGTGGGCTTCGATCTTCTGCTGGTCTAATAGCTTTGTAAGTGGGTCTGCCACATTATCTATGGAGTTGACTCTTTTGACCTCGACATAACCCTTCTCGAGATAATCACAGATGAGGTGGTATCACCGTTCAATGTGCTTGGATTTCTAGTGAGACCTTGGCTCCTTAGCAAGAGCTATGGCGCCATTATTGTCGCAGTATAGAGGAATGGCATCTGATGGCATTACTTTGATTTCTGCAGCAAACTTCTTGTACCAGAATGCTTCCTTCGCAACCTCTGATGCAGCGATATATTTTGCTTCCATGGTGGAATCTGCTATCACCGTTTGCTTGAAACTCTTCCAACTGACAGCACCACCATTGCACACAAACAGACTTTCAGATGTCGACTTTCGATCATCTATATCGGACATGAAATTTGAGTCTGTGTATCCCTGAACTTGGAGTTCTCCGTTATCAAAGACCAACATCATATCCTTAGTTCTTCTCAAGTACTTAAGGATACATTTCACAGAAGTCCAGTGTTCTTCATCTGGATTTGACTGATATCTGCTTGTCACACTCACAGCATAGGCTATATCAGGTCATGTACATAGCATGGCATACATGAGGCTCCCTATTGCAGAAGCATAAGGGATCTTGCTCATGCATTCTATTTCCTCAGGTGTGCTAGGGCACATCTTCTTGGAAAGATGAATACCATGTCTGAAGGGTATTAATCTCCTCTTAGAGTTTTTCATACTAAACCTCCTTAGTACTTTCTCTATGTACATCTTCTGTGAAAGTCCTAGCATCCTATTCGATCTATCCCTATAGACCTTAATTCCTAGAATAAAGGATGCTTCACCTAGGTCTTTCATGGAGAATTCCTTGGACAACCATAATTTGACTGTTGTCATCATTGGAATATCATTCCCAATAAGGAGGATGTCATCCACGTACAAAACAAGGAAGACAACAGTGCTCTCACTGACCTTTTTGAAGACACATGGTTCCTCTTCATTTTTGATGAAACCAAATATTTTGATCACATCATTGAAACGAGTGTTCCAGCTCCGAGATGCTTGCTTTAGTTCATATATGGACCTTTGCAGCTTGCAAACCTTATGATCAGTATCACTGGATGTGAAACCTAGTGGCTGTTTCATATAGATATCTTCCTCAAGATATCCATTCAAGAATGTCGTTTTTACGTCCATTTGCCATATTTCATAATCGAAATAGGCTGCAATGGCAAGCAATGTATGGATGGATTTTAGCATAGCCACTGGGAAAAAGGTATCCTGATAGTCAATGCCTTCGCATTGACTATAACCTTTTGCCACTAGTCTAGTCTTGAATATCTCCATATTCCCATCTGCACCAATCTTTCTCTTGAAGATCCATTTACACCCAATAGGTACTATACCTTCTGGTGGATCTACCAAGGTCCAGACTTGGTTTGAGTGCATCGAGTTAATTTCTGACTGCATTGCCTCTAGCCATTTCTCGGAGTCGATATCTGATATCGCCTCGTTGTAAGTTTTGAGATCATCACCATGAGCACTATTACCTATGAGGAACGTTTCCTCTACTTCCTCTAAAATAATACCTAAGTATCTTTCAGGAGGATGGAAAACTCTTTCCGATCTACGAGGTGGAGGAGGTAGTGTTCTTATTGGCTCAACCTGATTTGGTTCCAATTGGTCCTTAGCTCGTTGTACTTGTGAGATTTTCTCATCAAGCTTGATCTGCTTTCCAATGCCGCTATCTTGAATAAACTATTTTTTAAGAAAGATGGTATGTCGACTCACAATCACATTGTGGTCTTCTAGAATGTAGAAATAGTATCCTAAGATCAGCAGTCGTCCTTTGCAGCAGCGCAGCCTTCTAGCTTTCACTCGCCTTTATCTTGTCTAGATTGCACCAACCAAGGTCCAAAACCCTTTTGGATGTGGAGAGGAGAGGGAGAAGATTCTTTGGCATGGAGGAGGAGAGGAGAAAAGGCCTTGGGGCATGGAGATCTCAATTAATTTAGATTTCTCTTTGAGTTGGGCACAGGATCTTATTTATAGACTAACATGATCCAACACCTTTTCTTCCCAACCAATCACAACTCTTTGTGAAATCAGATCTAAATTTGATTGGTGGGAATAGAGTCCCCTGGATTCCTCCTTAGAGGGTGCCTAAGATCAATCAAAGTTGGTTCTTAGGGAACTCTAATTGGAATCCAAAAAGGAGATGGAGTCCCTGTCCAACAGGGACTCCTGGGCGCCTCCAGCTTGGGCACACGCCAAGGGTGGCATGCGCCCTCTTCCTTGCCAGTGTCTGGCAGGGGGACAGGCCCCCACCAGCTCTCTAATAGGTGCGTGACACGTGGATCAAAAGTCAAAGTGTCAATGGTCAAGCATTTGACCAGTCAAAGGTAGACTTTTGACCAAAGTCAAAGAACGAGAAATGGCAGGTGACCAAAAATGGTAGGTAATGTCTTACAAAATAAGACAACCTTTTCTGACTTGGACAACCTCCAGTCAGACCATATGAAGGCCTCTGATTGAGCACAAACTCCTTTGGCTCAGTCAGGACAACTTATTTATGATAGTAAAAGAAGAACGTTAGGTTCAATCGAGTGCTAGCACGATTTTCTTGAACCTAATTGAATCTCATTCAGATCAATTGAACTAGATTCAGTTCAATTGATGATCACCTAAATTCAAACCCTTGTTTGTGTGACCCAATTAGGTTCAGTTCTGTATGGTAATGGGATATGTCATGATCTCTATCATCGACATCATCGAAACTCCTTTCGATGGATCAGAACTCTTCTGATTCGAACAGCTAGAATGATCGATCATCTAAATCATTCTAATTGCTCCCAAAATCCACCAGTGACACCTAGCAGTATATGGTGGCAACCCATCAGAGCTGAATGCGAACCTCTTGGTGTAGCTACCTATGTGATTAAGTTCTTCTATCTTGAGCCCCGATCAGATTAGGGTTAAGGTGAACTCGTCAAACCCTAGTCTTTGTCATATGGTATAATCATTCGATTTCAAGTCCGATGTAGAAATCTAAATAGAAACTCTTTCTATTATTTTACTCTGCCATGGCCATGGACGCTAGACTTGATTCTCATGATCATCGTAGGACTGCTCCTCTACCACTGAGGTAGATAGATTCCAACTTGATGCTATCCAGTTCCTATAATGAACATGCTACAGCCAACATACACCTCAGGATTCCATATGGCAAGGAGACCGAGTAATGGTGTAGTCAAACTGTAACACCCTTAAGGTGAACTGTCGATGCATCTTAGGTCAAAGAACCAGACACACCACTGCAGCATCGAATCAGTCATCGATGAGAAGGTAAACTTCCTAATGACTACTCGAGGTGGTCACGCTCGGTGCTCTCATTCTCTAACGAGTACTTGTACTCTCTCTTCAATGTTTTCACACCATAGACTCAAGACTCATCTACTAAAGAGAAGCGATTGTACACCAACCTTTCAGATCAATCACCATTCTCGTGATGATCCTATGGTCGGGAGCATTTTATGAGTTAACAATAATTATTCATGTGTCAAATTTTCAACTCTTGAAAATATGAATTATCGTTATCATTAACTCAAAGAATGTATCACAGACACTAAATACACATATGTGATAGAAAATAACCCATTTTATTGATATTAGTAAAAATTATAATTTTGCCCCTAGAAGTGTATTATAAGTGTCAGCCAATTCTGGCTTCTAGGGCACATATATCTAACACGTGGCCCCAAGCGATCAGCTACCTAATGGCTATGACTATCACTATCAATCTACTTTGGGCTTCATTTATAAAAAGGGACCCTCCAGATATGTTTTCTCTAAGCTCTCTTCTTCTTCCCAAAACTCTGCTGAGTTCTTTCCTGAGCACTCCATTCCTGTTGGCTAGAAGAGCTGACTTGATTATCGAAGGATCCTGTCGGAGCCACCACCACTAACTTCATGCTGGACTTTATTTTGTATGTCATCGACAGCGACCTCTTTTTCCTCAACTCTAGCTCAATCCGGCATCGACCAAATTTTGCACCAACAAAATTGGTGCTAGAGGAAGGGTCCTCTATTTTTGAGGTATCCTTGTTCTTAAAGGAGTGCTCAGCTAACCCTATGGATCTTCTTCTCTAAGGTCCATCTTCATCCTCTCTCTTAATCCTAAGAAATACCTCTATAGAAGGTGACTATCCAGAGATCTACCGCTTCTACTAGCAGATCTACCGCTGCAGTACCAGTTGAAGGTGTAATAACTCTAGCCATGGCTGCAGGACAATATCCAAGATAATCTAGAGCATAGATAGATTTTTTGATAGTAAAGACTCCCTCTGCTTACACTACAATTCTTAGCCGACCTACTCTAAATGCGCTTTAGATGGTGGTGTCAACTTATTATTTGAAGATGAAATTCCTGATAAGTTACAGGATCGAAGAGATCAGGAGAGATCAAGCTCTAGCAAGGCACTGCTACTCAATTGCCCTGCAAAATGAAGAACGATCCAACTCGTGTCCTGTTGATGGGATAGATGTTCGCGATGATCTTGCTAAAGAATGGGATGAGCCCATAGAAGATCTTGTGACCATCCCCCTGAATGACGAAAATATGGAGCATACGATGCAAATTGGCTCCAACCTGGAAGATGAAGTTTGGAAGCAGCACATCACCTTCTTACAAAGGAATGTCGATATTTTTGCCTGGGTTTTGATGGATATGCCGAGGATTGACATCGAGGTTATGGAACATCGACTACCTGTTGACCCCAAGCATCGACCAATGAAAGAAAGAGTTCGAGGCCATGTGCTAGAAAGACAGAAGGTAATAGTAGAAGAAGTCGACAAGCTTCTCAATGCCGAATTTATTCGAGAAGTTAGCTACCCGACTTGGGTCTCTAACATGGTCCTGGTCAAGAAAGCCAATGGCAAGTGGAGGATGTGCATTGACTTTAAGAAGCTTAACAAGGCTTTCCCAAAAGACAGCTATCCTTTGTCTAAAATCGACCAACTGGTGGATGCGACTTTAGGCTACGAGCTCGTCACCTTCATGGATGCCTTCTTTGGCTACAACCAAATTTGAATGGCATCGGAGGATAAGGAAAAGACTACTTTTATTACTAACCATGGTCTTTACTATTATAGGATCATGCCCTTCGGGCTTAAAAATGTAGGTGCAACTTACCAACGCTTGGTCAATAAAATCTTCAAGGAGTAGATCAGTCGTAATATGGAGATTTACATTGATGACATGCTGGTCAAAAGCTGAGAGATTGTCAATCATGTCATCAACCTTGAAGAGACTTTCGATACATTTAGAAAATATAAGATGAAGCTGAACCCAACCAAGTGCGCCTTTGGGGTAGCCTCAGAAAAATTTTTGGAATTTATGATCTCGAGATGAGAAATCGAGGCCAACCTAGAGAAAATTTGAGCTATCAAAAAGATGACCACTCCAAAATCCATCAAGAAAGTTCAGCGCCTGATCAAGAAGGTGGCATCTTTGAGTTGTTTTATCTTGAGGTCGGTTGAACGCTACATGCCCTTCTTCCAAATCCTCAGAAAATTGAAAGATTTTCACTGAACTTAGAAATGACAAAAGGCATTCGACGAGCTCAAGAACTACCTCGACTCGCCCCCTACTAGCCAAATCCAAATTCGAAGAGGAGCTATTTCTCTACCTCATGGGCTCCCCTATGGTGCTAGCGATAGTCCTGGTCAAAAAAGAGGTGAAAGTACAGCGATCAGTCTACTACATAAGTCAGATCCTAAGAGATGCTGAGATCAGGTATATAAAGTTGAAAAAATTGACTTATACTCTTTTGATTGCAGTAAGAAGACTTCGACCTTACTTCTAGGGACATGCTATAATGCTCCTCACTGACCAATCGATCAAAGCAATCCTTCATCAAATGGATGCTTATGGAAGAATTGCGAAATGGGCCATTGAATTAATAGAGTTCGACATCAACTACCGAACTTGTCCAGCAATCAAGGCTTAGGCACTGGCCAATTTCATAGTTGAATGCACCATTCCAGATGAAGCCAAGCTTGAATAGAACAAGACCGACATCCCATGGTTGTAACTGAGCCTCCCCAAAGAAAGTGTCGATCTTTTTGAAGGTTTCTGGGCCCTATACGTGGATGGTTCGTCCAATCTTAGTCAACCTTGAGGGAGTCATCATCGAGTACGCGCTATGCTTTGAATTTTCTGTAACTAATAATGGGGCTGAATATGAAGCGCTGATTGTCGGTTTAAAAATAGCAAGAGAGTTAAAAGTAGATTAGCTTCAAATCTATAGTGATTTCTAATTGGTGGTCGGCTAAGTTAGTGGCAAGTATGAAGCATGGAAGGAAAGTATGATGAAATACCTCAAGAAAGTGAAGGATTTGACTCTAGCCTTCAGTAATTTTGGCATTTGATAGATTCCAAGGGTAGAAAATGCAAGAGCCAACCTTGTCTCTAAATTGGCCACTTTGGCCCCAGTCGGACTGTCCAAAGAAGTATTTTTTGAAACTCTAAAATATCCAAGCTTAGAGGAATCATGGCTTGTTATGCAGACGAAGCTCGAGCCAAGCTGGATTGACCCATTAGTTTTCTATCTCAAAGAGGGAGTTCTTCCTCGTGATCCGAAAGAAGCTCAGAAACTCAGGAATCAAGCCTTTTGGTATGTTTTGTACGAGGGCAGGTTGTATTAAAGGTCATGTTCGCTACCGCTGTTGAGTTGTCTCCGACCTTCAGAGGTTGACTTTGCATTACGGAAAGTGCACGAGGGAATTTATGGAAGTCATGTAGGAGCTAGATCCCTATCACATAAACTACTTTGGTAAGAAAACTATTGGCCGACCTTATACCATGATTCTATAGAGTACGTCAAGAAATGTGACTACTGTTAGAGAAATGCAAACATACAAAGATAGCCAGCCTCCGAGCTTACTTCGCTAAGTGCATCTTGGCCATTTGTGCAATGAAGAATGGATATACTTAGCCCTTTCCTAACGGCATTCGGACAATGGAAGTTCCTCCTAATCGCAATCGACTACTTCACCAAATGGATCGAAGTTGAACCACTAGCAAAAATTACCAAGACCAAGGTACAGGACTTTGTTTGAAAGTCAATCGTCTATCGGTTTGATCTACTCTAAACTCTCATAATAAATAACGGATGATAGTTCGCTGGGATGAGGTTTGTCGAGTTCTGTAAAGATCTAAACATCTCTCATTACTTCACGTCGGTAGCTCACCCATAGGCAAATGAAAAAGCTGAAGTGACCAACTAGATCCTACTACAAGGCATCAATACAAGACTCGATGGAGCAAGGGGGGCCTGGGCGTACGATCTCTACCACATCCTCTGGGAGTACCGAACTACTCAAAGGCTATTGATCGGGAAAACATCGTTTGCCTTGGCCTTTGGAATGGAGGCAGTCATCCCAATTGAGCTTAAGCTTCCATGAGCATGGGTCATGGCCTTCGATGAGCGGTGTAACTCATAGGACCTCAGAGTCAACCTCAACCTACTGAAAGAAAAAAGAGAGCAAGCCCAAGCTCCGATGGTGGCCTACAGATGAAGGATGGCCCGATACTATAACTCCAGAGTCAGAGATAAAATGTTCAAAGTGGGGGACTTAGAGATTCGACAAGCTACCATCTCTCTATGAGCTCAGAAGTGGCACTTCCATGTCTTGGAAACATGAGAAGATAGATCATGGGAAGATAGAAGCGAGCCGAAAGAAGAATCAGTCTCAATAGCAAAGTTTAGAAATTAGATTGGCTCACACTAAGACTGAGCTGGCTCAATTGAAAATTGGATCGGCTTAGTCCAGAACTGGGTCGGCTAGGTCTTAGAGAAAAATTCAGATAGAAAGCAATATTTTTGGGCTGTTGCCATGGTACACAATTAGAATGGCTCAGTCTGAGACTGAGCTGACCTAGTCACAGGTTAGCCGGCTCAGTCTGAAACTAGGCCAGCTCAGTTTTTGTAGGTTATTATTTTATATACGTGGATTGTTTGGGTTTAGAGAGTTTTTCTATGAGCTTGGACTTGACCCTTTGTAAAGTATATATACTAAAAATAGGTCAAGATTGTCATAGTGCTGAAATATATTGAATAAAAGCTCTTTTCTCTTGAAAATCTCTTCTTCTCTTCTTCTCTATTTCTTGATTTGTTTGATCATGCTTCCGCATAAATCTCTGAGAAGTACTTTCTTATTGCTTGGCTAATCATCGACGGCCACATCGATCCATGTGGAAAGAGCGCATATTTCCAATATTTGGTATCAGAGCGATGTTGCATGGAAGGAAGGAGGACATCTAGAATTTACTACATCTAGGATCTATTGCACTAGATTTTATCCTAAAACTTTTAGTTTGCTTCATGGTTGTCTCTAGATAGAGGTGGAGATTGTTTACATGGAGGAATGGTGATACAGAAGTTTAGAAAGAGGATCTAGGGCTAGTTAGATCTTCTTTGAAGGATAGTTTTGCTGGTGTGTGAGATCATGAAGGGTGTTAGAGATTTGTTCTTGACTTATCTGAAGTCGTGGGATCAAGTGGATTCAAGATAGATTTTGAGAAGTTCGACGGCAAGGGAAACTTTACTCTATGGCAGCAAAGAGTAAAGGACTTGTTGGTTTAGTAGAGGATCTACAAGGTCTTAACAAAAGAAAAGCCAAAAAAGATTAGTGCTGAGGATTGAAAAGAGTTGGAGGAAATTGCTTTTAGCATAATTCGGATGTACTTGGATGATTAGATTTTGCCTAAAGTTTGCACAGAAACTATGGCAAAGGAGCTTTGGGAGAGACTAGAGAACACATACATGGGGAAGAACATGACGAACAAGCTGTGGTTGAAGAAACAGCTGTATAGTCTGAGGATGCCCAAAGGCGGAGATCTTGTTGCACATATCCAAAGGTTCAATCAGGTGTGTTCTGAGGTGATAAGTTTGGATGTGAAGATCGACGAGGAGGATCGGGCATTGCTACTATTATGTTCTCTCCTAGGTTCATATGATGGTCTCATAACCACTTTAGTTTATGGGAAGGAGACCTTAAACTATGAAGAGGTTGTTGGTGTGGTCAGATCAAATGAACAAAGGGAGAAGATCTACAAGGGAGACCCTAAGTCTATGATCTTGACTATCAATGAAAGATAGGGAAGATCAAAGGAGAAGATAAGAGGAAAATCCAAGGGCAGGTCAAAGTCTTGCGATCAGAGGAAGATGATATTGAAATGTTATAAATGTCATCAACCTGGACACCTGAGGAAAGGTTGTCCCCTTTTGAGATCAAAAAAAGGGAAGGCTAGCAAGGGAGATGATAAAGCTTCTATGAGCAATGGAGAAGACCTGCTAGTTGTATAAGATGGATCCACAGAGTGCGATACTATGTGGATATTAGATTCAGCATGCTCGCACCACTATACTTCTCATCGGAAGTGGTTGGCTACCTACCAGAAGGTCGATGGTGAAAGTATCAACCTTGGAGATGATCACTCATGCAAAGTAGCCGAAATTGGCTCTATCAAGATGAGGCTGTACGACAGAATCATTTGTACATTATCAAATGTCAGGCATTTAACGGAGTTGAAAAAGAATTTGATTTCTTTGGACTACTTAAAGGAGCAGGGTTATGCTTTTAGTAGCCAGGCTAGGAGTGGATGTCTAAAAATTTTCAAGGAAGCTTTGGTGGTGATGAGAGGTAGAAGACTGAGCAACAATCTTTATAGAATGAAAGGCTCAATGGTAAATGATAGTGTAGAGGTGCTAGCAGCGGTACAGGAGGAGCAGTTTTTATATCAGTTATGGCACTATCGGATGGGTCATATGTGTGACCATGGACTCACTGAACTAAGTAGAAGAGGTATGATCCCAGTCCTGAAGAAGGAGGGCACAGATCTTTATGAACTGTGCATCTTTGGCAAACAGCATAGGATGAAGTTTGCCAAAAGTACCAAGCACAGCGAGGGAGTGCTGGATTTAGTGCACTCGGATGTGTGGGGACCAGCTCCTATATCAGCTAGAGGTGGGGCAAAATACTGTCACTTTCATTGATGATTTCTCAAGGAAGGTGTGGGTTTATCTGATTAGAGAAAAATCAGAGGTATTTTTTCGGTTCAGAGCCTGAAGAGCTAAAGTAGAGATGGAGTCAGAAAGATAGGTGAAGTATCTGAGGTCATACAATGGAGGGAAGTATACTAGCCTGGAGTTCGGGAGGTACTATGAGGAAAATGGCATCAAACACCATTACACGGTGAGGATGACTCCCCAGCAGAATGGTGTCATGGAGAGGATGAATCGGACACTGATCGAGAAGGCACGGAGTTTGAGGCTATAGACATCACTCTCAAAGTCCTTTTGGGGTGATGCTCTAACTTTTTCTTATTTTCTTGTGAACATGTCCCCTCATTATAAGCTGAATGGAGGCATTCTAGAGGAGGTCTGGAGTGGGAAGAAGGTAGAGCTTGACCATTTGAAAGTATTCGATTACACAGCCTATGCACATGTAGAGGCAATCGAGAGGAGCAAATTGGACCCAAAATCTTAAAAGATGACATTCATAGGGTATCCACAAGGAGTCAAGGGGTACCTACTATAGGACTCTCAAGCATAGAAGTCAGTGATAAGTAGGGACGTTATCTTTGATAAGAAGAGCATCTTGAGGAGGTTTGGGATAGATGGAACTAGGAAAACAGAGGTGAACAGCGGTGGCCAGTCAGAAAATGATGGCATGCATATTACATCCACCAATAGGAGTGTTCCAATTGAGGTAGAGCTGGATAGAAAAGTATTATCTCAGATTGAAAATCAGCATGGAGGACCGGTAGTTTAAGCAGATGTGCAGGAGCAGCCACAGACATCAGGTAGAGATGTGCCAGTGGGAGTGGCTTTGCAGAAGCCCCAGCGTACTATTAGGAGACCGATCAGATATGGCATTGATGAGGTTATCTCCTATGCACTCATCACTTCTAATGGAGATCCAGAGAGTTATGCAGAGGCCATGAAGAGTGAGGATCATGATTCATGGATGTAAGCCATGATGGAGGAGATGGAATCACTTGAGAAGAATCAGAAATGACAGCCGGTGGATCTTTCAGAGGGTGCTCAACCTATTGGCTCAAAGTGGATGTTCACAAAGAATGAAGCACCTTCAGAACAAGATGGAGTCAGATTCAAAGCAAGACTGGTAGCAAATGGATACTCACAAAGGGAAGGGATTAACTATACAAAAATTTTCTCTCCTATGGTGCGTCATACATCTATTTGAGTTTTGCTATCATTGGTGGCACAGCATAACATAGAATTGGAATAGATGGACGTGAAGATGGCCTTCCTTCATGGGACTTTGGAGGAAAGAATCTACATGAAGCAGCCAGATGGTTTCACGAAGATGGGACAGGAAGAAAAGGTGTGTTTACTAAGGAAGTCTTTGTATGGCTTGAAACAATCCTCTCGTTAGTGGTATCGAAGGTTTGATAGCTTTATTTTGAGCTTGGGTTTCAGCAGATATGAACATAATTGTTGTATTTACGTCAAGGATGTAGATGAGGAGGATGCCCTATACCTATTATTATATGTAGATGATATGCTCATTGCCAGTAGAAGCATGGATGCTGTGAAAAGGTTGAAAAGGGCATTATCATCTGAATTTGAGATGAAAGATTTGGGTCCGACTGAGAAAATCCTTAGAATGGAGATTTGCAGAGATAGGTGCAAAGGAGTGCTCTATTTGTCATAAGAAAAGTATGTCCAGAAGGTTTTGGAGAGGTTTGGGATGGAGAAGGCCAAACCTATAAAGACGCCATTGCCGAGCCATATGTCTCTCTCCAAGTTACAGTGCCCTCAGTCAGAAGAGGAGAGGGAGTATATGGAATGAGTCCCTTATGCAAATGCTGTAGGCAGTGTGATGTACACTATGGTGTGCTGTAGACTAGATATAGCACATGCAGTGAGCATGATTAGTAGATACATGGCTAACCCTAGGAAAGAACACTGGAAAGCATTGAAATTGATATTAAGATATCTGCATGGAACAAGGGATTATGGTTTGGTGTTTGGTGGGCAACCGAAAGGATTTGGAGAACAATCTGTGAAGATGTGTGAAGATTCAGGTCCTCTGGAAGGATTTGTTGATACAAATTATGCTGGTAATCTTGATACAAGGAGGTCTACTACTGGATACCTTTTCTATGTATATGATGGATCAGTGTCTTGGAGATCAATCCTTTAGCCAATCACGGTCTTGTCTACCATAGAGGCCGAGTACATTGGGATAATGGAGGCTACAAAGGAAGCCCTTTGGCTTAGGAAGCTGATTGATGAGTTAGGGGTGGAGCAGAGCAAGGTTACACTATTCAGTGATAGTCAAAGTGCTTTGTTGTTGGCACAGAATCTAGTCTATCATGTGTGTATAAAGCATATAAACGTGAGATACCATAGGATCAGAGAGCTAGTGGAGGATGGTGAAGTGAAACTGATGAAGGTCCATACCAAGGAGAATCAGTCTGATGCACTCACGAAGGTACTCCTCAGAGATAACTTTTAGAGATGTGTAGCATGGATGGATTTGTTGAGAAGAGATGAGTTCACAAGGACTTGGAAGCACCAAGATGGAGAATGTGAGCTCAGAAGTGGCACTCCCAAGTCTTGGAAACATGAGAAGATAGGAGTGAGCCGAAAGAAGAATCAGTCTCAATAGCAAAGTTCAGAAATTGGGCTGGCTCACACTGAGACTGAGCCAGCTCAGTTGAAAACTGGGTCGGCTCAGTCCAGGACTGGGTCGGCTAGGTCTCAGAGAAAAATTCATACAGAAAGCAGTATTTTCGAGCTATTTGCATGGTACACAATTGGGCTGGCTCAGTCTGAGATTGAGCCGACCCAGTCATAGGTTAGTCGGCTCAGTCTAAAACTGGGCCAGCTTAGTTTTTGCAGGTTATTATTTTGTGTACGTGGATTGTTAGGGTTTGGGGAGTTTTTCTATGAGCTTGGACTTGACCCTTTATAAAGTATATATACTGAAAATAGGTCAAGGTTGTCATAGTACTGAAATATACTGAATAAAAGCTCTTTTCTTCTGAAAATCTCTTCTTCTCTTCTTCTCTATTTCTTGATTTATTTGATCATGCTTCCACATAAATCTCTGAGAAGTACTTTCTTGTTGCTTGGCTAATCACCGGTGGCCACACCGATCCATGTTGGAAGAGCGCATATTTCCAACACTCTCAGTCTCAAAGCCAGGGGAAGCTTGCCCAAAATTGGGAAGGCCCGTATGAAATAAAGAAGGTCGTCCAGTCCAAAACTTATCGCCTGAAGGAGCTTGGAGGAGCAACACTCCCACAATCTTAGAATTCAGAAAGTTTGAGAATATACTACCAGTAATTTTCCTCCAATAAAATTCCTCCATTTTAATATTATTATTTTTTGGTGCAAAAACTATGTGATGGTAGAAAAGAAGCAATCGAAAGTGGTAATGTTAGGAACAGGAGGAGAACCTCATCCTAACATTAGCAAGTCGAAGACCTCTGATTATTCAGGACAGGAAGAGGGAAGAGGCCTATTCAATGGCCCATCTGTGCCCCTATTGCCATATAATAGGAGAAGAATCTCGTCCTAACATGAGCAAGTCGAAGACCTTCGATTATTTAAGACAGGAGGAGGGGAGAGGCTCATTCAATGGCCCATATATGCCCCTAGTGTCATGTTAGGAACAAGAGGAGAACCTCATCCTAACATGCCTCGTCCTAGCATGAGCAAGTTGAAGACCCCCGATTATTTAAGACAGGAGGAGGAGAGAGGCCCATTCCACGATCCATCTATGCCCCTATTGCCATGTTAGGAATAGGAGGAGAACCTCATCCTAACATAAGCAAGTCAAAGACCTTCGATTATTTAAGACAGGATGAGGGGAGAGGCCCATTCAATGGCCCATCTATGCTCCTATTGCCATGTTAGGAACACAAGGAGAACCTCATCCTATCATGAGCAAGTCGAAGACCTCCGATTATTTAAGATAGGAGAAGGAGAGAGGCCCATTCAATGAACCATCTGTGCCCCTAGTGCCACGTTAGGAATAGGAGGAGAACCTCATCCTAACATGAGCAAGTCAAAGACCTCTGATTATTTAAGACAGGAGGAGGGGAGAGGCTCATACAATAGCCCTAATGTACCCCTATAGCTCGTTAGGAATAGGAGGAGAACCTCATCTTAACGTGAGCAAAGTCAAAGGCCTCGTTCATTTTAGACAAGGTGAGAAGAGAGGCTCTGACAATGGCCCTTATGTGCCCCTACAACTCATAAGGGACAGGAGGAGAACCTCATCCTAACGTGAGCAAAGTCGAAGGCCTCATTCATTTTAGACGAGGTGAGAAGAGAGGCCACAACTTGGCTGGAGATAAGATCTCCCCAGAGCTTCAACTTCAATAGGAGATAAGATCTCCTTCAACCTCGGTCGAAGATAAGATCTCTTCTGAGCTTCAATTTCAATGAGTAATAGGATCTCCTTCAACCTTGGTTGGAGATATGATCTCCCCCGAGCCTCAACTAAGATTTCCTTCAACCTCAACAGGAGATAAGATCTCCTTCAATCTCAATTGGAGATAAGATCTTTTCCGAGCTTCAACTTCAACGTCAATAGGAGATAAGTCTCCTTCAACCTCGGCTGGAGATAAGATCTCTCCCAAGCTTTAACGTCAACCTTAATAGGAGATAAGATCTCCTTTAACCTCAATAGAAGATAAGATCTCCCTCGAGCTTCAACCTCAATGGGTGCAGAGCCCGGAAAAGGACTTCGACAGTCATCTTTTTGTACTCCCTTCTTTCGAATTTTGAACTTGAGAGAGGGAGGACTATTTTTGGAGATAAATCCCGCTCCCACCAAAGTCCAGTCTGATGCTTAGCCTAATGCAATTGGTAATCACGGAAGAGCTTCAATCGAAAATTCTCCCTCCAATGGCCAAACCCCAGCCAAAGTTCTTTAGCAGTCGAACTCCTCCAGCGGTCGAATCCCTCCTGGACTCCTCTAGTGGCCGAACCCCTTTCGAACTCCTATAGTGGCTGAACTCCATCCGGACTTCTTCAGGAGTCGAATTCCTTTCAGACTTCTCCTTCATTTGGATTCCTCTAGGAGCTGAACTCCTACTGAACTTTTCCTACAGTCAGATTCCTCTAGGAGTCGAACTTCTTCTTTAGTCAGATTCCTCCAAGAGTTGAGTTCCTTCCAGACTTCTCCTTCAATTGGATTCCCCTTTTGGACTTCTCCTTCAGTTAGATTTCTCTAGGAGCCAAAATCCTATTGGACTTCTCCTTCAATCGGATTCCTTCAGGAGCCGAACTCCTTCTGCACTTCTCCTTCAGTCAAATTCATCCAGAAGCCAAACTCCTTTTGGACTTCTCCTTCAGTCGAATTTTTTTAGGAGCTAAACTCCTTCCGAACTTCTCCTTTAGTCAAAATTCTCCTTTCGGACTTCTCCTTCAATTGGATTCCACCAGGAGCCAAACTTCTTTTGGACTTCT
Organism: Cocos nucifera; assembly: GCA_006176705.1. NCBI lineage: Eukaryota > Viridiplantae > Streptophyta > Magnoliopsida > Arecales > Arecaceae > Cocos > Cocos nucifera. Next base: position 58,610 of record QRFJ01002834.1, on the reverse strand, counting down.
CCTTCAGTCGGATTCCTCCAGGAGCTGAACTCCTTCCGGACTTCTCCTTTAGTCAAATTTCTCTAGGAGTCAAACTTCTTTTGAACTTCTCCTTCAGTCAAATTTTTCTAGGAATCGAATTATTTTTGACCTGCTCCTTCAATTGGATTCCTTCAGGAGCCAAATTTCTTTCAAACTTCTCCTTCAGTCGGATTTCTCTAGGAGCCAAACTCCTTTCAAACTTTTTCTTCAGTCGGATTTCTCCAGGAGCCGAACTCCTTCCGGACTGCTCCTTCAATCAGATTCCTCTAGGAGCCAAATTCCTTCCAAAATTTTTCTTCAATCAGATTCTCCTTCCGGACTTCTCCTTTAGTCAGATTTCTTCAGGAGCCGAACTCCTATCGAACTTCTCCTTCGATCTGATTCCTCTAGGAGCCGAACTTCTTTCGAACTTTTCCTTTAGTCAAATTCCTCCAAGAGCCAAACTTCTTCCAAACTTCTTCTTCAGCCAAACTTCTCCATCAGTCAAACTCCTCCAGCTGAACTTCTCCACCAGTCGGACTCCTTTCAGACTTCTCCTTCATCCAAACTTTTCCATCGTCGAACTCCTCTAGTCAAACTTCTCCACCAATCGAACTTCTTCTGAACTTCTCCATCAGTCGAGCTTCTCCACCAGTCGGACTCCTTCTGAACTTCTCCATTAGTCGAACTCCATCCAAATTCCTCCAATGGATTACTTCCAGATTTTAAGTAGTATTCCTTCTGGATGATCCTTTCTAGTTGTACTTCCTTTAGGAGTCTGAACTCCTCTAGAATTGACATACGTCAAGGCTCTTCACCCCTCCACATGGCTTCGAGTGGCTCAGTATCGGATGGCTACGATTGTCACTATCAGTCTACTACAGGCGGCGCCCCTCTCTGTAACAAATCTCATGCAGTTTCGAGCGACCAACTATCGGACAGCTACGACTATCACTATCAGTCTACTACAAGCGGCGCTCCTCTCCATAACAAATCCTACATGGCTTCGAGTGGCATGGCTATCACTATCAGTCTGCTTCGGACTCCATCTATAAAAAGAAATCCTCTAGATATGTTTTCTCTAAGCTCTCTTCTTCTTTCCAAAACTCTATTGAGTTCCTTTTTGAGCATTCCATTCCTGTTGGTCAGAAGAGCTGACTTGATCGTTGGAGGGTCCTGCTGGAGCTACCACCACCAACTTTGGATGGAGCTTTATTTTGTAAGTCACCGATAGTGATCTCTTCTTCCTCAACTCTAGCTCGATCCGACATCGATCAGATTCTGCACCAACACAATCAATAGGCGACATTTTCCATCTTCTTGACCACTTCAAAGGGTCCATCATACCTTGGAATCAAGCCTCGGTGTATCTTCTTACTGTTGATCCTTTTCTTAATTTGAGGAGTTAGTTTTAGCAGAACTTTATCTCCCATACCAAATTCCAATGGCCTATGCACTTCATCTACATACTTCTTCATCCTCCTCACCACCTTGTTGAGGCTATCCTATGCCTCTTCCAGCATTTTCTATTGATTTTGTGCAAACCGATAAACTGTTGGGCAAATTTTCCTAGATTTCTGTAAGGCAACTTCTTGAAGAATAAGAGGTTGTCGGCCTATTGCCAAGTCGAAGGGACTGAAACCTGTTTCAGAAGATCGACGAAGATTATTGCAAAACTGAGCAGTGTCTAATAACTTCAGCCAATTTCTTTGGTTGACTGTCATATAGTGCCCAAGATACTCCTCCAGCAAAGCATTCACCCTCTCCATTTGACCATCAATTTGAGGATGGTTTGCTATGGAGAAATTTAATTCAGAACCTATCAATTGAAAAGATAGATCCAAAATCTCCCCATGAACTGAGCATCCCGATCACTTATAATATCCAAAAGCAACCCAAAATGTTTCACCATATTTTGATAGAACAAGTCTATAGTAGTCTCCGCTGGATATCCTTCTGGCACTGGGACATAAACAACATACTTGGAGAAGCAATCAACAAATACCATGATAGAAGACATACCTTCAATCTTTGGAAAGCCACTGATGAAGTCCATGGAGACTGAAACCCATGGCTTCTCAGTAATAGGAAATGGTTGTAGGAGACCCGTCTCCTTGTGCCTCTCCACCTTGGCTTGCTAACACACCAAGCAAGGCCGAACATAAGCCATGATGTCTTCCTCCATCTTCGCCCATACAAATGTATGGGACAAGAGAGCCATCATGCGCTCCCTTCCCGGGTGTCCTGCCCACTGAGCATCATGGGACTCCCTCATGAGTTGTCTTTGTAGTCCCCCACCATCAGGGACATATAGTCTACTGCCCTTGCCCATCAATAGACCATCTTCAATCCAATATCTCTGGGTCACACCATCCCAGACTTGTTGAAGTAGCATTTGGTAGCCCTTTTCAGACTAAGCCACCACCCGAATCCTATTAGTGAAGTCCGTTTCAACAGTGGAAATGGCAGCAGCCATCTCCATAATGCCTTTCCAACTCAAGGCATCAGCAACCTGATTATGCCTCCTAGGTTTGTGCTCCCACTCCAAGTCATATTTAGCTAAGAACTCCTACCATCGAGCCTGTCTAGGAGACAGCTTTTTCTATGTCAAGAAAAATATGTTAGCAACATTATCAATTTTCACCCTGAATTTGGTACCCAATAGGTAGACCCTCCATGTCCTTAAGCAATGCACCACAGCCAGCATTTTCTTCTCATGGGCAGAATATCGCTGCTCTACCTCTTTGAGCTTCTAACTTTCAAAGGCAACTGGATGTTCCTCTTGCACCCGCACTCCCCCAATAGCTTTATCGGAGGCATCAATATGCACTTCAAAAGGCTTTATGAAATTAGGCAACTTGAGCACGAATTTAGAAGAAACACCCACCTTCAGCCCCTCAAAGGCCCTTTGACACCTTTCCATCCAAACCCTTGGCTGATCCTTCTTTAATAGACCTATCAATGGTGCTGCCTTCTTGGAATAGCTAGCCACAAATCTGCAATAGTAGTTGGCCAAACCAAAAAAACTCCTCAACTTGGCAACTTTGGTTGGTGCGGTCCAATCCAGAATGGTCTGCACCTTCTTTTGATCCATCTTCACCGTGTCATTGCCCACCACATGCCCAAGAAAATTGATTTTCTTGCAGCAAAATTCACATTTCTCCTTCTTTACATACAAACTATGTTCCCTCAGCTGATTGAAAATCAACTCAAGGTGATTTCGATGTTCTTCCAAAGAATCACTATATATGACTATATCATCCAGATAAATAACCACAAACTGATCAATATAATGATAATAGACTGAAGGAAAATCCTAATTTTTCGGTCCAGGTTCGTCCAGATCTGATCAGATCAAGAGATATATTTTAAAAATTTTTCTCTTGATCCCAATCAGATCTTGATATGTTTCAGATCTGATTCTTATTATTTTAATAAATAAAATAAAATAAGATAAATTAAATCAAATTTAATTTACCTAATTTGGATAATCCTATTACCCTGTAGATGATCCTGATTGCAGCGGAAGGTACTGGATCTAGCCACGCAAGCGCCTGGCCTCTACCGATATCCACTCGGGTTGGATCTAGAGATCCTCTTCTTCTCTATCACGTCTCCTAAAAATCAGATCTAGATCTGATCTGGAGGATCTTCAAAACTCCTTTTGAAGATCAGCAGTCGTCCTTTGCAGCAGTGTAGCCTTCTTCTTTTGATCGCCTTTCTTTTATCTGAATCACACCAACCAAGGTCCAAAACTCCTTTTGGACGTGGAGAGCAAGGGGAGAAGAGACTATGGCATGGAGAAGGAGGGGAGAGGCAGCCTTGGGGCATGGAGAAACTATGATCTCATCATATCTCTCTATCTCATTGCAATCTGAGTTGGATACAGGGTCATATTTATAGACTAGCTGTGATCCAACTCCTCTTCTTCCCAACCAATCATAACCCTTTGTGAGATCAGATCTAAATCTGATTAGTGGGAATAGAGACCCCTAGATTCCACCTTAGAGGGCATCTAAGACCAGTCAAAGTTGGTTCTTAGAAGAACTCTAATTGAAATCCAAAAAGGAGATGGAGTCCTTGTCCAACAAGGACTCCTAGGCACCTCCAACTTGGGCACACGCCTAGGGTGGCGTGCGCCCTTCTCCTTGCCAAGTTCTGGCAGGAGGACAGGCCCCCACCAGCTCTCCAATAGGTGCATGACATGTGGTCAAAAGTCAAAGTATCAACGGTCAACGTTTGACCAGTCAAAGGTAGACTTTTGACCAAAGTCAAAGAACAAGAAATGGCAGGTGACCAAAAATGGCAGGTAATGTCTTACAAATAAGACAACCTTTTCTGACTTGGACAACCTCCTGTCAGACCACATGAAGGCCTCTGTTTGAGCACAAACTTCTTTGGCTCAGACAGGACAACTTATTTATGATAGCAAAAGAAGAACGTTAGGTTCAATCGAGTGCTAGCACGATTTCCTTGAACCTAATTGAATCTCATTCAGATCAATTGAACTAGATCAATTCAATTGATGATCACCAGATTCAAACCCTTGTTTGTGTGACCCAGTTAGGTTCAGTTCTGTATGGTAATGGGATATGTCATGATCTCTATCATCGACATCATCGAAACTCCTTTCGATGGATCAGAACTCTTCTGATTCAAACAGCTAGAATGATCGATCATCTAAATCATTCTAATTGCTCCCAAAATCCATAAGTGACACCTAGCAGTATATGGTGGCAACCCATCAGAATTGAATGCAAACCTCTTGGTGCAGCTACCTGTGTGATTCAATTCTTCTATCTTGAGCCCCAATCAGATTAGGGTTAAGGTGAACTTGTCAAACCCTAGTCTCTGTCATATGATGTAATCATTCGATTCGAGTCCAATGTGAAAATCTAAATAGAAACTCTTTCTATTATTTCACTCTACCATGGCCATGGATTTCTGGACTTGATTCTCATGATCATCATAGGGCTACTCCTCTACCACCGAGGTAGATAGATTCCATCTTGATGCAATCCAGTTCCTACAATGAACATGTCATAGCCAACATACACCTCAGGGTTCCATATGGCTAGGAGACCGAGTAATGGTGTAGTCAAACTATAACACCCTCAAGGTGAACTGCCGATGCATCTCAGGTCAAAGAACTAGACACACTACTGCAGCATCGAGTCAGTCATTGACGAGAAGGTAGACTCCCTAATGACTACTCGAGGTGGTCACGCTCAGTGCCCTCGTTCTCTAACGAGTACCTGTACTCTTGCTCCGGTGTCTCCACACCGTAGACTCAAGACTCATCTACTAAAGAGAAGCGATTGTACACCAACCTTCCGGATCAATCACCATCCTCGTGATGATCCTATGGTCAGGAGCAATTTATGAGTTAATAATGATTATTCATATCTTAAATTTTCAACTCTTGAAAATATGAATTATCATTACCATTAACTCAAAGGATGTATCACAGACACTAGATACACATGTGTGATAGAAAATAACCCATTTTATTGATTATAGTCAAAATTATAATTTTGCCCCTAGAAGTGTATTACAAGTGTCAGCCAATTCTGGCTTCTAGGGCACATATATCTAACATAGACTTCATTCATTAAGTTGCAGAAAGTTGCAAGTACATTCGTCAAGCCAAATTCCATGACAAGGAACTCATAGGATGCATACCTTGTGACCATAATGGTCTTAGGCTCATCCCCTTTAGCAATTCTCACTTGTCAATATCCCGACTGTAAGTTTAACTTGGTGAAGTATGCTGCCTTGGACAATCGATTGAACAAATCTGAAATCAAGGGCATCAGGTACTTGTTCTTGATGGTGACTTTGTTTAGGCCTTTGTAGTCCACACAAAGCGTAAGAGAACCATACTTTCTCTCCTAGAACAACACAGGGGCACCAAAAGGGGCTTTGGATGGTTGTATCTTTCCCACATCCAGTAGTTCACCCAATTGCTTCTTCAATTCAGCCAACTCCTTAGGCAACATTCTGTAAGAAGCTTTAGTAGAAGATCTCATGGTGGGCATAAGATCAATCTTGTGGTCCACAGCACGTCGAGGCGGCAACCCTTTAGGCAACTCCGAAGGCATCACATCACCGAATTCCTATAGAATTTCAACCACCTCCTTTGGCACCTTTGCTATCTCATCAAGGCCCACATCAATGAGAGCAGCAAGGTAAGTCATTTGGCTCTGCTTCCAGCCACGAGCCAACTGCATTGCGGAGACCATCTCCATCTTTGGTTCATGAACACTAGCATCCGAAGCGATGCTGTACCCTATAACAAAACAAGATTTCTTCTTATCATGGATCAGCAATCTAAATAAGTGTGGCAATATTGCCACTTTGGCAGTGATGAAGAAGTCAATGCCAAGGATCAAGTTGTAATCGTCCAATGGCACCACCATTAGGTTCATGTGACCATCCCATCCACAAATGGTCACTTGGACGTCAAAGGCCATGCCCCTCATGGCCTGGGCTTGGGAATTGACTACCTTGATCTAGCTTGGGTGCTTTGCCACACTCAAAGCCAAGAGTGGGTACAATCTTTTCAGCCATAAAACTATGCAAGGCCCTCGTGTCCACCATGGCTGAAAGTTGATGTCTGTTGACTCCCATGTGCATGAACATCAATTTGGGGCATTCTTTGGCTTTTGTTGGAAATATGCGCTCTTCCCACACGGATCGGCATGGCCATTGGTGATTAGCCAAGCAACAAAAAAGTACTTCTTAGAGATCTCTGTAGAAGCATGATCAAATAAATCAAGAAATAGAGAAGAAGATAAGAAAAGATTTCTGAAAGAAAAGAGCTTTTATTCGGTATATTTCAGCACTCTTTACAACCTTGACCTATTTTTAGTATACATACTTAACAAAGGGTCAAGCCCAAGCTCATAGAAAAGCTCTCTAAATCTAAACAATCCACGTACACAAAATAATAACCCACAAAAATTGAGCCGGCCTAGTTTTAGACTGAGCCGGCTAACCTACGACTGGGTCAGCTCAGTCCCAGACTGAGCTGACCCAATTGTGTACCATGCCAACAGTCCAAAAATTATCTATCTAAATTTTTCTCTGAGACCTAGCCAATCCAGTCCTAGACTGAGCCGACCTAGTTTTCAACTGAGCCGGCTCAGTCTCAGAGTGAGTCGGCCCAATTTTTGAACTTTACTATTGAGACTAATTCTTCTTCTGGCTCGCTCCTATCTTTTCATGACCTATCTTCTCATATTTTCAATACTTGGGAATGCCACTTCTAAGCTCATATTCTCTACCTTGGTACTTCTAAGTCCTTGTAAACTCATCTCTTCTCAACAGACCCATCCGTGCCACACATCTCTGAAAGCTATCTCTGGGGAGTACCTTCGTGAGTGCATCAGACTGATTCTCTTTGGTATGGACCTTCATCAGTTCCACTTCACCTTTCTCCACCAGCTCTCTAATCCTGTGGTACCTCACATCTATATGCTTTGTGCGTGCATGATAGACTGGGTTCTGTGCCAACAATAGAGCACTTTGACTATCACTAAATAGTGTAACCTTGCTCTGCTCCACCCCCAACTCATCAATCAGCCTCCTAAGCCAAAGGGCTTCCTTTGCAGCCTCCGTTATCCTAATATACTTGACCTCTATGGTAGATAAGGTCATGATTGGCTGAAGAATTGATCTCCAAGACACTAGTCTACCATATACGCAGAAGAGGTATCCAGTAGTAGACCTCCTTATATTAAGATCATCAGCATAATTTGCATCAACAAATCCTTCCAAAGGACCTGAACCTTCATACATCTTCATAGATTGTTCTTCAAATCCTCCTAACTATCCACCAAACACCAAACCATAATCCCTTGTTCCATGTAGATATCTCAATATCCATTTCAATACTTTCCAGTGTTCCTTTTTAGGATTAGCCATGTATCTACTAACCATACTTACAGCATGTGCTATATCTGGTCTACAGCACACCATAGTGTACATCACACTGCCTACAGCATTTGCATAAGAAACTCATTTCATATACTCTCTCTCCTCTTCTGATTGGGGGCACTATACTTGGAGAGGGATATATGGCTTGGCAATGGCGTCTCCGCAAGTTTGGCCTTCTCCATCCCAAACCTCTCCAAAACCTTGTAGACATACTTTCTTTGTGAAAAATGGAGCACTCCTTTGCACCTATCTCTGCAAATCTCCATTCCAAGAATTTTCTCAGCTAGACCCAAATCTTTCATTTCAAATTCAGATGATAATGCTCTTTTCAACCTTTTCACAACATCCATGCTTCTACTAGCTATAAGCATATCATCTACATACAATAATAGATACAGGACATCCTCCTCATCTACATCCTTGATGTAGATACAACAATCATGTTCACATCTACTGAAACCCAGGCTTAAGACAAAGCTATCAAACCTTTGATACCACTAATAAGGGGATTATTTCAAGCCATACAAAGACTTTCTGAGTAACATACACCTTTTCTTCCTATCCCATCTTCATGAAACCATCTGGCTGCTTCATGTAGATTCTTTCCTCCAAAGTTTCATGAAGAAAAGCCATCTTCACATCCATTTGTTCCAATTCCATGTTATGCTGTACCACCAGTGATAGCATAACTCGAATAGATGTATGATGTACCACAGGAGAGAAAATTTTTGTGTAGTCAATCCCTTTCCTTTGTGAGTATCCCTTTGCTACCAGCCTTGCTTTGAATCTAACTCCACCTTGTTCTAAAGGTGCTTCTTTCTTTATGAACACCCACTTTGAGCCAATAGGTCGAGCACCCTCTGGAAGATCTACCAACTACCATGTCTGATTCTTCTCAAGTGATTCCATCTTCTCTATCATGGCCTACATCCATGAATCATGATCCTCACTCTTCATGGCCTTTGCATAATTCTTTGGATCTCCATTAGCAGCGATGAGTGCATAGAAGATAACCTCATCAATGCCATATTTGATCGATCTCCTAATAGTATGCTAGGGCTTGTGCAAAGCCACTCCCACTGGCACATCTCTGCCTGATGTTTGTGGTTGCTCCTGCATATCTATCTGAACTGTCGGCCCTTCATGCTGATTTTCAATTTGAGATAATACTTTTTTGCCCAGCTCCACCTCAATAAGAATACTCCTGTAGGTGGATGTAACCTACATGCCATCATTCTCTGATTGGCCACCGCTGTTCACCTTTGTTTCTCTAGTTTCATCTATCCTAGACCTCCTTAAGATGCTCTTCTCATCAAAGATAATGTCCCTACTGATCACTAACTTCTATGCCTGAGAGTTCCACAGCAGGTAACCCTTGACTCCTTGTGGATACCCTATGAATGTCATCTTTTGAGATTTTGAATCCAATTTGCTCCTCTCGATTGCCTCCACATGTGCATAGGCTGTGCAATCGAAGACTTTCAGGTGGCCAAGCTCCACCTTCTTTTCACTCCAGACCTCTTCTAGAATGCCTCCATTTAGCTTATAATGAGGGGATCTATTCATAAGAAAATAAGAAAAAATTAGAGCATTACCTCGAAAGGATTTTGAGAGTGATGTCTGCAGCTTCAAACTCCGTGCCTTCTTGATTAGTGTTCAATTTATCCTCTCTATGACACCATTCTGTTGGGAGTCATCCTCACCATGTAATGGCGTTTGATGCCATTTTCCTCACAATACCTCCTGAACTCCAGGCTAGTATACTCCCCCCAATTGTCCGACCTCAGATACTTTACCTATCTCCTTGACTCCTCTACTTCAGCTCTCTAGGCTCTAAACTGGGCAAACACCTCTGATTTTTCTCGGATCAGATAAATCCACACCTTTCTTGAAAATCATCAATGAAAGTAACAAAGTATTTTTCCCCACCTCTAGTTGATACAAGAGTTGATCCACATACATCTGAGTGTACTAAATCCAACACTCCCTCGCTACGCTTGGTGCTTCTGGCAAACTTCATCCTATGCTATTTACCAAAGAAACATGGCTCACAAAGATCTATACCATCCTTCTTCAGGGTTGGGATCATACCTCTTCTGCTTAGTTCTGTGAGCCCACGGTCACTCATATGACCCATTCGATAGTGTCATAGTCAATATAAAATCTGCTCCTCCTGTGCCGATGCTAGCACCTCTGCACTATCATTTACCACTAAGTCTTTCATTCTGTAAAGATTGTTGCTCAGTCTTCTATCTCTCATCACCACCAAAGCTTTCTTAGAAATTTTCAGACATCCACTCCCAGCCTGGCTACTAAAAGCATAACCCTTCTCCTCCAAGTAGCCCAAAGAAATTAAATTCTTTTTCAACTCCGGTACATGCCTGATATTTGATAATGTACGAATGATCCCATCGTACATCCTCATCCTGATAGAGCCAATTCTAGATACTTTGCATGAGTGATCATCTCCAAGACTGACACTTTCATCATCGGCCTTCTGGTAGATAACAAACCACTTTCGATGAGAAGTATAGTGGTGCGAGCATGCTGAATCTAATATCCATATAGTATTGCACTCTATGGATCCATCTGATACAACTAGTAGGTCTTCTCCACTACTCACAGAAGCTGTATCATCTTTCTTGTTGGTCTTCCTTTTTTTTGATCTCAAAAGGGGACAATCTCTCCTCAGGTATCCAGATTGATGACATTTATAACATTTCAATATCATCTTCCTCTGATCACGAGACTTTGACCTACCGTTGGATTTTCTTCTTGTCTTCTTTGATCTTTCGTATCTTTCGTTCACAGCCAAGATCTTAGACTTAGGAACTTTCTTATAGATCTTCTTCCTTTGCTTATTTGATCTGAGCATACCAACAATCTCTTTATAGTTTAGGATCTCCTTTCCATAAACTAAAGTTGTTATAAGACCATCATACAAACTTGGGAGAGAACATAATAGCAGCAATGCCCGATCCTCCTCGTCGATCTTCACATCTAAACTCATCACCTCAAAATACACCTGATTGAACCTTTGGATATGTGCAACAAGTCTCCACCTTCAAGCATCCTCAGACTATATAGCTGTTTCTTCAACCACAGCTTGTTCGTCATGTTCTTCCCCATGTATGTGTTCTCCAATCTCTCCCAGATCCCCTTTGCCATAGTCTTTGAGCAAACCTTGGGCAAAACTTGATCGGCCAAGCACATCTGAATTATGCTAAAAGCAATTTTCTCTAACTCTTTCCAATCCTCAGCACTGATCTTTTTTAATTTTTCTTTTGTCAAGATCTTGTAGATCCTCTGCTGAACCAATAAGTCCTTTACTCTTGGCTATCATAGGATAAAGTTTTTTTACCATTAAACTTCTCAAAATCCACCTTGAATCCACTTAATCCCATGACTTTAAACAAGTCAAGAATAGATTTCTAACATCCTTCATGATCACACACCAGTAAAACTATCATTCACAAAAAATCTAACTAGCCCTAGATCCTCTTTCCAAACTTTTGTATCACCATTCCTTCATGTAAACAATCTCCACCTTAATCTAGAGACAACCACGAAGCAAACTAGAAGTTTTTAGGATAAAACTTGGTACAACAGATCCTGGATGTAGTAAACCCTAGATGTCTTCCTTCCTTCCATGCACCACTGCTCTGATATCAAATATTGAGAATATGTGCTCTTCCCACTTGGATCAACATGGCCGTCAGTGATTAGCCAAGCAATCAGAAAGTACTTCTTAAAGATCTCTATAGAAGTATGATCAAATAAATCAAGAAATAGAGAAGAAGAGAAGAAGAGATTTTCAAAAAAAAAGAGCTTTTATTCAGTATATTTCAGCACTCTTTACAATCTTGATCTATTTTCAGTATATATATTTTATAAAAGGTCAAGCCCAAGCTAATACAAAAACTCTTTAAATCCAAATAACCCACGTACATAAAATAATAACCTATGAAAACTAAGCCAGCCCAGTTTCAGACTGAGCCGGCTAACTTGCGATTGGGTCGGCTCAATCCAAAACTGAGAACTGAGCCGACCCAATTGTGTACCATGCCAATAGCCTAAAAGACTGAGCTAACCTAGTTGTGTACCATGCCAACAGTCCAAAAATGCTGCTCTCTATCTAAATTTTCCTTTGAGAACTAGCCGATCGAGTTCTGGACTAAGTTGACCCAGTTTCCAGCTAAGCCGGCTCAGTCTTACAGTGAGTCAGTCCAGTTTCTGAACTTTACTATTGAGACTGATTCTTCTTCTAGCTTACTTCCATCTTTCCATGACCTATCTTCTCATATTTCTAAGACTTGAAAGTGCCACTTCTAAGCTCACAGCTTTCTGCTTGCATTGCTCCAAGCAATTGCAATGGTGCTACTTGGTAAGTAGCCTTTGAATCAAAATCATCATCATGGGCCTTCTTAGCAATAATGGCATTGATCTTTCCCTTATTGGGATAATTTTGAGCAAGATGAGAGCCATTGTAGATGAAATAGCTAGGATGGGGATTAGCTTGATCCCTCCTTTGGTGGGAACCCTCCACCTTTGCCTTCCCTTTGTCAGAATCCTTGGCCTGCTTCTCCCCAGCATCTTTGAACTTTGGCTTCTTCTTGTGGGTCTTCTTAGCAAACTTTGGCTTGCCTGTTGAAGGTCCATTGCTGGGTTTGCTGATTCGCAAATCCATCAAGGCATCCGCAGAAGCCAATGCGGCAAGCAAGTCTTTGACACCTTGCCGTCGCAACTCCAATTGCGCTCATGATTGGAGGCCAGATAGGAAATTGAATAATCTATCTACCTCAGCCATATCCTTGATATCCAACATAGGAGAGCTATACTCCTTTACATACTTTCTTATCGATCCGATCTGCCTCAACTTCTTTAAGGAATCCCTTGCAACCCATGATGTATTGTAAGGGAGGAATTGATCCTTCAACTCCTGCTTCAACACCTCTCAAGTGTCGATCTTTTGCCTGGCAACATCCTCCGGCTTGGTTCTCCACCAAAGTTTGGCATCTCCCACCAAGTACATGTTGGTGATGGAGAATTTCTCCTATTCAGGAGCATGCACAATCTTGAAATATTGCTCCATGTCCCATAAGAAATTCTCCAGATCTTTGGCAGTTCGAATGCCATTGAATGGCTTTGGGTCAGGGACTTTCATCTTGATGGCACCATCTCCTTGCAGAGGGTTTTGTAGGACTGTCTTGAAAAGTCTGACATCAAATGTCATCTGCTCCAAGTGTTGCTGTGCCATTATGAAGGCTTCCTACAGCAGAACCAATGTGGCCAGTGAGTTCTCCACTTGCGACCATAGAGGTTCAATAACTTCATTTTGAGGCACCCCGATCATTACCTCCAATCGAGATAATCTCTCACGGATAGTTTTCATGTTATTGCCACCCGCACTCATGAGCGCCACCCCTATGCTCACTATTTTGGCATTGCAATCTAGCCAAAATTCCACCAAAAGAGCCTTAAAACTAGCTCTGATACCAACTATCATAGGGCCAATTCTTATCCAAAATTTTTGGAAGAATCCAAGCCTTGTGCGACACTAGATCCCCATCTAGTTCAGCCTCTAAAGATTCCCCACCCAATAGGATACACACACCAAGTAGAATAGGGACAAGATATTAAGGCACATAGAGGAAATAACATAGATTTTCTTCATTCCAATTTCCACATAAAACATAGATAATAGAGACCCACCCATAGTCTCTCTAAATATCTCATGCACACTGACTCTCTGCCTGCTACAAGCTTGCAAGCATTGCATACATAGGTGGTGGACAACTTTTCCCAATTGCTGGGACTAACTAGAACCATTCTGCATCTGTTTGGAGGCAAACTACTCTAAGAAGTTGGGAGCCAACTGTAGAAAACTTTCATAAATTGTTGATGGACAGCAATTGGCCAAGGCAACCACTAGCTGACTCAGAATCCCATCCAACATGCCAACTGTACGCCAAAGCCCAAGGCTGCACGCACCCAAGTGCCCAGCTGCATGCACTCGAATGCCAAGCTATGCACCTTTGCAAGAGCCCATGCACGCATGTGTCCAACCGTGCGCTCTCGCACATGCACTGCTGCCGCATGCCTGCTGCTGCCCGCACCTTACATGTGTATTGCCGTTGCGTGCGCTCTACTACCACACACTGCACCGCCGCATGTGCCTAGTGCACGCAAGACTGTTGTGCGTGCTCTGCCACAATGCACCTAGCTTCCATGCACACCCTACTGCGCAGCGTGCCTTACCATGGTGCCACGTGCTACATCTTGGCACCCATTTGCTGGTGCCATGACTTGGCCTAGCCATCCAAGCACCAGGCTATGCCTTTTTCCTTGCAGAGCCCCCTCCAAGCTTCTGCACACTCGAGATTGGCATGGCAAAGGCATGACCCCATGCCATCCCCAAAACTAGCTAATGGGACTTTGATACCAACTATCATAGGGCTGATTCTTACCCAAATTTTTTGCAAGAATCCAAGCCTTGTGCAGCACTAGATCCCCATCTAGTTCAGCCTCTAAAGATTCCCCACCTAATAGGATACACACACCAAGTGGAATAGGGACAAGATATCAAGGCACATAGAGGAAATAACATAGATTTTCTTCATTCCAATTCCCACATAAAACATAGATAATAGAGACCTGCCCATAGTCTCTCTGAATATCCCACACACACCCACTCTTACCTGCTACAAGCCAGCAAGCATTGCATACATAGGCGGTAGACAACTTCTCCCAATTACTGGGAACCAACTGAAACCATCCTCCATCTATTTGGAGGCAAACTACTCCAAGGAGTTGGGAGCCAACTGCAGAAAACTTTCATAAACTATTGCTGGATAGCAATTGGCCAAGGCAATCGAAGTCAACCACCAGTCGACTCAGAATCCCATCCAACATGCTAACTGCATGCCAAAGCCTCAAGCTATGTGTGCCCAAGTGCTCGGCTACACGTGCTTGGGTGCCAAGTTGCGCACCTTTGCAGGAGCCCATGCATGCATTCGTCCAACCGTGCATGCCTGCATGTGCATCGCTATCGCATGCCTACTGTCATGTGCCTACTACCACCCATGCCTTACACACGTATTATCGTTGCACGTGATGATAATTACTATAATTTATAAAATAAAAGTATTAAAATAATATAATAATTAAAATTTATTTTAAGAAATTGATACTTTTATTAATATTTTATAAGAAAGAAACTTATCAATGTGAAGAGCTCCATTTATCAGTTCCAACACATTAAATTTCATTCAAATTGGAGCTAAAATAAAAAAGTTATGAAGCCTAGAAATTAAAATAAAAGAAAAATAAAAAAAAGAAGATTGGTGCATGACAGACCGATTGGTCGGTCCATGGAATAGGTGCAGATTGGCTAGCTCAATAGGCACGGTCAATCAGCCACTGCCACATGGCGAACCTAGACCTTTAAGAGGTTCACAGAATTTCTATCACAGCATATAGGGGCATTTTGATCATTTTTTCTAGCGTGCCAGCTTTTGATTGGCTGTGGTCTTTGACGTTGCTGGTTCATGGCAGTCTACAACTACAATTTTGAATGATCAGATGGTGGACATTGATGCCGATGGAGATCTAACGATTGATATTCATTCCAACATGATTAAGGTTTCCAGAGGAGATTTGGCACGATCCAATGGTGGAAATTGATCTGGTAATGATCCGATGGTTAGAATTAATCTAGAGGCCTGATCAGGGGTTTAAGCAGCTAATTTTGATGGTTTTTGAGTTGATTTTGGATTGTTTGATCAAGATCCGATGGCCAGGAAGCTTCAGGGTGTTTAAAATCAATCTAGACTCAAATTTTGACTCCAAAAATTGCTGTGAAGACCTTGTTTCCTCCTCTATTTAAGCACTCTTACTCCCATAGCCTGAGAACAAGTCTTCTAAGCCAAGAAAAATAGAGTTTTTTCTCTCTTTTTCTTCCTCCTCATTTCTTCCTTCTTTCTTCTTCCAATTTTCAATCAATGGAGCTCAAAAGATGCTGGGAGCGAGCAGATCATCTACCATGCACAGCTAGGGAGCTAAATTCTGAAAGAGTAGATGAAGTCTTCTAAACATGGGTTATAATTTTTTTTCTTTATCTTTTATAATTCCTTTTATGCAAACATTTTCTCATGCCAAGTTTTTAATAAAATTTATTTTTATGTATGAGACCTTGACATTGTGGCATACTTATTATTAATCTAAATAAATTATATTCATTAAGATGGGTTATGATCAACAGATACAATCGATACTTAATTTAATAATTTATTTTAGAAAAAATAATTAAAAGTCATGTTTCAAATTTTTAGGAATTAAAGTATTGAATAATTTATGATTTCATAGAGATGGATCATAATCAAAAGATATAATTCATACTCTAAGAAAATAAATTATAATCATAACTAAATTCTTAAAAATATTAATTTTTGTATTGAAAAGAATTACCACAACTATGTTAGAGATGGATTCAAAATTCCAAAATATTTTTTATTAATTCAAAAACCCTAATTAATTAAGTATTTACTTTCTTTTTATTTTTGCTTTAATTTACTAAACTTTCAATTATCTCCCTTTAATCTACTTGATTAAATTTTTGCTTTAAAATTAATTTATTTATTTTTAATCAAATGGAATGAAACTTAGCCTTCAATCCTCAAAAATGTTGACACCCGACTCACCACTATTCCAATTAATAGGTAGATTAATTTTAATTATCATTTGATGCTCTAACAACAAGCAGTCATGTGTCCTACTGCCACATGGCTTGTGCACGCATGACTGTTGCACGCGCTCTGCCGTCGAATGCCCAACTACCATGCACACCCTGCTGCATGACGCGCCTTGCCGTGCCACCCCTTACACATGCTACCCTGTGCACCCTTGCATGCGCCCTACCATGGTGCTGTGCACTGCATCTTGGCACCCATTTGTTGGTACCATGACTTGGCTTGGCCAACCGAGCATCAGGCTATGCCCTTTTTCTTGTAAAGCCCCCTCCAAGATTCTGCACACTTGAGATTGGCATGGCAAAGGCATCAACCCGTGCCATCACCAAAACTAGCTAATGGGACTGTGACAAACCTCCTCCACCCGAAGATCCCGACATCCTCAGAGGGAGGCATGACAAATAAGCCTCGATGGCCTCTCCAAACTACCACAATGAGGTTTCCTTCTCCTAACTGGCCTCACTTTTTGGTTCTCTTTTCCATGGGACCAAATATTCAATCCTTCTATTCATCTTGCTGTGTCCTAAAGTTCTGTGGTCAATAGTTTTCTCCACCTCCTTGTCAAATTATTGCCTTATCATCGGTGGGGCTCGTTGCATCTAAATCCTTGAAGGATCTTTGATTTTAGGAAAGCCACTGATGAAGTCCATGGAGACTAAAACCCATGGCTTCTCTGCAATAGGCAATGATTGTAGGAGACCCGCCTCCTTGCATCTCTCCACCTTGTCTTGCTAACACACCAAGCAAGACTGGACATAAGCCTCGATGTCGTCCTCCATCTTTGCCCATAAGAATGTACGGGACAAGAGAGCCATCATGTGCTCCCTTCTCGGGTGTCCCACCCACTAAGCATCATGGGACTCCCTTATGAGTTGTCTTTACAGTCCCACACCATCAGGAACATATAGTCTATTGCCCTACGCACACCAGCAGATGGGTGCCAAGATGCAGCATGTGGCACCATGGTAGGGCGCATGCAAGGGTGTGCAGGATAGCATGTGCAAGGAGCACCACAGTAGGGCATGCCATGCAGTAGGGTGTGTGCAGCAGCTGGGCGTGTGGCGCACGCAAGGCACTTACAGCAGCACAGCATGCAACAGCAGAGTATGCGCAACGACAATACATGCATAACACACTAGCGACAGTAGGAGCATGGCAGTAGCATGCGCCCATGCTCGCATGGTTGGATGTGTGCGAGCATAGGCTCTCGCAAAGGTGCATAGCTTGGCACCCAAGCATATGCAGCCGGGCACTTGGGCGCATGAAGCTTGGGGCTTTGGCATGCAATTGGCATATTGGATGAGATTCTGAGTAGGCTGGTGGTTGCCTTCAGTTGCCTTGGCCAATTGCTATCTAGCGATAGTTTATGGGAGTTTTCTATAGTTGGCTCCCAACTCCTTAGAGTAGTTTACCTCCAAACAGATAGAGGATGGTTCCAATTGGTTCCCAGTGGTTGGAAGAAGTTGTCCACTACCTATGTATGCAATGCTTGCTGGCTTGTAGCAGGCAGAGAGTGGGTGTGCATGGGATAATCAAAAAGACTGTAGGCGGGTCTCTATTATCTCTATTTTATGTGGGAATTGGAATGAAGGAAATATATATTATTTCCTCTTATGTGCCTTGATATCTTGTCCCTATTCCACTTGGTGTGCGTATCCTATAGGGTGGGGAGTTTTGAGAGGCTGAACTAGATGGGGATCTAGTGCCACACAAGGCTTGGATTCTTGCAATATTTCAAGGCTATGCATGCTCCTGAAGAGGAGAAAGTCTCCATCACCAGCATGTACTTTGTAGGGGATGCCAAACTCTGGTGGAAAACCAAGATGGAGGATGTTGCCAGGCAAAAGATCGACACTTGGAAGATGTTGAAGCAAGAGTTGAAGGATCAATTCCTCCCTTGCAATACAGCATGGGTTGCAAAGGATTCCTTAAAGAAGTTGAGGTAGACTAGATCGATAAGAGAGTATATAAAAGAGTATAGCTCTTTTATGTTGGATATCAAGGATATGGCAGAGGCAAACAAGTTATTCAATTTTCTATTTGGCCTCCAACTATTGGCGCAATTGGAGTTGCGACTGCAAGGTGTCAATGACTTGCCTGCCGCATTGGCTGCTGTGGATGCCTTGGTGGATTTGCGAATCAGCAAACCCAGTAATGGGCCTTTAATAAGCAAGCCAAAATTTGCTGAGAAGATCCACAAGAAGAAGCCAAAGTCTAAAGATATTGGGGAGAAGTGGGCCAAGGATTCTGATAAAGAAAAGGCAAAGGTGGAGGGTTCCCACCAAAGAAGGAATCAAGCTAATCCCCTTCCTGGCTATTTCATCTGCAATGGCCCTAATCTTGCCCGAAATTATCCCAATAAGGGCAAGATCAATGCCATTATCACCAAGGAGGCTGAGGATGATGATTCTAATTCAGTGGCTACTCACCAAGTAGCACCATTGCAATTGCTTGGAGCAATGCAAGTGAAGAAAGCCAAGGAACATCCCAAATTGATGTTCATGTGCATGAGAGTCAATGGACATCAACTTTCAGCCATGGTGGACATGAGGGCCATGCAAAGTTTGGTGGCTGAAAAGATTGTACCCACTCTTGGCTTGAGTGTGGCAAAACACCCAAGCCAGATTGAAGCAATCAATTCCCAAGCCTAGGCCATGAGGGGCATGGCCTTTGACATCCAAGTGACCATTGATGGATGGGATGGTCACATGAACCTGATGGTGGTGCCATTGGATGACTACAACTTGATCCTTGGCAATGACTTCTTCGTCACTGCCAAAGTGGTGATATTGCCACACTTGTTTGGATTGCTGATCCATAACGAGAAGAAATCTTATTTTGTTACAGGGTGCAGCATTGCTTTGGATGCTGGTGTTCACAAACCAAAGGTGCAGATGGTCTCTGCCATGTAGTTGGCCCATGGCTGAAAGTGAGGCTAAATGACTTACCTTGCTACTCTCATTGATGTGAGCCCTGATGAGATAGTAGAGATGCCAAAGGAGGTGGCTGAAATTTTATAGGAATTCGATGATGTGATTCCTTTGGAGTTGCCTAAAGGGTTGCCGCCTCGACGTGCTATGGACCATAAGATTGATCTTGTACCTAGCATGAGACCTCTTGCTAAAGCTCCCTATAGAATGTTGCCTAAGAAGTTGGCTGAATTGAAGAAGCAGTTGGGTGAACTATTGGATGCGGGAAAGATACAACCATCTAAAGTCCCTTTCAGTGCCTCTATGTTGTTCTAAGAGAAGAAGGATGGTTCTCTTAGGTTCTGTGTGGACTACATAGGCCTAAACAAAGTCACTATCAAGAACAAGTACCTGGTGCCCTTGATTTTGGATTTGTTCGATCGATTATCCAAGACTGCATACTTCACCAAGTTGGACTTACCGTTGAGATATTAGCAAGTGAGAATTGCTGAA